>ML792503.1:177763-198213 GCA_009831015.1 Picea engelmannii | reverse complement strand
TGAGACCCAAAAACGAATCGACCCAAAAACGAATCATCTTCTATGAGATTCTAAAAATAGATATTGGTTACAGAGGTAGAAACACACCAAAACCAAACTCCTTCTTTCTAGGGAAAGTTACAAACATAAAACCAAAATATTTAATATCTTTACCCTGAATTCCACTTGTCTACAAAATCACAAGATTCCCTGAAATGAACTCGATTTATCCCATCATGAATTTTCATTTTAGCTTTTCAATTTCTTCCTTTAACGTGTCAAGCCAACTAGGTTGGTTTTCTTCCGTTTCGTTTTCCTTTTGTTCTCACCAGCTTGTGTGTAGTGTCCATATGCATATCCATTAATGATCAAATACTTCATAACAGGATTCAATATGATCTCTCTTCTTGATCCTGGTTCATCCATAGATTTTGCGCGAAATTTTGCTGTCAGGAGTTGCGCAACATGCCTTTCTCTCTTTTTACTTGATATCCCTGTCATATTATTTGAATTTTCTGGTTTTCTAAAAACCATTGGATCTTTCTACTCAACCCATTTTGGTTTTCCAGAGAACACGATCCTATTTCCCTCAACTGTACATGAATTGGACGAATGATTCGATTTTGCAGTTATCCCACTCTGGAATAAAACATTAATTACCCAAAATAGAGTAATTTCACCTGTGTTTTGAGTAACATTCAACATCGAGTATCAATCATGGGCTATTGACAAAAATCCTTACAGGGATAATGAATTTTCATGTTCGACCATTGATTTCCAATGATGAGGATTAAATCATTTATTTGGCGGTGCTTACTTGGCATTGCATGGACGAATGGTACCTAAACAAGTGTCTCTAGATGATTATACTGGTCGTCAAGTTTCCTTTCCACATGTGATCCTTGGATTTGACATATTTAATAACACTTAACACATGATTTCGGGGTGTGATGGAGTGGTTTCGAGTTCACCCACTTTTCCCCTCGAAATGCATCTGAGGATGCCATGTATCTTTACGGGAAACCAAGGTTGGAATTTCGGTCCCTCTTAGACATTTTAACCTCTGCACTGTTTCCATCCATGAAATCTCTCCCAATCATTGATCTCGGTGGATGGTGATCTATGACTTTTCGAGCCTGATTTTCCTAACATTTACGCCAAATTTAGTCTATTTTTCCATTTCTGGCATTTCCCCAAATTTATTTGAATTTTAAATAGGTTTAGCACCTCGCTAACCCTGAAATGTCATTTTCACCCTGAAAATTTAAATGGTGATAACACATATAACAAATCACGACCGCCAAAATGACAAACTTGAATACATACCTTTGCTTCTTGTTTAACCTGGTCTTGATAATATGAGAATCGACACAGTCTCGAGACGCTTGCTTTGCTTCTTCGGATGCTTTGTAATTTGAACTATGTGCATAATGAAACTGTTCAAAGAATTTCTAGATATTTAAACAGGGATGAACTTACCTTGTCACATCAACCATTCAATTTAGGTTATGAGTTTAGCTCTATTAAATCTGTCGCTAGATCTTCAAAGACGTTTAAATTTAAATTCAATTGTAGGTTGATGGCACAGGCACGGGTTTTAACGCGGCCTATTGTTAATTTCAAATCGTTATTGTTCAATCGACGCACATGGTAGCAACATATGTGGGATGAAGCATTAACTAGTCTATTAAATGCCATAATCTGATCATATCTCATGCCGAAAGAAACCCATTATTTCGTTAGTCTAGCTGGTGAGTTGGAGGTTGAGGTTTCTATTTAAACACTTTTCGTTGATATCTCCTTGTAAAATATCCGATGCTGATTGATCTTTCCACACAAAGCTGATGTGGCAAGGCTGACTAGGAGGTGTGACTAGGACACAGGAAACCTTAATATGACTTGGGACAGAACTAGGCCATGCGACACCCCTACGCGATAAAGACACGTGGAACTAGAGACCGACATCTTCATTTACTCGTGTTAATCAAAATCGAGAATTTCCTTAAGCTATACGTTCTACAACCTGATCATATCTGGTTGATGCTGAAAAGTATCAAGGATCGAGGATCGATGATAAACCTACCCAAGTGCTCCTGGATTGACTCTCTAAAAAATTTCCTTATGCCGAAAGTGTATCGGGGTTCAAATATCAACGATATGTTTACCACAGATAAAGTCGATTGTTTTAACCCTTCTATTTTTCCCCGACCCCAACCAAGTGCATCAATCATTGACTATAGGTTATTTCTTTATGGATTTTGTCAATGTCTATCCCTCCCGTACTTTTACGACGCTAATGGGGATCGACTATCTCTTGAAACTTTGTGGTGAATAACTCACAAAAACCAAATCCTCCTTCTGCTAATGTCGATGGTGGATCAACGATCAAAGATTAGTGTAACTGTGTGGCCACTTTACCTTCTTGAATTTTTCCTAAACCGAACACAGGCACGTTAGTCGCAATGTTAGTTGCAGATTATTAGTTAGGATGTGGAGTTATTTTAGAAACAAGGTTTCATTTAACAAGTTCAAACAACCTGATTTGATTGATAAGAGTCATGAAAAAAAAAAAAAACCATCCCCCCCAAGTGAACTCAATTTAGACAGTAAAAGAAAATAAGTGGTACCCATAAAGTGATAAAATTTCATAAGTATTTTAGGGTGTGTTGAGCGCTCAACATATGGAGATTTACTAGGTGAAAGCATAATATTTGTTCCTTCCCCTAGCTTAGCTGATGCAGAAGTTGGTTAGGAACCTAACTGGTTTTTCTTTTATAAGTGTCTCTCCTATCCTTGCATTTACAATTCCCCCGGTTCATGAATCTGGGCCCGCCTATGGAGTTTCAACCTTTATTCCACATTCATTCCTCTTGACCATGACCTACACCCCATTTTGATAAGAGCTGAGTAAATTATTCACTGGCACCAGGCATTTTAGTTATCATCATTCATTTGTTGTGGTGTCTCTCCACTGCTAGCAAGCGTCCATAGCCCTGACAAAGTCACCCTGACGTAACATACCTTTCTCCGTTGCCAAAAAACGTCCATATCCTTGACAGAGTTATCTGCATACCCTCTCATAATTTGCATTCATTTGATATAATTGATTTATTTTTTGGTAGATATTCCTTGAGCGAATGGGAGAGGAGGATGTTTGTTATCTGCAAGATGAGATGGTTAAGGTGAAATTCTTCCTAGATCTGTATTGAGGTACATGTGGTCCTTTCCAAATTGCCATATTTCCCTGTAGGTTTTACCAGACCACCAAGAGGACACTTCATCACTTGCCAAAGTCATTTATTTGCAAAGGTCAGATACAAAACTCTTTTAAGGAAAACACAATTTGCCCAATGTTTCTTGTGTTGCATGTAAGCGTGAGTCAGGAACATATTTTTCTACACCGTATTGATTAAGGTCAACCAATGCCTTGTGAAACACAACTTTATTCCACAAAAATACCACATAAAATAAAAATAAAAATAAAGGACTCTTCAATCAGCCCACCTAGCACCTACAAAATAGAAAAACATGAAAACACAGACAATTTTGTTTTTTGTTTTTAACAAAAATATTGTTTTAGGTATTGGCCATTCACTAGGAGGGCATCGAGTCCCCCCCTCATATTTTTCAACCGATACATGCCTTACCCAAGTTTCTCGGCTACCTGTAAATGTAGGAGCTAGAGATTCTGAAAGTTCAAATGTTTTCCATTTCAGAACTAAGTCTCCTACTTCAAAATTATTATCTCTTGCCTTATGCTTGTAAAACCATATTTTAACTATTTGCTGATGAGCGATGAAATTTGATTTTTATTTCCCCCTTTATTCTTCCATCATGAGGAGGGTATCAATGCTCTGTTGAATATCCATTGAGGGTTTTCCTCTAGATCCTTGAGCAAGATGAAGAGATGGAAGATATAGCCCGTTCAGGAGAATGGATTCTTGTCCGTATACCATAAAGTATGGGGAGTTACCTATAGCTTCCTTGGGTGTTACTCTATCGTTCCATAAGGAATTATGAAGCGAACTATGACAATTCCTCTGATTGTCTGCAACTGTTTTCTTCAAGATCCTCACTAAGTTCTTATTAGTTGATTCTACCACTCCATTCCCTCGTGGATAGTAGTTTGTAGAGTATCTGATTATGATTCCTTTGTCTAGAGTAAACTATGTTAATAGGGTGGAAGAAAAGTAAACTACATTATCAAAAACAAGAATGGAAGGAATACCAAACCTTGTGATAAACTTTTGTTCTATGAATTGCATTACCACCTTTTCGTTCACATAAGTCAGAGGGATGGTCTCTACCCATTTCGTAAAATAGTCTGTAGCAGTCAGTATTTATCTATGTTGTTTTGAAGAACTCGAGGTAATATCCCCTATGACAACTATCTAGATATGGAAACTGGTTGGAGTGGGACAAATGCTCTTTTTTCCCTCCCCGCGCTTATTTGACAAGTTTTTCAGTTTCTAGAATATGTATGAGCGTCTCTAAACAATGTGGGCTAGTAATATCGAACTCTCAGTATCTTGTGAGTGGTGTTATTCCCTGCAAAGTGTCCACCTGCAAGACCATCATGGAGCTCCTTTAGAACCTATTCTACATCTTCATGTTCGAGACATCTCAAAAGTACCCCATCATAATTTACATGGAAAAGCACTGAATTTATGAGGTGATATTGTGCCAATTTTAGTATGAGATATCTCCTTTCCTTAGGGTTTAGGTTTTCTAGGCAAGTCTCGTGATACAAGTGATAAAGTAGTTTTCCATAACAAGACTCCTACCCTAGGGGAACATATAAATATTCACTACACCATAACGCCAATTCTTTCTCCCACCCATAATATTCATTTACTTGCTATTGAGCTTCAACGACCAGTTTACACAATCCCTGTCCCTTAAAAATTTTGGAAGGTTTTATATCTAGATCAAATTCTTGGACAACAACCATACAATTTACTCTTCTTTCCCCCATCTCCTGTTGTGTGAATAGGTATTGGATTGTGGGGTGAGGCACAATGACTTTGGTGTGATTTTTTAGGATGTAAGATATGAAATGGTTTACTTCTTTGTACAACACATAAGCATGTTTGTTTATAGCAATGTAATTCAGTTCTGTCACTTGCAGATTAGTTCTCATAATTGAGACCGATGCCTCATTGTTTTCATCATCCTTCTGAGTTAGTACTGTAGCTAAAGATTGGTTGGAGGCAAAATTATATAGGAAAAAATATTTTCTAAAGTCGGGACTTCACAAAACCAAATCTTGAGATATTGCAGTTTTGATATTGTTGAAAGAATATTTTCTCTCGCCATCCCACTTAAAGTCAACATCCTTGCGAATCATTTTTTGTAAGGGTTTGATAGTTTCAGCGAAATCAGGGGTGAACTTCCTCACAAAATTGATTTTACCAAAGAAGGATTGCGGATCCTTTTTTTGTGGGGTAAGGGAATATGAACTATTTCCTTAATTCATTCTGGGTTTATGCGAATTCCTGCTTGATATATAATATGAGCTAGTAATTTCCCTTCCTCGACACCAAAGATAGTTTTCTTAGGGTTTAAAGATATACCATATTTTATACACCTTTCAAAAATATAGGTTAGATGTTGGATGTGATGTTGCAAGAGTTGTTCCATCGGTGGGAATGGGTAGTTATCCTTTTTTGATTCTCTATTGAGGTTTCTGAAGTCACACACAAATGGATTTCCCCAAATGTTTTCCCGACAGGAACCAAATTTTCTACCCAGGAAGAGTGTCTAACTTGAAATAAATTTTAGCATCTAGTGATTTATTTAACTCTTGACACATGGGGGGTTCCAGAGATGGGTGGTACTTCTAGAGCTTATGTTGGAAGGGTTTTACCATGGATTTTAATGAGATTGTGTGTTGAATAATACAAATTTCATAAGTTTTTAGATCTCGGTAGGACCACGCAAAAACATCTTGATATTATCTGAAAAGTTTGAGATAGGATTTCATTTATTCTTTAGACACTATCTTTCCTAGATTTATATTCTTAGGGTTTTCTAGGGTTCCTAGATTTATAGTCTTGTACATGGGACATGAGCTCTCTGTCTTTGTATTTGTTGACCCTTTAAATATTTCCCTTAAGTCAAAGAGGTTCTCCAAATTGGCTACCCCTTTTAGTATCGTGTGAAACTTTGGTTTGTTAAGAGAGTGATATGTTTCACCTCTTTGTTCATGGGAATCAGTTTCTACTAATTGCTCTTGGAATACTTCATTGTCAATAGCCAGGTCTTTAAACTTTTCCTGGTTGGTCAGGAAGTTCATAATATGTTCATATCCTTTAAATACCTCCCAGTTAGAAATATTTTTGGGCACTTATGGTTTGTATATTAGTTCCACCATGAACCTGGAGGCTTCATAGTCTTCCAAAGGAGATAGCCTCGAGGTAACAGTGGCTAGGTAGTCAACAAGAGTATTCTTTTTCCTGGGAATCGTTGTTATATTGAAGGCCTCAAAAAGTTCTATTAGTCTATGCACTTCTTGTTGATAATTCCTCAGGTGGGGAGAGTTGCAATGTATAGTATTCCTTACTTGCATGACGATAATTTCAGAGTCTCCAAAAACCTTTAGTTCTTTAATGTTTATGTCTATGGATTTCTTTAGTCCTTGCACTAAAGCTTCATATTCGATAGTATTATTAGTGCATTCAAATTCTATTATGCAAGATAGGAAATTTCGTTTCTCCTTTGGGTCAATCAGAATACATCCTGATCTTGACCCTTCTTTCGATTTAGACCCATCAAAGTACAGGGTCCAAACTTATGAGAGAAAATCATCAGCTTCTCCATGCCTACTAACTTCCTCTTCTCCATCTATTTTTTCTGTGGTTTCCAGTAGAGGTTCTTGACAAAAGAGGGTTTCTTCCACTGTTACCAATAGATTTACTTGAAAAGTCATTTCATATTTTTGAGTAATAGGTACATCAGATGAGAGAGGGGAGAAATTACCAAAATCAAAATCACAGGAGTAGTTGCCTAGCACAGGGAAATTTGACGATGAGGGTTTGTTGAGGACTTCTAAATTGGTGATAGTATGTTTGAGATACCTTTCCCTATCGATCCTAATCATGTTCATGTGTCCCTTTAATGGAAACCATAGGTGAGACCAGTCTGTACTAAAGTATCCATTAAAATTCGCAGGCCAATCTCGAATAAGTAGCAACCCTTAATCTTTTGGTATATCCACTACAATGATGTCAATCACTTGCACAAATTTTAGGTGTGTATCCATTCTTATCATGACATCCTCGATTTCTCCAGTAACTTTTCCCTGAGTTCTGTCTAGTTGTATAATGTATTTATCACTTTTGAGCGGGACTTCATTTAATTTCTTGCAGATAGATAATGGCATGAAATTAGAGTATGCCCCTGAGTCAACTAAAAAATTAATGAGGTTTCTGTTGAAGACTTCAAACGTTAAAATGAACAGTGGGACAAAAGGATTTCCTTTTTTTATCTACAGAGCAAGTATTCACATCTATTTTATTTTTTTCTTCTGTGGGAGAGGGAACCTCCCCTTGGTCAGTTCTTGTTATAGGGGTTTCTACTGACTTTAAGGGTTGTAACAGAAAGTCCTCTTGTTGGGGAATTCTACACATTTCCATGAACGATACATTTGCCTTCAATATTTTTTAAATCTTTTACTATGTTGTAGTATAGCTTGGGTGATTCTCATGTATGGACATTTATAGGATTTCTTCGAGAGACAACAAGTGTGTTAGGGTGATAGGATGCTTGTTTTCCTCTTGAGGTTTTGAAAATTGTAAGGTCATTTGAGACCCACTGATCCTTACTTCGGGTTTGTACAACCAAAACCTCAGCGGGTGGTTCTTGAACCTCAAATATATCATCGGGAGGCATTGGCAAGTCAGGATCCCACAACAACATGGTTGTTTCTTTCGGTGGGTCAACTTATTCCTGATCAAGAATATTTATTATTGAGCTTCTTGATTTTTTGATAAGGGAGACTTCATCTAGGAACTAATTGGCCATCGAATTCATGGAATGTACCAATTGTGGACAGTCTCTTTCAGGATGTTTCTCTTGATGATAGGTACAGAAAGAGTCAGATGCTACATTTCCCAGGTCCATGTTTAAGTTGGTTGGGGGAGGTTCAATTGCTTTGAATAGTGGTTTTCTATTAAAAAAGGTTTTATAAGGCCTTTAGCCTTGGTTTCCTTCCCCTGCACTTCTTTTCATGTCGACGATTTCATTTGACAATTTCCTTATCATCCATTGTAGGTCTTCTATGTCTCCACTTCCCTTTTCGGGACCTTGTTCTATTTGTTTTCTTGGGGGTATAGTCAACAAGAGTCCTCTCTTAGGTGGAGGTTGAGATTCCTTCTTCACTAGTGAGACCTGGACCTCTTTACATATGTTCATTTGGAATTCAATTATTTTGGCTTCCTCAAAATTTTCATCTAGGGTATGCTTGGCAGCCCTTTTTACAAACATGGAGATAGAAGAAGGGAGATCATTAGCATATACCTCAATTTGCAACTCTTGAGTGGGTTTAGATTTGGTTTAAAATTTGTTCAGGATGGTGGTAAATCGTTGATTGAATTCTTTAACCTTTTCTTTTGAACTCATGGTGGCGGCGAACAGTTCAACCATTAAATCTTGTGTAGTGGTTTCTTCTACAAATTTGTCTAAAAAATCCTTTTGAAACTTCGTCCAACTAGTTATGGACCCTATAGAAAAGTTGAAATACCACGTTGAGGATGAATTTTCAAAGGTATAGGGAAAAATTATGCATACTACATCTTCATGTTAGACAATCATCATTCTAATAGATAGTATGAACGTTTTAATATGGTCTTCAGGAAATATGGATTTTTCAGGGTCAAACTTGGGAAGTAACTTTTCTAGATATCGAGGGAGGTTATGTACCCATATGGGGATTGCCAGAGAATCTATGGCCAACCATGGTTTATTATTTTGAGCTGGGTTTCCCCTTTTTTGATTATGACCATTGTTATCCTCCATGTTGTCTGACTTTGAAGATGAGTGATCCGAGTTAAACCCTTCCTCGTCAGATTCAAAATCATTGGGCTAAGAGTAGTTACCAGCTGGTGTTTCAAGAATCAGATTAAGGGGATGTTCAATATCGGTGAGGGAAAATTCTATCGAGTCTTCTACTGTGTGAAAAACTACCTGGTATAGGGTATTGACCACTGGTCTGCTAACTTGTTTTCTATGAGGAAGAAACAGAGCTAAGGGTAATGATCTGATTGTCGGGCATAAGATCTTGCGATTCTTCTAAACTGGTTCAACTCCTCATGATTAAGAGCGTAAGGTATTTCAGGGAATATATTTTCTTCCTCTTGCTAGGGTGAGTTACTCATTTCAGGAGTACTCAGTGTATGTGGGATATCTTGAGAATGACTAGCCATGCATGTGGGTTGTTTTGAATCTGTAGCCTATGCAAAATGTTATATCAGAAATATTATTAGCCATTCATTTAGGCCCTCCATCTAGTGCATATTGTGTTGAGGGGTCCTAAATCCCTTTAACTCAACAACGTGAACAAAACCCACCACAGAGGCCCAATTAGACTCTACAACGTTTGATGGTGGAATGGTTCTCCATATCTTTCGATCTAGCCAATTTATCAATGGGCTTTACGTAGTGATTGATAGGATATCTTCTTATGAAAGTTCCTCTAGTTTAAACGTTCTCTTTTTGTATTTTCTTTTATTAGATGGGTCTGATCAAAATATGTGTGTTGGTATAAACCAGCTAGTAAAGGGGGGGTTTTAACTACTGAAGAAGGTTGAGGTTGGGATAACCCTTTTGATCAAGCATGCAAACAAAGATATTCACACCTATGACAAGCCTAATATTAATACATTAAATTGATGGTATTTCAATTATTATCTGAGATACAATTATCGAAATAAAACACACATGCAATAAGATGATGACAAGAAAAATAGTTTCCTTACCTCTAACATTAATCACACATTAACACAATGATTTGGTTTTGTCATTAGAGACAAGAACTACAAAAAATATTGAAAAAACTAACTTATCAATAGATTTAGAAACTCTTACTTGTTACAACATATATTAATGAAATAGATTTGGAAGTAATTCCTCCTCAATCTAATCACACAACACATTTGATGAAAAATAGAAATTTGTCTTCGGTCCTAAATAAGACTTCTCAATTAAGGTAGGTCAGAAATAGTTCTTTACAATTCCAAAAATGAGAGTCTTTAAAAAAACCATCGAACCCTTGCTAAAATGTCATTCCTCTTATTTGTAATGAATCATTAACTAAAAATAGTTATTACAAGTGCAAGGTAAGTAAAACAAAATACCGCCACATGGCACTTTCATCTCTCTATTTTATAAGAATCATCAAATAGTTTTACTAAAGTGGATGAGTCCTCTCATATTCCAACCATTTTACAAAGAGTTTCTAGCATTTTTTGGCATACGAGAACCTGTGCTGGTCCATCAGGGCTGAAATATTTTCTTTCACTTCTACTGCCCATTGTATGTACTTGATTATTTTAACACTCAACCACTGCAAAACTGCTCGATCCTTAATCAGATGCTCCATGAAATGATATACTTGACCTGGCGCCATTCTCGCCACCTTTTCTATCTGATCTAGGTGGATATCAGTGGCCACCCACCTTTTCCAACTGGCTCAAAACAATTTTCTGGCAATTTTGGTAATTTACTATTTTTACCAGTTTTTCGGGTCCTGAACTTTCAGAGCCGTTTTGAGGCCCTAAACGACGTTATTTGGGAAAACAGGGAGAAACATGGAGCAAAGTTCGATGTCGCTCACACAAAATTTGTATTCCTCAGATAAATCTTTCTAACGGTATATCGAGCAACCCAAACAGAGATCGTATGAAAAATTTCCTCCCCTGGGAAGTTGACGTATCAACTACCCCCATCGGGGCCTGAAAACCTTTTGGATTTTCATCTTCCGGGGTTAGGGTTAGGGTTAAAAAATCCCTTAGAGCCTCATTGAAAAAATCATCTTCTTCTTGCGAATGCGAGTAGTCGTCACATCTCTTTCGAGAGATAAGCTTCCACCATTCTAGCGAGTCTTTCACTATGTACATTTACTTCATTAATAGAAATAATGTATTACTGTATATATGTGACTCTTGTTTATTTTTGCTTTATATTTGTTATATTGTTGCCTCTCTTACAATATCTCTAAATATTTTTGTGTTATATCTCCACTCTCATTTCGTGTTGAAAATAATCTGGATCAGTGCTATCAAAGCAGGATTCTCTTGATCGTTTTTAGTACATGTCCCCGACGAGGTCTGAGTATATAAAGTTGGTATCAATATTATCTCTCTTGAGGAAAATCACTCTCTCACACCCAAGAAACCCTCAATTGTAGAAGAAAAGAAAAAATGATGGAGCAAACGATTCTATCAATCTGTTGCTTGAGCAAGCTCTCACGTGACAAAGGGATGAAATGATGGATAATTTTGCCCACATCCTTCAATACCTTCTCATAGAAACAAGCGCATCTTCATCAAGAAACCACTTTGGAGGCACCTCGCCTTTCAAGGTACAAGTCAATTTTGATATTCCTGTATTTGAAGGACAAATAGATGTAGAAGCCCTGGACAAATGGTTAAATCTACTAGAAGGTTATTTCTCTGTTCATAATTTTTCTGACAGAGAAAATATCACCTTCGCACTCCTTAAATATTGCCCCCAAGTTAAACATTGGTGGGAAACTTACTGGGAGCAGAGTTCCACAGAGGATTCTGGAATATATGGGGCCAGGCCCACTTGGGATTTTTTTGTGGATGCGATAAAGGAACAATATTACCTTGTTGGAAACTATGAGGACCAATACATGAGATAGACCATGCTGCATCAAGAGAGGGGCCAAGTAGTTCCAGAGTTCACCAATACCTTCCATACCTTGCACACCAAGCTGGGTATCAAGGACTCTGAACGACATTTGGTTCTAAAAAACCGTGGGGCTCTACACAAATACATCCAAATTGAAATGGATTTTCTGGACATCTCATCACTTGGTTCTGCTTATCGATATGCTGTTAAAATCGAGCAGAAATTTAAGCACCATAACAAATGAGAGTTCAGGTCTGCAAATCCACAAAAACTAAAGTATGAGAAAGACAACGCTAACAAACAGTCTCCCTAAAACTAGTCCAAGCCATAGGCAAAGAAGGGTCATTGAAAGATGAAGGACACTGGAAAATGGTGTGATTTCCACAAAATCCCCTGGCACAACACTGATGAATCTCACTCAAAACAGTCATTAGTGGTCGATATCAAAGACATAGAGCCGAACCCTGATTCATAATATGATTCTAAAAATACTCGTGAAAGATAGATCATTGACACAGACCCCACTGCTATTGTCGCGACCACAACAATTTAACCAGAAGAACCAATAGATCCAAAATAGGGGGAGCACCTTTTTCATTCATAGATGTGGGTGAAGGGGACCCCGCTGCATTTTATTGTTGATAGTGGAATATAGAATAACCTCATCTCAGCAGAGGTCGTCAAATAGTTGGGATTGTCGACAACACCACACTCTCAACCATACAACATTGGGTAGCTTTGCTAAGGATGATATCTTCATGTCAGCCAGCAGTGTTGATTGTCATATGACATCTAGCCCTTCAAGGATGAGGTATTATGTGATATTTTCCCAATGGATGTCTGTGATGTTTTGTTGGGCCAACCATATATGTGGAAGCTCCATGCTATTTATGAGTCTTGACCTCGTAGTGTCATTGTTACTTTGGGGGGTCATCTCTACAGAATACTAGAGGTAATTCCGACTATTGTCCCACCTAAAAAGTGTTGCAAGGTAGTATCTCATACTACAAAATTGATCTTTTTCACAATCTGTTCAAAAGGTGAACAGAAGGATACTGCAACCACTACAGCCTCGGACCAAGCACCTTCTATCCAACATAAGCAAGTTGACAACATTGCAGCAAAACGCAAAGATTCCTTCTGCACACAGTCATATCATGTAGCTAGAATGGTTAAAAATTCCCAACCCTTCCAGCCACAAGTTCGTGACAACCTTCAACAAACCAAGAAGCGCAATGTCTCTGACAAGTCAAGCAACTCACCAAGATTCAGATTCGGCAATCACTTTCCCCTCTCCCCTAGGAACCCAATGCAATGGAGACCATTGTTTCCTAAGGAGGGAGGATTGATCCAGGTGGATATTGGTGGCCACCCACATTTTCCAACTAGCTCAAAACAGTTTTCTGGCAATTTTTGTAATTTACTATGTTTACCAATTTTTTGGGTCTTGAACTTCTGGAGCCGTTTTGAGGCCCTAAACGACGTTTTTGGGAAAACGAGGAGAAACATGAAACGAAGTTCAATGTTGGTCACACAAAAGTTTTATTCCTCAGATAGATATTTCTAACGGTGTATTGAGTGCCCCAAACGAAGATGGTATGCAAACGTTACACCCTTGGGAAGTTGATGTATCAACTACCCCCATCGGGGCTTGCAAACTTTTTGGATTTTCGTCTTTCGGGGTTGGGTTTTGGATTTTCCTTATGTTAAAAGGGCCCTTAGAGCCTCATTGAAAAAATCATCTTCTTCTTGTGAATGCGAGTAGTCATCACATCTCTTCTCAGAGATAAGCTGCCACCATTCTAGCGAGTCTTTCACTCTGTACTTTTACAGTCTCTGTAAATTTATTTCATTAATAGAAATCATGCATTACTATAAATATTTGACTCTTGTTTATTTCCACTATATATCTGTTATATTGTTGTCTCTCTTGCAAAATCTCTAAATATTTCTGTGTTATATCTCCTCTCTCATTTCGTGCCGAAAATAATCCGGATAACTATCTTTGTTGTCCATGCCGAGTCTTGTTCTGCATGTTGCTTGACTATGTCATGCAGGTCGACAAAGTCTTTGGGTGAGATGAATTCTGGGAGCTTGATGTCTTTCATCTCCTGATTAATATTTTCCCATCTCTTTTCATACTCAACCCACTTCTCCCGAATCTCCCATTGAGGTTCTTGGACAATTTTTACCTAGTATTCGATCATTTTTCTGATTTGATCGATACTTCTATCCATTAACACTTGAATGCCATGGTCTTCGGCGTCTCGACACTTTTGAACCGTGTTGATTTAATCGATCCTTTCTACTTCTTGGTGATCTTGCTCATACCACCTTTCCATGTGCTTGCAGGTCGCTAGTGCCATAAGGGTGTATTCTTGGAAATCAACTATACCTGCAGTGAAAATGTGTGGTTCATTCGTGAATTTGGCATAGGCATATTGGAACTCACTTCTCAAAAGCCCCATGGACTATGTGGATTCCTAATAGTATTTTTCCAAATGGTGTAGATGCTCCAACTCCTTAAGTGCAATGACCAACTCCTTTTCATCTTTTCTTTCTCTATCCAATGTGGCATCTGTGATGGCCATCCCTGCACCAATAGGCTCATACGTCTTGATGTGCTCTATGTCGAGAATATTCTCCTTTATAGTGATGATAATCAAGCTATCTAAAGTGAGCCTCATCTTCTTAGTGGTCCTCTTCATGATGGATTTTCTCTTCCTGTCATAGGCGGTCACTTGTATGTCGACGACCTCGTCAATAGCTTCAGGGATTTGTTTTTCTCACCAGGTTATAGTATTTCCCATGCTCCCAGATGTGTGTATCTATTCTAGGATGGGTTCTTGAACATATTCCATATGTCCCGATGGCTCAACCTCCATTTTTGGCTCATCGAATGGTGAGGTATTGGCCAAAACTAAAGAACCAGGGGTAGGTTTGGTACTTACTTGGTAATCGGTTGTCGAAGTGTCGATTTCTTGTTGTGGAATTTCCTCTTTATGGCCACCCGATCATAGCTCATCCCTCAAGCTATCTATTTGAATTCCTGACAAGTTGAGTATCTCAGTGTCTAAGACACTTTCGACCTCATGGTCTCTCTACAGAAGGTTTTGAATTGAGGGATCGAGACTTGGGGTAGATGCTTTATTAGGTTCCTTTTCCTCGATGATCTACACTGGAGTCACTAGAGACACCTCTAAACTCTCCTCATCATCATATATGGTTATTAAATCAAGTAATCAGTTTGGTACACTTGTACTACCTGGCATCCTTGTTATCTCAGGCTAGGTTGAAAATTGAAATCTCCCTTGGTGATCTGAACTGTGAAGATGGAACTTCAGGGTTTTATTTCCTGGTGATTTCTTCAAGTTGTATTTCCTCTAAGCCACTTGTCTCTCCTCTGATTTTGATTGGGTTATCAGTGGGAATCCTCGACATCTATACAAGATCAGGGTCATTCTGCAACTAATCAATGATTCTCTGCACCCCTTCTATAAAGAGCAATCCTTTTCTTTGTGCCTTTGTAGTCCCTGTCGCTCTGATTTCTTCCCTAGATCTGAGGGCCTCTTGAGCCCACTAATCTATTGTCTCCACCTGTTCATCCATGCTCATAGCATTGAACCTGGTCATGTTCAGATTGACCATCCTATGTACTACCACCTTCTAGACTTGAGCGCATTCTGTGAAAATTTCTTCCTTAAATTTGTCATGCGTGTATGACCAACAAGAGGATACCTATGGAGCATGTTGGGGGACCAGGAATTTAAGTTCGTACTTGAAGAATCATCCTATTGGGAACCTGAATTCAAGTTGGCTCAATCCTTCTTGTTTGGCTTGAGCAATTTCCTTTACCAAATAAAAACCCACATGGAAACTGTAGGGTATGAGATCCCGCTTCTTGTCCTTGACTAGCGTTGCATTATATCCCTGCAGGATAGTCTTATAGCAGATTTATCCCATAATGAGCCGGTCTGGGATGTGAGAAGGGAGTATATGCGGTGCTTTGGTGGCTTCAAATACCCTGATATAGGTTGTGTGTTCATCTAAATACCAGTGGACTACCTTCGCTACCATTGTTTTGGCTACTGCGGATAGTTTCGGGCACTCCTTTCTAAATACAATAAAATGAATACGGGCAGTGAATTCATTGCAAATGAGTGCGTAGGTTTTTGTGTACTTGTTCTCCCATAGTATGCTAAAATAAATGTGAACAAGGAGCTCCACAACATGCCAGCTAAATTCATTCCGGTGAAGACATGTATCGCACATATCACATCAAGAATGTATGAGGTCATGTGGAAAGTGGGTGCCTCCCCTTCTTTTGGCATCTGAGCCTGCTGTACACAAATTCCCAATTGCTTGGAAATTATTGCTCCCCAGTTGAAGTTGCTTCCAGAGATCGCCATTGTGTACGCCAAGGGAATCGATGATTCCCAAAACTTGGAGCGGTCCTTCTCTGCATACAGTTGGCAGATGAGAGCCATCAAATAGATGTGTGGCTCCCTTAAGTTAACTGTTCCATACCAACCATTTCTCCGATTTGTAAAAAAAAAAATATCCTTCCACCATGAGGCCATCAACTGACTGGTGTCATGGAATTCATACAAATTTACCATGAATTATGTGTTTAGCCTCTCCTTTGGGTCTCTGATATTGTATTACTTTTGGACTTCTGTTGGGAGGAAAAATCAGACACACTCGCCATTCTTATCATTGATTAAGAATTTATGCGCATTTGTACGGTCGATTATCCACTTCAAAACCTCCATGCATGGGAAAATCGAGGTTCTACATGCTACCATGTTCAAATATGATCATGAGATATTTGGGAATACCTGGTTATCAAGCGCCCTTACATACGAGTCGCTGTGTGGGACACATTTTGGATACTCCTCCAGACTAATTATGTTGAATAGGTCACCCCATTGTGGGAGCATTACCTTGGACCCAATGGTTGCTTCCGTATTTCCGAGGATCGAAGGTTGAACAAAGGCTTTCTTAGTTGAGGTTTTAATGACAGACTCCACCCTGGGAGCATACTCCAACTTCCTTGCAGTACCAGGAGAATAACCTTCACCTGTTTCTTCTTCCTTCAACTTAGTTTCTCTTGGTGAGCATCTGGTCGTAGGTTTCCTTGGAGGAATTTTCCCTACATCTTAGAAAATAATTAGATACTGTGCAAGAAATTAGATGTATATATAACAAATCATGACCTCCAAATTGAAAAACTTGAACACATGCCTTTGTTGCTTGTTTAACCTGGTCTTGATAATCTAAGAATCAACGTAGTATCGAGACACTTGCTTTGCTTCTTCAGATTCTCTAGAATTTGAACTTGTGCGCATAATGAAAATTTTGAAAGCCATTCTAGATATTTAAGCAAGGATTAGCTTACCCTGTTGCATTAGCCATTCAATTCAGGTTATGAGTGTAGTTCTATTAAATCTTTCGCCTGATCTTCAAAGACGTTTAAAATTGAATTCAATTGTAGGTTGATGACGGGGGCACAGGTTGCAATGTGGCCTATCGATGATTTGAAATTGTTGTTGTTCAATCGACGCATGGGGTAGAAACATATGTGGGATGAAGCATTAACTAGTCTATTAAATGCAAGAATCTGATCGTATCTCATGCCCAAAACATCCCATCGTTTTTCTAGTCCAGTTGGTGAGTCGGAGGTCGGGGTTTCTCTTTAAACACTTTTCGTTGATATCTCCTAGTAAAATCTCTAACACTGATCGATATTTTCATACAGAGATGATGTGGAAAGGCTGACTGAGAGGTTTGACTAGGACACAGGGAAACTTAATATGACTAGGGATGAAACTAGGTTGTGTGACACCCCCATGCGATAAAGACACATGGCACTCGAGATAGACGTATTTTACTCATGTTAATTAGAATTGGGAATTTCCTTAAGCTATACATTCTAAAACCCGATCCTATCTCACTGATGCCAAAAAGGTATCAAGGATCAGTGATTGGTGATAAACCTACCCAAGTTATCCCAGATTGACTCTCTTGAAAATTTCCCGATGTTGAAAGTGTATCAGCATTCGTTGATCGAAGATATGTTTACCGCAAAAAAAAATCGATTGTTTTAACCCTTCTATATTTCCCCAACCCTAAGAAAGCGCATTTTTCATCGGCTATCGGTGATTTATTTATGGCTTTTGTCAATCTATATCCCTCCCGTACTTTGCCGACACCGATGGGGATCGACTATCTCTTGAAACTTCGTGGCGAATACATCATGCAAAAAAATCCACCTTCTATCGATGTCGATGGTGCATCGAAATTCAACGATTAGTGTAACTGTGTGGTCACTTTACCTGCTTGAATTTTTTCAATGACGAACACAAGCAGGTTTGTCGCAATGTTAGTTGCATATTCTTAGTTAGGATGTCAAGTTCTTTTAGACACAAGGTTTCATTTAACAAGTTCAAACAACTTGATTTGATTGATAAGAGTCATTAAAACAAAATAACATAAACCATCCGCCCCAAGTGAACTCAATTTAGACAGTAAAAGAAAACAAGTGGTACCCAAAAAGTGATAAAATTTCATAAGGCTTTTAGGGTGTGTTGAGTGCTCAACAATATGTTCCTCACCTCAAAGATGCGAAAGAAAGAGTGCAACATTTTCTCAGTGGATTGCCACATTCCTATAAGGACAAAATTGAATTTGATAATCCAAATACATTAGAGGGCACTAAAAGGAAGGCCAATTATTGTTATGATCAGTTTAGGCACAAGCAAGATCCTTCTAAGGACTAGAAAAGAAAGGATAAGGGTGGATTCTAGAAGAAGCGATTCAAGTCCTTTCCATATAATAATTCAATTAACAGTGGACAATTTGGTAAGCTGAGAATAAGTTTTCATCAACAAATTTTTCCATATCATAGTGGAAATAGGACAACGGAGCAGGCAAGGGAAAGAGAAGAGGATCCTAACAAAGGATCTTTGCAGTGTTGGGGTTGTGGAGAACCAAACATGTTGAGGGATTTCCCTCATAGAAAACATGACAATGAAAAGGTTTATCACATACATGAAGAAACTATAGTTAATGATGTGGCGAAAAGTGTTTCAAGGATATATGTAGTTGTGGAGAATTGGAAAGCACACCACCAAGACTCTATAGTGGAATTGGAAGGTATAATTTCCAAGCATGTTGTTTCTATTTTAATTGACTCTAGATCTAATATTAGTTATGTTTCACTGTAATGTCCCCAATCCTCTTAGGAGTCATAAGGGAGAAATGATTCCATCCTAATAATTTCTCGTGGGCTAAGGTGAAAAATGACCAAGGGGACATGACTTGCCTAGGAAAGACTTTATAAAGTTAAATTGGAAAAAAAGGGGGACATAGGTCCTAGGCTAACAAAAATTCACTTTTAAATTATAAAGTGAAGGAGACATTAAAGTGACTTTAATAAAATAAAATAAATAAGTGAGTAGGAAAAGACTCAAGTGAATATTAAAAGGTAAAAATGAGGAGTCTCTCCTCGTTCTTGCATTCACTCAATTGAGAATTAGAATTTGGAGTTATCTTGAGAAGAGAGTCTAGGGTTTTTGGAAACCCTTGTTCATCTACTGGTTTCAATGTTGCAACGATACACCCTAGATAGTTTTGGAAGAGATCACTTCATATTTATTCATTTCACTTTAGTTGGATCGAGATTGCATTACTTGGTAGTTTTCATATTAACCAGATATTGAGTTATTGGCTTGAGGATACTAGACTTATCCAGTTGAGTTGTTTCCTATATGTTGGTTGAGTTACTAAGTGGTGGGAAATTTATATTTGAGGAGTTCAAAGTTCTGGTGGGGATGAGAACATTTCATGAGTAGAGGGTCGAGTTATCCTTGAGGGACACCATATTCCCTTACTAGACAAATTCTACTCTTGTATGAGGTCAAATCTCTTGTTTTTGGGTTGTATTTATACTCTTCTGGATGAGTTTGATATTGGGAAGTATGCTCTAGAAGTTCCAGAAAATTTTCCTTTGTGTGGAATGATTTATACCATAATGAATGAGTATTTTATTAGCTGGAGCAGACTTTATTGTAAGAAAAGGGGGAATTTCTCTGTGATAACTGAACCATATCATTTGGTGGTCGAAATTCTACTGAAAGAGATTGTTTACCTCTTCCAAGGAAATTCGTGGGCATTGGAGGTTTGCTACAGTAGTTGTCACAACTATGAGGACTGAATTACTCCACTCATTATCCATTCCCAGATTGCTGGAGGTCTATTCTTGACATAGAGGTAGAGTTTGGTTGTTGGTCTACTGTATATCAGATTCGGGAAACACCTTTTATCCTCCTACAATTTTTCACTTCCATAACAAATTAAATATGTGTTTTTCTAAGGGGGATGCTACAATCAATAATATCATCTGTCTAACGACCCCCTTCGTTACGTCTATGAACGGCGAAGTGCAATAGGAAATAAGAAATTAACAACATCACCTAATACATATAAATGCAAACCCATGACATCATAAATACGGTGACACATGATCAGAATATAAGCAAACTCTACCATATCGTTGCGGATCGAAATTTCAACCATAATTTCGACCAATCTCATCATAT
>ML792503.1:125561-157421 GCA_009831015.1 Picea engelmannii | reverse complement strand
AATCAACAACAAATTCTCCAAATCTTAAAGGACAACCTGACCATGGCACATAATTGCATGAAACAACAAGCAGATCAACATCGTAGTGAAAGAAGTTTTGAAGTAGGGAATTGGGTGTTTTTAAGACTACAACCATACAAACATATGTTCCTCAAGCAAGCCAATAAGGATAATAAATTATCACCAAAGTACTATGGACCTTATAAGGTGTTGCAAAAGATTGGTACTATGGCATACAAATTGGAGCTGCTTGCATCTTCACAGTACACCTAGTTTTCCATGTTTCATTCTTAAAGAAGGTTATAGGTGACAAGATCCTAGTTCAAACTATATTTCCAAAACTTGATGAGGAAGGAAAAATCATATTGGATCCTGAAGCCATCACCGACACAAGAATTCACCAGCTGAGGAATATATCCATTTCAGAGTATCTCATTAAATGGAGGAAACTATTGGCTGAATATTCCACTTGGGAAGATGAGTCTGTTATATAAAAGCATCCAGAGTTACTCAAGCGTTGTGGACAACACTTGTCTCAATGGGAGGGGCATGTTAAGCCCTAATATTGGCTCATTACCCCTTAATTGGGGCATATTATATTAGTAATGTTATTTTATTTATGTCCGCTTTAGGCCATTACTTGTAATTATACCTCCTAGTCTCCTATATATACCAAGGAGACATTTTCATTTTGAATCATCTTGTACTTGAACATTTAAGTGGGGTAAAAGGAGGTTGCCCCCTCGAAGAGGCTTATTATCTAAAATTATCTCTTTTTCAAGGCATTGAGTACTTTCCTGAGGTTTTTCTATGCTATATCGATGTTTGGTTCTTAACAGAAGATTCAAGAAATATTTAGATGGAAGGTCCTTCATACATATGTGTTGCGGTTAGGTAGATAATGAAACATATTCCAACAAAACAAGGCAGAACACACTCACCATGTCAGACTACTTCAGCCACTTTCCATTCCCGAACAAAAATGGGAAAGCATCTCTATGGATTTCATCACTGGGTTAACCCAGGTGCAGGGGAAGGACTGTATATATGTGGTGGTTGACAGGCTCATGAACTTTGCACACTTCTTCACCATACCTTCTAGGTATTAAAAAACAAAGGTAGTGGAGTTATTCTTCAGAGAGGTTTTCCAATTACATGGGTTTCCAAAGACTATTGTCAGTGATAGTGATAGCGGGTTCATGGGAGGATTTTGGCAGGAGTTATCCAGGCTAGTAGGAATGGATTTGACCCTGAGCACAAGTTACCACCCTCAAACTGATAATCATATTGATATAGTGAATAAGTGGTTGGAAGGTTATTTGAGGAATTATGTGTTAGGCCAACATAAATCTTGGATAAAATGGCTACACTTATGGGATCACTGCTACAACACCACCTATCACATGTCGATTGGGATGACACCCTTCCAAGTCCTATATGGATATGATGCACTCACATTTTTGGATCGGACATTTGGAAACAACTGGGAACCTAAGGATAAGGATTGGATTCAGGAGAGTCATAATATTCTATGGAACCTAAAGGATAATTTGAAAACAACTCAAAATTAGTAGAAGATCTATGAAGACAGGAATAGGGTGAAGTGTTTCTTTGAATTAGGGGACTTGGTAACCTATGCCTCCAACCTTATAGGAAATCATCTCTCAAAATGAAGGGGGAAGAAAAATTAAAGCCTAGATTTTATGGACCCTACAAGATCACGAGGCATATAGGAGAGGTGGCATATGAGCTAGAGCTTCTAGAGGGATGAAAAATACATAATATCTTCCATGTATCATGTCTCAAGTAGGAATTGAGGCAACATATCACCACTTCTACAGAATTACCACCTCTGGATGAAGAAGGGAAATTGACTCTGGTTCCGGAGGAAATTTTGGAGGTTAGGGAGAGGAAGTTGAGGGACATGAACATCAAAGAGTACCTAGTTAAGTGAAAGGATTAGTCTATCGAGGATGCTACTTGGGAAGGATAAGAAGTGCTCTAACATCCTAGATTGAAATTTCTTGTGGACAAGAAATGCAATATCCTTAGGCCGAACCCCAATTGTAAATGTAAATACAAATGTGCTTAAGTTGGTGAGATGTTTGATATCTTTTGCATGCACCTTCCATGGTATAATGCACACATGTACTATGCACTAACATGATGAAGTGTGCACATTCGAGGATATCGCTTGTAACAAACTTAAGTGTGTGCAATTTTGAGGCCAGAGAGCCTTTGTGTATATGTTGTGTTTTGAGGCTAGTGAGCTAGGATGTAGAAAGGAAAATATATCTGTAATGTAAATGTAAATGTAATCACACACAAATATTAATAAAAAACACATCACTATGGCAGACCAACCATGTAAAAGAGTATGGGGGACCAAACTCCACTAGTTAGGGAAAGGAGGCTAAATGTTAAGGATAAGGGGCTAAGCTAGGGAGCTTAAGCCTAAAAGGAATATTATATTAATATTCCTTAAAGTATAAAGTATGGATAATTATTTTATCCTAAGTTCTAAGAATGGGGACAAGTGGGCCAAATTAATTCTCAACATGACAAGTGTCAAGTTGGGAACATGCATACATATAGTTTGAAATTAGTTCATTTTTCCATCATTCCATCATCATGCACTCACTCATTCAACTGTCCTCTGTACCTTTTTGTCACTGTACCTATATCCATAACCATACTTGTACCTTTACTTGTACCTGGTTAGCTCATGAGCTGGACTGAAGAAGCAGGTTGTCAAGCCCATGGGATATTGAAGAGGCTGGTTGTCAGGCCCGTGAAAAATTCTCTCTAGGTGAGAGAATTGCTGGGATTGATTTCTTGAAGGTGCCAAACTGCAACTACAAGGATCTGAGACTTCCTGTCCGGCCTATTTCTGAAGCCTCGGAAAGGAAGTGGGGCAGCCGAGGGATTGCTGAGAAGAGAAGGGGCACACTTCATGGGGTGGGACAAGCATGTGGGGAATGAGGGATTGTAGGATGTTATTTCGAGTTGGCACCTATGACAAAGTTTTTCCTGCTGTCTGGGATACATCAACCTAGTTAGGAATTCCTTTACCCGGGTGGAGTTAGTCCCGGCTCGGGGGTGACCCAATGCTGAGAGTTTTGAGTAGTGTGGTCTAAGGATGGGAGGAACATGGAAGGTGTCCAACAAGTTGGTGATATTTTTACCCAGATAAGTGTCAATTGTGTGTTAAATTACATGTTGCATTTTTATGTATGAGTTTATTTTTATGGGTTTTTCCTATGTGTGCTACATGTGTATTTTTATTATTATTTTGTATGAATCTATGCATTTGCAGAGTTTCTATACATTTTAATTTTGTATACAATTCAAAAATTTTATGTGGCATAGCCTAGTTGGATGTTGGGGATGCTACAATATGGTATTAGAGCTCCAGCTTTCAACATTGATCCTAGATGGGACAAGCAACTTGAATTGAAGTGAAATTTCATAGAGAATTGATTTTGAAGTGGCCAAATTTCAAGTTACAGTGCGTCCATGGTAAAAATCAGAAGCAATTGCGTGGAACTGAGAAAAATCCCCAATTTTTGTTGTTAAGTTCATGGGAAATTTGAGAAATTTGACCAAGTGGTGAGATATTCTTAATTTAATATCTATTCTAGCAAGTTAAGACTTGGCATTGGTCGAATTTGAAGTTACAGGGAAGCCATGATAGATGGAGCGAGATTAGTAGATTAAAATTCTCAATTCATGAATTGAGTTTGGGAAAAAATCATTCTGGGAATATCAACCAACAATGATTTGTCGATGCAGAGGTTGAATTGGTGTTATCAGAGTGAAATTGAAAATTGGGAAAAATTTGGCAAAAGCCCCTATTTCTGCACTGGAATTCACGAGGAATTAATGCACAGAAAAATGAAGGTGTGCAGGTGTGCACACTAAAAATGCATAATGTGCAGTGAAAATCTTGTGATGTTTTGAACATAAGGGTGCGTGGCTATGTGTGCTAAAATTTAGTGCTGTAGAGTACAAGTTGGGATGCATGAAAAAATATTGGTGCGTGGGTGTGCACACTTAAATTTGGAGCTGTGCGGTGTAGAGTTGGTAATGTGGGAAAAATAATGGTGCGCAGGTGTGTTCAGTTAGATTTTTCACTGCACAGTGCAGAATGTTTAATGAAAAAAAAATAACGGTGTGCTGGTGTGAACACTTAAATTTTGTGCTGTGCAGAGTAGAGCTAGTGAAGCATAGAAAAAGAATAGTGCGGATGAGCACCCTAAATTTAGCACTGCATGGTGCAGATTGGGTGGCACATGAGTAATATTGGTGCAAGTGGTCTGCCCACGCATAATGTTGGTGCACGTGGTGTGCGCACTGAGTATTGGCAGAGCACAGAGGAATTTTGTTGGTGCATGCCCAGTGTTGGTATGCAATGCATGCATGTTGAATATTCTTGTCACGCGACAGTTTAATTAATGGTGCATGCAGAGTACTGGTGTGTGGTGGGAGTGTACTAAATTTTGGCAGGGTGCGACGCATAGAGTGCAATGTGCCCAAAATATTAACATGCAACTAAAAAAAAAATTGCGTGCAACAAGTATTAGTGCATGAACCAAAATTGTGCGTAGTAGATATTGGCGATCGACACAAGAGTAGTGCGCACCAGATATTGGTGTGATAGATAAGTGATCCACATTGGTTATGGGTGCACAGAGAATGCACTACCTTATGGTGTTGCTGCACATGCTAAATATGGGTGTACATTTTCAAATTTGTGCATGTGAAGTTGTTTGTATTGTCTACAACAATAGAAAACCAGTGAATTTTTGTGACATTTTACACTGTTTGAAGGTCATCCTTTTGTAGCACGTTTTTGAGGCCTTAAACAACGTTTTTAGCTACTCAAAAACCATGAGAATAGAGTGTAGCAATGTATACTTTATCTCTATAGCTCAAATGAAAGATCTCGGAGAGATATTTCTAATGGTGTAAACCATTATTCAAATGAATATTTTATGAGGAAGTTACAGGACAAATAGTGGAGGGTGAATTTTAAGACCCAACTAACTTCGAAGGGCCATAACTTTCTACTCCAGAATCAAATTGAGGCACATGATCAGTCTATGGAAAGCTATTGAACCATATAAAACAATTCTAGAGATGAATTAAAATTCTGTGCATGTTGAAATTGTTTAATATGGCACAAAAGGTACCTGTAACATTCTAGACCAAAAACACTAATTGGCCTAAAACTTCAACATCTTGTAACTAGCATCCCAGAATCCAGAGAGAGGTGAAATATTGTCCAAAATATTTATATGAAGAAACCCAATTAATAACCTACCAAAATTCCAATGGAGTAGGTGCAAAAATGCATAATTACAACGCATATTTGCACCAAGTTGAAGTGTGAATAGAAGAATTAATGAACAATTTTCAAATAACCATAACTTTCTGCCCAATACTCAGAATTTAGCATGGAAGTAGGCATTGGAAAGGTATTGGAAAGGTATTGGAAAGTAGAATATAAATATTCACCTAGAAAATTGATCTAGTCAGTCAATTTTTCAGGAAAGTAGAAGAAATATTTTTTATGCATTATTGAACTAGAATTGTACATAATTTCATGAATTTGTTAAATTATTTAGCCTAACAAGTTTTGTTGGATGCACATTTTGAAGAGTTGACAATAATTAGATCAAAACAGGGTCAACACAGAGTTCAAAATCATAGAATATACACAGGGGGATTACAACCATGAAGATGAGATCAAAGGGATGTATGTCAATATGGGTAATGAAGGTACAAATTCAAATGGACATGGAGAAGGAAAGGAAGAGAGCATGAACTTGGTAGATACCATTAAAATTTTACAAAAGGATGTTCAAAGTTATAAATATGATAATGAGAGGCTTATGAAAGCCAAGGGGTAGCAGGAGGGATTCAAAACAAAGTTAATGCAGAGCTTGGACATAATAGAAAAGAAGATGTATAAGGAGAATGACTCAAGCAATTTAGGAAATCACGAGTCTCATGATGAGAAGAGAAGAACAATGAGTGTTGGTAGACATCACCATTACTCCCCAAGGAATTCCACTGGGAGATCACATAGTAGTTCAATTCCATCCCCTATCAAGAAACATAAGAGGAGTTTTGGGGTGGATGAGCTACAAGGAGAAATGAACAAAATCAAGACTCCTACATTTGATGGTGAGCACCAGAAGGATGAGGATGCAGAGACATGGTTGCTAGGCATGAGGAAGTATTTTCAATTTCATAATTACTCTTGACATGCAGAAGGAAGAATTTTTATCTATCGGCTCAAGGGAAAGGCATCCATGTTGTAGGACCAATTTGTGCAGGTGCAACACATTGATGAGAAAAATGTTGGAGGGAATTCAAGAGGTATTTTCAAAAGAAATATTTGACTAAGAGATACTATGAAAAGAAAATGTAGGATTTATTTGAACTCAAGATTGGGAGTATGACCATATATGAATATGAAATAAGGTTTCTAGAACTGCTAAAGTATGTTTCTTTCATTAAGGAAGAGCCAGTTAAGATTCAGAGTTATTTGAGTGGGCTGCCATCATTTATCAGTGATAAGATACAATATAATGATCCAAAAACATTAGAGGAGACCATAAGGCGAGGTAAATTCCTTTATGATCAACATAAATGAAGCCCAACTTTCCAAAAATGGGAATACAAGAAGAAAAACGGGATGGAACAGAGGAAGAAGGGGACTAAGCCACCATTCTTCATAAATAATCCTCAAAGACAACCAACTTCTAGAGAACCAAGAATGAATGAGACAGTGGGGAAAATACTAAGGCATCCACCTATTCAATGTTGGGGTTGTGGGAGAGATCATATGTATAGATATTGTCCTCACAGAGGTGAAAAATTGAGGATTGTTCACACTTTACAACAAGATGATACAGTGGAGGACATGGGCATAAATGTACCTAGGAGCTATGCAGGCCTGAACAACAAGAAAGATGAGTTTTAGTCACATATGATTGAAGTGGAAGGTGGAGCAATAAGGAACATTTCAAGTGCATCCAATGTGAATATTGGAACAAAATATCAAGAAACTCCGAAATCGAGCCATGGAGATAGTAAAGGTCCAATGGACTTGGTACAGTTCTGAAGATGAAACTTGGGAGCACGAGGATGCTATGTGGGCATAATACCCACATATTTTTTATGATTTTTAAAATTTTGGTTGTATATGTGTATATATTTCATTGAGGACATTGCATAAATAAGGGGGAGGGGAATGTAATACCCCTGTGTCGAACCCCAATTGTAAATGTAAAGACAAATGTACTTAAGTGTAACATCCTATTCTTCCACGCACCTTATATGACTTATTCTTTGAGGACACTTACGAGCAAGTGATCCAGTTCATTATATGATTGTCTTCTTCCCTTATGGATTATGATGATGATACTATGGATTATTATGTTATATAATGTTAATTATGTATAGACAGATGCTATTTACTGGTTTCTCCTGAGTGTGAAATAATCTTTATTGATTGAGGATGCCTATTGAATCAATGGACCTCCTTGGTCTTTGGATCGAGTCAAGGAGTGGACTGTATATGGCCGACGATTGATTGCTAAGCAGAATCAAATTTGGCCTAAAGGGGTCATGCATGAAAACTAAAGATATTGAGGGAGAGGTGTGGCACTATCCCTGCCACAACCTACTAGCACTCCCACCGTGGCTCAAACTGTAGGTTAATGATTACCTAGTTCACGAGATCCATGATGTCATGAGGGAAAACTGAGACAGTCGCTCACAAAGTTTCTAAGGGGAGCGCAATAATGCATAGTACTTATTCCTTAGAGGCCCTTAGTCTCCCACAAGGTCTCCTGACAGAGTTTTGACTCCAAGGGTTAGATGTCTACCAAAATTAGTCAAAAGGCGAGTGACACCCTTGGAGCACATAGTTCGTCTTGAAGGGCACATCGCATAAATGAAACATGAATAAAGGAGAGTATCACCCTTGGAGCACATAGTGCGTCTTGAAGGGCAAGTCACGATGTTTAAACACAGGTGATTCAATGAACATAGGTGCCTAGAAAACAATATCTGACCTTGACATGGTCAAACTTAAATTAATTATGTATGAGTACAGTTTATTAATTTTAATTTTTCCCTTAAAGGTTTGCTAAGCCTAGTTGAAGTTAAAGCCTAGGTCTAAGTAGGATATGAGGACTAAAAATTAATTAAACAATTAATAAAGGGGTGGATGAAGAAAAGAAAAGGGGGGGAATTTAATTTAGAATTTAAAGGAGGATTAAATTATCCAAAAATTTAATTGTTGTCTATGTGCAAAACTTGCTAATTCCGAACTTAGACAAAAAGGGGAAATTAAATGCAAAAGGAATCTGGAACATGGAAAGGAATCTAGTCTAGAGAACTTTCCTAAATGAACTCAACTAAGATTTAAGAAGGGTGTCAGTCATTAAAGGAAATTGAGGGAATAAAGGGACATCAAGGAGTGTCTTTAGGAATTCTTTTAGGTGGGTGAGGGAATTTGGAAATTTAATTTAATTAATTAAATGAATTTCTGGTGCAACTAAGGGATTGCGTGAAAAGTGTATGGGGGAGAATATTTCCTAAATCATTTTTTAATAAAACTAATCTAATGTGAAAATGGAAATGTCACTAAGATAAATTTATAAAATAAATGGCGGAGGAGAGGAATGTATCACGAATTCTATCATCTATGTGTAAGGTTATGCTGCCAGATTTTTCTTGACTGATTTTTCTTGTAGGAGTTGGGATACCCACCTCGAATAGAGATTGGTAGCTCGACCTTGCAAGGTGAGATGGGAGGTAGATTTATATGGTTTATGTGCATGGCCCCTTTGCGGCTCAGGGGGCTCAAGGGGAAGAAGAGTACCCCTAGCGTTGGTTGGGAGGTACCGGTGAGGTCTCAACGGTTAGCAAGCAGGAGC
This sequence comes from Picea engelmannii, assembly GCA_009831015.1. Lineage (NCBI taxonomy): Eukaryota > Viridiplantae > Streptophyta > Pinopsida > Pinales > Pinaceae > Picea > Picea engelmannii. The sequence goes on along the minus strand of ML792503.1, from coordinate 148,467 downwards.
TGGACAGAGTGTAAGCACGGGACAACCACTTCAGATTCTTTGCCTTTGGTTATAGTACACATGTTAAGTTTGCATTTGTGATTGTTTAACTTCTTTGTATAGGTTAGTTGTTGATGAAAATTTTAGTGGATCTCTGGAATGGTAGTGGGTAATTTATTGGTAGTAGATCTAAAACAAAGAAGGCTTGTGTGCTTAAATTGGGTTATTTGTGTATGCTTTCCTTTTCTCTGCATATGTATAAAAACACTATATTCGAATGCATTCTCCATGTATCTTGAGTTCTAATCATATTTGGCTATTTATGTTTGGTTTTCATTTTTCTTCATTGTCTTCTCCCCTGTGCTTCCTTTACAAGGATTTATCGGCGATTTTGGAGGACAAATCTCTGCCTTCCCCTCTTTTTACCTCAGTATTTTTCTTCTCCTTCTCGACCCCTGTGATTGGCAAATCCTTCTATATTTTCGAATGGATGATAACCAATGCATTTTCTTTTTGCTGCAACTCTTAACTTAGAAAAATTTGATTCATTACATCTTGATAATTCAAAATCATAAAATGGTTTCAAATATCACATTAACTTCGCAAGAGTGGGCATATGAATGGAGCGATTTTCCCGCAATTGGAGAAGGTGTCTCCCTTGTAGAGTAACCAAGTCTTCAACAAAACAAGTAGTTGAAACTGAGCATTTCTTGACTAGGGTTGAGAATTTATATTTTTATTTGCATGTTCATAGGAGAAGGGAATTCATATTTTAAAACATGTGTACAAGGTAGTGATGCAAATGCAGGCCATGTGTTTTTAAATAAGAGAAGATATTCCAAGATGATGTCATCATCCTAGATAAGTTCCTAACATTTTCTTTTTCAAACGTCCATTGCCTCTATTTCACACCTTCGACCTTTCCCCTTCACTATTATTTCATTTGGGAATCCTTCATTTGAACAACAGAGTTGGCTGCGATCTAGGAAATGGGGGACTAATTTGCATACCTACAAATTTGCATCAAAAGGAAAGAAAATGTCCAAATCAGATAGCAGTGGAGAATCTGGTGAAGATAAATTATTTGAAAAGGAGGTTGTGTTACATGCATCCTTGAAGCATATAGCTAGTACTTTGGCAAGGAGACTGTTATGTGGCTGGGGTGTAGTAATGGACCTAGAGATGTACTTGTGATACCAACGAGATCTCTTGGCCTAAACATCACACTAGGAATTGGTGGGTTTCAAAAGGGTCGTGTTATTGAAATTTATGGGCCAAAGGCATTAGGAGAAACGAACCACGGTATTCATGTAATAGAAGAATCCCAAAGGAGTGTGTAAGGTAGATAGAGAGGTAGTGGGGGGGCCCAGAGGGTCCATAGTGATAATAGTGGAGGTCATTCAATGTAAGGTGGACTAGGTCCACTATATTATTAAATAATGCCCACTATGGTAGTTAGATATAATAAATGGGTAATTAGATATAATAAATGTAAGAGCACTTCTTAGAAGGTTCTACTTCTAGAAGATTCCTCCTATAGAATTTTCTTAGGTGATGGTAGCACTATATAAAGGGGTTCAAACAATGTAATGATATATGAAGATAATTATTGTATTGTGAGTTGTAGCTCAATAGGAGGATGCCCCCTCGAAGAGGTAAGTGAATAAGAGAGGATCCCTTCCATAATAAGATCCATTGTATGGTGTTTCCCTACCTGACCTCCACTATTATAACTATGGGCCCTCTGGGCCCCCCCACTACCTCTCTAGCTACCTTACAAAACCCTTGAGGTAGGGAAACACCATACAATGGATCCTATTATGGAAGGGATCCTCTCCTGTTCACTTTCCCCTTCGAGGGGGCATCCTCCTATTGAGCTACCGCTCCAAAGACAATAGTTCTCTTCATATCTCATTACATTGTTTGAACCCCTTTATATAGTGCTACCATCACCTAAGAACATTCTAGAGGAGGAATCTTCTAGAAGTAGAACCTTCTAAGAATTCCTCTTACATTTATTATATCTAATTACCCATTTATTATATCTGACTACCATAGTGGGCAATATTTAATAATATAGTGGACCTAGTCCACCTTACATTGAATGACCTCCACTATTATCACTATGGGCCCTTTGGGCCCCCTCGCTACCTCTCTAGCTACCTTACAGAGTGGAGGTAAGCGTTATTCTACAATTCTAAGTTCATGTTCCTTTTTTATTAGGAAGCCTATATTTAAACTAAAGAAAAATGATATCTAGGATTTGTATTTTAGAGTGGAGTGCTAATGATTGAAAGCTGAAATATCTATTTTAGATCATTTTTAGCCTTTAGGATAAGGTTTAATTTTTTTGTTTTACCAAATGCTAAAATTTCCCATAAAACTCAACGAAATTTCCTTGCCTTCCTTCTTTGCACTTGCCCATAGGATTCACCCAGAATCTTGTGTCTTCCTGGCGTTGGATTCATGTTTTATCTCTGTGTCTTCCATGATAGGTTAGATAAATACCTACGATATTTACCTCTTATTATGGCCATCAATTGTGCCCTGAATTTTGTTCTTCCTGGCATTTTTATTTTTTGGATTTATCTCTGCATTTAATCTACCTTATATTTTCTGATTTTACCTTAAGAGGGACCTTGTTTCCTCAACTATAGCTACGTTGTTCCTTCCCTACATTTGCGATTAAGAATATGTCAGGGTGTTGAGGAATCCCATGCATTCTCCTCCCCTTTCTATGCTTGATATTCACTTAGAATTTAGAGACTTGTTAACTTGACTTAAATTACTTTTTATCTATATTACCTCCTCTTTATTACCTAAATTTTATTCTATGTTAATCATTACACGTGCATTTTCTTTTTATTCCCTACATGTCTTGGGAAAGGACTCTTATAAACCATGTTTCATTCATTATGAGATTTGATGATTAATGACCCTTAAATAAGTCATGATTCTCAATTATTTCATTTCTGTAAGGTTCCCTTTAAGGATAAAGTTGATATTCACATGTCACTATTGAGATATTAGGGTCTATCCTTCCCTCAATACTTGATTTTTGTTGCTACTCCATACTACTCTAAATCGAGATTCACCTTTTAAAAGAAAAAAAAAATTGTGTTGGGTCATATTCTGAATATAATTTTAATTCTACTAATAGCCACTTTAATGTGCTCACAACCAACCACTCCTCCTTAATTATAATGTAGCTACTTATTTCAGTTTTTGAATTGATTGATTAAGTATTTTCAATCTCTTGCACCCCTGAAAATAAGGTAGATTTCTCTTACGCCATGAAGAAAAATGATGTATAACTGATTGAGTGATTAGACTCTCTCCCACCTGGTATGGAATGTGGATTACAAGCAGTTACGAATTAGGATAATCTTGCTCCCTTAAATAAAGTTGATGTATGATGAATCTATGTAGTTAATTTATTCTTGCACCCTTAAATGAGTTGAAGTCTGATTGTTTAGATATTAGACTTCTTGCATGAACGGAATTTAAAGTGATAGATGATTGCATTTATGTTGTTGGTTAAGTGGTTGATTGTGTGGCTCTATGGACTAATGCTAACACATAAATGTTTATGCTTTTGATCACTCGCACGCACCTCAACAATGGTGATGTGTGATTAGTTGAGTAATAAAATTTACTTGCATGCCTTAGATTAAGTGGGCATGTGAATGCTCTGTGATTATTCTCTTGCACCTTTAAATTTAATGTTGATCACTCTTGCGTCATGAAATTATGTCGATATGTGACTAATTTAGTAACTAGTTTCCTCTTGCACCATCAAAGTAAATTTGATGTGTGAATGATTGTTTTAGATCTCAGACGTCTTGCACAATGGATTTTTATGTCATAAATTGAGTTATAGCTTTTAGGGCTTTGCATAATTGGATTTAATTTAGAATAATAGGTTCACAACCCTTACTGGTATCATCGATGTATTAACAAATAATGGTTTAGTAATGTTTTATTGCATCAACTAATGCATCAATGAATGATGGAATTGTTGGGTATGTGTTATATTCTTTGCACGAGTAGTAGTGTCTGAGCGCCTGCGTCGGGCGCCCAAGGGGGTTAGAGGGGGGTTCGGGGGTAGTGCCCCCGAATTATTTTTTTTTCGGGCCGACATATTTTCACCTGGCCGACACATTTCTGAGATGACATATTTCCAGGACGACATATTACTGGGACGACATATTTCCGGGACCACATGATATTAGGTGGTTTTCGGCACAGGGTTTTTTGCCGATGTTTTTCTAGTTCCGGTTAAGGAATTAGGGTTTTGGAATAATCTAGGTCATTGGGTTAGGGTTTTGGATGCCGCTGGCTCCTATATGTATATTGTATTGTAAACAATGTAACACAATGTATGAATATAATATATGATGGTTTTCCCGGTTTGGGTTTCCAGGTGAAAAATCCATGTGTAATGTTTGTATTTTCCATTGTATCTTTTCTGTTCTTTTCTGAATATCAGTTTGCAGTAGATATTGTACAAAGTTAGAATTTATAGGAATACTATCTTTACTTACGTCAATAGATTTACCAATGAATAATGGATTAACAACCTTTATTGCACCCTTAAATTTATTAAAGGATGATTGATGTAGATGTTAAACTTCTTGCACCTATGGATTTTATGCCATGTACGATGGTTTACAAAATTGTTTATCTTGTGCCTTGGCTTATGTCGTTGTTCGATTGATTTATTGATTAAGTTATCTTGCACCATGGAATGTTATGTTACATGTGTTGGTTCATGATGATGATGTGTCTACCTTGTTTCGTAATTGATGATTTCTGATTTGATATTGTTATGTTAAATTATGTGAAGGTTGTGTCGATGAAGTTGTTATTTATTTGATGTTTTAATTACCTAACACAACATTAAAAAGATTTATTTATTTTTACCTATTGTACGTCACTTTTGTTTTTGTAATGGTGGGGGCCATTACATTTGGTATCAGAGTGGGTTCAACCTTATGACTATGGATCACCATGCCTTTCACTGAATTAAGCCCTTGATTAATTATTGACGCTAATTGAATTATTAACCTATCCTTGTGGTAATCAAGGTTAGAAAACACTGCAGAGATTCACAATGTAGTGTTGGGGAAGGAGGTGCAACGTCTCCAGAAGATTCTATGCCCTAGGAGTCTAAACCCCATGGGGAAGAACAATTCCTTGGGCAGGAGTTGATTGTTGTAAGGGATGTTGATGGTCTGAAAAGGTCCTTCCAGGGAATGTCATAGGATTTGATTAATCGTCTATACTAAGATGAGGCCAGGGAATCTGTACCACTGAGGATCCATAATGCACCCCAATCAGATTGGTATCTTCCACAGAAAACTTGAGAGGGTTAATTTCTCAAGTCCACGAGTGCCTGCACAGATGGCTCAGTCACTGAGGCATGGTTGGAGAGAAAGGATTGTGTGCTTCATGCTTCACAATTTCGATCTCCAGCATGAAAGTCCACATGGTGGTCTTCAACTAAAGGGGAGTGCTCTTCTATGGTGGATGATGCTCCTACCTCAACTAAACATGGTTGTCGAAGCCATGTTATGGGAACGATTCGAGGAACGGTACCAAGAGAAGCATTTTTCAGAGGAATTCATTGAGCACCATCTGGATGAGTTTAGCACCTTACAACAGGGTGTTCGTATGGTTCCAGAATATAAGACCACATTTATGGAGCTACTTTGATACACCCCACAAAAAGATGGATATCATTAGGCTCGTGATCGGCCTTAACTCCAAATTTTGTGTGAAGTTGAGGATCTAAATTCCTCAGAAGTTGTATGATGTAGTCAAGTAGGCCTCATAGATGAGAAGGATATGACCACGGGAGTTAGAGCATGAATCCTACAAGAATGTCAGGATTGAAAACATTCTATGCGCAACAACATCATACGCCAACCAGGAAAGACATATTGGTATCAAGATACACCTATAGAACCCTTGTTCATGACACCACAATGAAGGGTTCCTTAGCAGAAGACCCCTACAAGGGACCTCCACCAACAATCGCAGTTAGGCTTGTCAGCAGAACAAAACAAGATCTTAGGCTGGTAGGCCAACAACTTCTACTTCAGGGACCAGGAGTATAGGACTGAAGACGGGGGCTGGACATGTGGAGATTCCACCTTACCAGAAATACTGTCTGGTTGAAAAGGCCAGAGTGACTGGGTCAACAGGACACACTACCGTGGTGGATATGGGCAAGGCCCCTCAGAATCTTGATCGCAGTGAATAAATGCTAGGCCAAGTGCCAGAACACTGTGCTCGATGAATCAGGTAGCATTGCCAACCAAAATTTAATATTTGTTAGATCCTAGTGCTCGGGGAGATTTATTATAGACCGTACTGAAGGGATTTAGTTAAGGGTGGTCGAAAATTACAAGTTAGGCCACGTAGAAATGGATTTGAGAGCCAAGACATAGGATGGAGGAAGGGTTATAGACTGTAGCCTTAACTCGGGGAATAGTGTAATGAAGTCCAACCTATACATCACGATCTTAAGATATCATGACATCATGATCAATATGAACTGGTGGGAATCACTTGATGTGATAATCAATGGTAATATGAAGTGGTGGAGTTGGAATGATGATGAGGGACGAAGAAGTGCTATTGTAGGAAGAAACCAGGGAGTATCCCTGAGGTTCATTTCTTCCTTACAGCTACAATAGAGCATGTGCAAGAATGAAATTTATATGCATACTTAGCACTGAACATAAAGTGCATGGAAGAAGGATTAGAAAACCTTCCAATAGTACGAGTGTTTGTGGACGTGATTCCCGAAATAATTACCAAGTGTGCCACTCGAAGCCAAAATGGAATTTACCATCGACCTGAAACCTGGAACTGAATCGATGGTAAGAACGCCTTATCGAATATCGACCTAGAAAAATGAAACTGAAGGATTTGTTGGACTTAGGACTTATACATCCAAGTGTAAGACCTTGGGGTTCTCCTATTATTTTCATAAGGAAGAAGGATGGGTCGTGGAGACTCTACTTAACTACCGTCGAATATTTGTTGAAATTTTTTTGCGCTTGGTACTACAGTGTCTACGAGATAAATTTTTTTTTGGGAAACTGTCAAAATGCTCTTTTTATGAATCGAAGATTCATTATTTATGGAATTTTATCTCCAACAAAGGTATCATTGTGGATCCAGTGAAGGTAGAGGATATTATGGAGTGGCCTGCCCCGACAAATGTCCCAGAAGTACATAGCTTCATGGGTTTAGTGGGATATTATCGATGGTTCGTCGAGGGTTTTTATACGATAGAAAATCTGATTAAGGAATTGTAGAAGAATAACAAGAAGTTTGTGTGGACCGAGAAATGCGTGAAAACATTTCAAAGGCTCAAGGAGTTGTTGACGACAACGATGATACTAAAAGTTGATGATGTGGATGAGGAATTATTGGTATGCACTGATGCATCCAAGGAAGGCTTAGGTAGAGTCTTCATGCAAGACGATCGAGTGATCGATTACATCTTGAGGAAGTTAAGAAAGCATGAGGAGAACTAAGCAATGCATGATTTGGAGTTGTTAGCCATTGTGTATTCCATGAGAGTGTGGAGACACTACCTGATTGGATGGAAATTCAAACTAAAAAATGGCCATCGCAGTTTACAACACCTTATTACGCAAAGTGACTTGAACAAGCGGAAAAGGCGTTGGTTAGAACTGCTTAGCGACTATGATTTTGAGATTACCTACTTAAAAGAAACAATGAATAGAGTTGCAGATGCATTGAGTCAGAGACCATGCATATTGTCGGTGGTGCCTCTTTAGATGAATCTTTTGAAATGATTCTAACTACAGCACGATGATGACTTGTATAAAGAGGTTAAGGAATTCTATTGGACAAGACACCATGTTGGTACCAAAATTGAGGGATATACTATGGACAACAATGGATCATTGAGATATAATAAACATATTTACTTACCTCCCAATGAAGATTGAGAAGTTTTGATCTTATACAAAGATCATAGAGTAGTGTACATGGATCATCCAAGAGTCATGAAGATGAGGACATACCTTAATCCCTTATTCTTCGGGAAGGGATAAAGGAGGACATCGTCAACTATGTGGGGATATGTCTAGAAGGTCGGCTGGTGAAGGCTAAACATAGACATCCAATAGGATTTCTACGGCTCCACTCTATTCTGGAAATGAAATGGGAGGTAATTTTGGTGGAATTGATTGGGGAAATTGTCGCTAACGACAAGGAGGCACAACTTGATTTTCGTGATAGTTGACACTCTGACGAAGAGTTCACATTTTTTCCTTGTGTGTATGATGCATCAGGAACCATCTATAGATAGAGTTTATATCAACAAGATATTTAGATTTCCAGACATACCAAAAGAATCATATCTGATAAGGGAATTGATGTTTGCAAGATGTTTTTGGATGAGTTTCCCAAGTGCCTGGGTAACACCATTGAACTCTAGTACAACACGTCACTGATATAGACAGGATGACCGAAGGAACGAACCAAATTTGGAAGGTTGTGTTGCGTATGTGTGGTTTGGGACCAACAAAAACATTGGGAATAGTTCTTGCCATTGCTTGAGTTTGTGTGAAACAACAACCCTCAAGGTACCGTTAAGATGGAACCGTTGAGTTTCTCTACAGGTGACCATATCAGATGCCTTTGAGTTGGGATAGACTCACTGATGGGGTCCTGATAGTACCAAAAGTGATCCAAGAAATGGAAGAACAAATACAAATGATAAGAAAATGTGTTGGAAGAAGCGCAAGATCGGTAGAAGGGTTTTGTTGATGCGCATCGCCAAACCATAATTATGAAGGGCCTAACGACTATTCGTGCCTCATTCTTTGAGGCATTGCATGATGTTTATCTTGTATCTATGTGTGAATTTAGTTCAGTGATCCTACATATGTGATTGAATTGAGTTCTTGGCAGATGTTGGGAGAGGTTGTGTTCATGGCAGAGCCAATCCACTTTCTGGGCCATCGCATTTGACAACTAAAACATCAAACTATCAATTAGGTCAACTTTCAGTGGGACAATTATAGTCCACACTTGGCTACCTGGGAGGATGCATATGATATGCATTAGTATATTCAATTTTTTTTATAGCTATACATTTTGATTTTTCAGGTACTTTATTTATGCACTTGTTTCCTGTGAAACTTCAGGACAAAGTTTAAAACAAGAGGGGGTGTATGTAACATCCTACTCTTGCGTGCACTTGATATGCCTTATTCTTTGAGGACACTTGAGAGAAAGTGATCCGGTTCATTATATGATTGATTTCTTCTCTTATGGATTCTGATGATGAGACTACGAATTATGATGTTATATTATGTTAATTATGTATAGAAAAATTCTATTGACTAGTTTCTCCAGAGTGTTCAGGACTCTTGACTGATTGAGGATGCCTATGGAATCGATGGACCTCCTTGGAATCTGGATCGAGTAAGGGATTGGAATGCATATGGATGACGATTTATTGGTAATCAAACTCACATTTGGAGTAAATGGGCCATGAGTGACAACCAAAGATATTAAGGGAGAGGTGTGGAAACAACCCCGCCACAACCTACTAGCACTCCCATCATGTCTCAAAGTCTAGGTTAACGATTACCTAGTTCGAGAGATCCATGATGTCGTGAGGGAAGACTGAGACAATCGCTCACGAAGATTCTAAGGGGTGCGCAATAGGGAAGGGTCCTTATTACTTAGAGTCCCTTATTCTCCCACAAGGTCTCCTTACAAATTTTTGACTCCAAGGGTTAGATGTCTACCAAAATCAGTCAAAAGGAGAGTGACACCCTTGGAGCACATAGTGCATATTGAAGGGCACGTCGCATAAATGAAACATGAATAAAGGTGAGTGGTACCCTTGGAGTACATAGTGCATCTTGAAGGGCACGTCACGATGTTCAAACACAGGTGAGTCAATGAACCTAGGTGCCTAAAAAACAATATCTTACCTTCACATGGTCAGCCTTAAATTATTATGTATGAGTAAAGTTTATTAATTTTAATATCTCCCTTAAAAACTTGCTAAGCCTAGTTGAAATTAAAGCCTAGGTCTAAGTAGGATATGGGGACTAAAAATTAATTAAACAATTAATAAAGGTAGGGATGAAGAAAAGAAAAGAGGCAAAATTTAATATAGAATTTAAAGGTCGATTAAATTATCCAAAAATTTAATTGTTGTCTATGTGCAAAACTTGCTAATTCTGAACTTAGACAAAAAGGGGAAATTAAATGCAAAAGGAATGTGGAACATAGAAAGGAATATAGTCTAGAGAACATTCCTAAATGAACTCAACTAAGCTTTCAGAAGGATGTTAGTCATTAAAGGAAATTGAGGGAATAAAGGGACAACAAGGAGTTTTTTTAGGGATTCTTTTAGGTGGGTGAGGGAATTTGACAATTTAATTTAATTAATTAAATGAATTTTTGGTGCAACTAAGGGATTGGGTGACAAATGTATGGGGGAGAATATTTCCTAAATCATTTTTTAATAAAACTAATTTAATGTGAAAATGGAAATGTCACTAAGATAAATCTATAAAATAAATGGCAAAGGAGAGGAATGGATCACGACTGGTATGAGTAAGGTTATGTTGCCAAATTTTTCTTGACTGATTTGTCTTGTGGGAGTTGGGATACCAAGCTCAAATAGATAGTGGTAGCTCGACCTTGTGAGGCGATTTGGGAGATATATTTATCTGGTTTTTGTGCGTGGCCCCTTTGTGGCTCGGGGGGCTCAAGGGGAAGAAAAGTACCCCTAGCGTTGGCTAGGAGGTATTGGTGAGATATCAACGGTTAGCAAGAAGGAGCTGGACAAAGTGCAAGCACGGGACAACCACTTCAGATTATTTGCCTTCGGTTACAGTATGCATGTTAAGTTTGCATTTGCATTTGTTTACTTCTATGTATAGGTTAGTTGTTGATGAAAATTTTAATGTATCTATGGAACTGTAGTGGGTAATTTATTGGTAGTAGATTTGAAACGAAGAAGGATTGCGTGCTTAAATTGGGTTATTTGTGTATGTGTTCCTTTTTGCCGCATATGTATAAAAACATTGTATTTGAATGCATTCTCCATGGAGCTTGAGTTGTAATCAGATTTTTTTATTTATGTTTGGTTTTCCTTTCGCCTCATTGTTTTCTCCCATGTTATTCCTTTACAAGGATTTCTCGGCAATTTTGGAGGACAAAACTTTGCGTTGCCCTCTTTTTACCTCATCATTTCTATTCTCCTTCTCAACCCCTACGATTGGCAGATCCTTTTGCATTTTTGGATGGATGATAACCACTGCGTTTTCTTTTTCTGCAGCTCTTAACTTAGAAAAAATTGATTCATTACATCTTGATAATTCAAAATCATGAACTAGTTTCAAATATTACATTAAATTTGCAAGAGTGGGCAACTGAAAGGAGAAATTTTCCCACAATTGGAGAAGCCATTGCCCTTGCAGTGTAACCAAGTCCTCAACAAATCAAATAGTTGAAACTGACAATTTCTTGACGAGGGTTCAAACATTTGATATTTTTATTTTCATGTTCAAAGGAGAAAGAAATGTATATTTGAAAATGTGCATACAGGGTAGCGATGTGAATATTCCCAGAGAAGTTCCTGCCATTTTATTTTTCAAACATCCATTGCCTCTGTTTCACACCCTCGACCTTTCCCCTTTACTGGTATTCCATTTAAAAATCCTTCATTTGAACAATAGAGTTAGATGCGATCTAGGAAATGGGGGGCTAATTTGCATGCCTACAACTTTGCATTGAAACGAAATAAAATGTCCAAATCAGATACCAGTGGAGAATCTAGTGAAAAGAAATTATCTGAAAAGGAGGATGTGTTACAAGAAACCTTGAACCATATATCTAGTACTTTGGCAAGGAGACGGTTATGTGGCTGGGGTGTCGTAATGGCCCTAGATATGTACCTTTTATACCAACTTGATATCTTGGCCTAGACATCGCACTAGGAATTGGTGGGTTTCCAAAGGGCTGTGTTATTGAAATTTATGGGCCAGAGGCATCAAGAAAAAAAACCCTTGTTTTTTATGTAATAGAAGAATCCCAAAGGAGTGGAGGTAAGTGTTATTATGCAATTCTAATTTCATGTTCCTTTTTGGTTAGGTTTCCTATATTTAAACTAAAGCAAAATGATATCCAAGATTTGTATTTTAGAGTGGAGTGCTAATGATTGAAAACTAAAACATCTATTTTAGATAAGTTTTATCCTTTAGGATAAGGTTTAAGCTTTGTGTTTTACCAAATGATAAAATTTCCCATAAAACACAAAAAAAATTCCTTGCGTTCCTTCTCTGTGCTTACCCCTAGGATTCACCTAGAATCTTGTGTCTTCTTGGCGTTGGATTCCCATTTTATCTCTGTGTCTTTCATGACATGTCAACAAATTACCTCCAAGATTTACCCCTTCTTATGGCCATCAATTGCGCCCTAAATTTAGTTCTGCATGGCGTTTGTTAACATGACTTAAATTTCTTTTTATCTATATTACCTCCTCTTTATTACCTAAATTTTATTGTAATTTAATCATTACACGTGCATTTGTTTTTTAGTCCCTACATGTCTTGGGAAAGGACTCTTAGAAACCATGTTGCATTCATTATGAGAGTTGATGATTAATGACCCTTAAATAAGTCATGATGCTCAACAATTACATTTCAGCAAGATCCCCTTTAAGGATAATGTTGATAGTCGCATGTCACTATTGAAATATTAGGGTCTAGCCGTCCCTCAATACTTGATTTTCCTTGCTACTCCATACTACTCTAGATCAAGATTCATGTTTTTAAAAGAAAACAAAAAAACTTATGTTAGGTCATATTCTGAATATAATTTGAATTCTACTAATATCCACTTTAATGTTCTCACAAACAACCACTCCTCCTTAACTATAATGTATCTACTTATTTCATTTTTTGAATTGATTGATTAAGTGTTTTCAATCTCTTGCGCCCCTGAAAATAAGATAGATTTATCTTACGCCATGAAGAAAAATGATGTATATATGATTGAGTGATTAGAATCTCTCGCACCTGGTATGGAATGTGGATTACAATCGGTTACGAATTATCTTAATCTTTCTCCCTTAAATAAAGTTGATGTATAATGAATCTACGTAGTTAGTTTATTCTTGGGCCCTTAAATAAGTTGAAGTCTGATTCTTTAGATATTAGACTTCTTGCACGAACTAAATTTAAAGTGATGGATGATTTCATTTATGTTGTTAGTTAAGTGGTTGATTGCGTGGATCTATGGACTAATTCTAACACATGAATGTTTACGATTTTGATCACTCGCGTGCACTGGGACAATGGTGATGCGTGATTAGTTGAGTAATAAAATTTACTTGTGTGCCTTAGATTAAGTGGGCATGTGAATGCTCCGTGATTATTCTCTTTCACCGTTAAATTTAATGTTGATCACTCTTGTGTCATGAAATTATGCCGATATGCGACTGATTTTGTAACTAGTTTCCTCTTGCGCAATCGAAGTAAAGTTGATGTGTGAATGATTTTTTTAGATCTCAGACTTCTTGTGGAATGGATTTTTATGTCATAAATTGAGTTATAGATTTTAGGTTTTTGCACAATTGGATTTCATTTTGAATGACGGGTTCACAAACCTTACCGGTGTCATTGATGTATTAACGAATTATGGTTTAGTAATCTTTTCTTGGGTCAACTAATGCACCAATGAATTATGGACTACTATCTTTACTTGTGTCATTAGATTTACCAATGAATAATGGATTAAAAACCTTTATTGTGCCCTTGAATTTATTAACGAATGATTGATATGGACATTAAACTTCTTGCACCTCTGGATTTTATGCCATGTACGGTGGTTTAGAAAATTGTTTATCTTGCGCCTTAGCTTACGTCATTGCTTGATTGATCTATTGATTAAGTTTTCTTGCGCCATGGAATGTTATGTTACATGTTTTGGTTCATGATGATGATATGTTTGACTTGTGTCGTAATTGATGATTTATGCTTTGATATTGTTACACTAAATTATGTGAAGGTTGTGTCGATGAAGTTGTTATTTATTTGATGTTTTAATTACCTAACGCAACATTAAATTTTTTTATTTTTTTTACTTGTTGTACGTCACTTTTGTTGTCGTAACGACGGGGGCCATTACATTAAGCTAGTGAGTTGTTTGATATCATTTGTGTGCACCTTCCATTGCATAGTGCGTAAATTTACTGCACACTAAAATGATGAAGTGTGCACATTCTAGGATATTGTGTGCAACAAACTTAAGTGACATGATTTTGAGGCTAGGGATCCTTTATGTATATGTTGTGTTTTGAGGATGGTGATCCGAGATGCAGAAAAGAAAATATATCTGTAATGTCAATGTAAATGTAATCACACACAAATATTAATGAAAAACACATCACTGTGGCAGACCAACCATGTAAAAGAGTATGGGGGACTAAACTCCACTAGTTAGGGAAAAGGGGAATAAACGTTAAGGATAAGGGGCTAAGCTAGGGAGCTTAAGCCAAAAAAAATATTATATTAAGATTCCTTAAATTATAAAGTATTGATAATTATTTTATCCTAAGTTCTAAGGATGGGGACAAGTGGGCCAAAGTAGTTCTCAACATGAAAAGTGTCAAGTTGGGAACATGCATACATATGGTTTGGACTTAGTTCATTTTCCCATCATTCCATCCTCATGCACTCACTCATTTAGTTGTCCTCTATACCTTCCTGTAACTTTACCTGTATCTATACCCATACCCATACCCATACTTGTACTTGGTTAGCTTAAGAGTTGGACTGAATAAGCAGGTTGTCAGGCCCATGGGATATTGAAGAGGAGGGTTGTCTGGCCCGCGTGCAATTCTCTCTAGGTGAGAAAATTGTTGGGAATTGATTTCCTGAAGGTACCAAACTGTAGCTATAAGGCTCTAAGACTTCCTATCCGACATGTTGTTGAAGCCTCTGAAAGAAATTGGGGCAGCCAAGGGAATGTTGAGAAGAGAAGGGGCACACTTCCTTAGCTGGGACAAGCATGTGGGGAATGAGGGACTATAGGATGTTATTTCGAGTTGGCACCTGTGAAAGAGTTTTTCCAATTGTCTAAGATACATCATCCTGGTTAGGAATTCCTTTACCCAGGTGGAGTTTAGTCCTAGTTCAGGGGTGAGCCACTGCTAAGAGTTTTGAGTAGTGTGGTCTAAGGATGGGAGGAACTTGCAAGGTCTGCATGCAGTTAGTGATATTTTTACCAAGATAAGTGTCAATTGTGTGTTAAATTACATGTTTCATTATTATGTATGCGTTTATTTTTATGGGTTTTTCCTGTGTGTGTTGCATGTGTATTTTTATATTATTCTGTATGAACCTATGCATTTGAAGAGTTTCTATATGTTTTAATTTTGTATACAGTTCGAAAATTTTATGTGGCATAGCCTAGTTGGATGTTGGGGATTCTACAAGAAATCTTGGGCGGGGAGGACTGTAATGTCCCCATCCGCTTAGGAGTCATAAGGGGTAAATTCCACTAGCCTAATGAGTTCGCCCAGGCTAAGGATGAAAATGACTAAGGGGAGATGACTTGCCTAGGAAAGACTTTATAAAGTTAAATTGGAAAAAAAAGGGGGACATGGGTCCTAGGCTAATGAAAATTCACTTTTAAATGATAAACTGAAGGAGCCATTAAAGTGACTTTAATAAGATAAAATAAATAAGTGAGCAATAAAATACTCAAGTGAATATTAAAAGGAGAAAATGAGGAGTCTCTCCTCAGTCTTCCATTCACTCAATTGAGAAATAGAATTTGGAGAGATCTTGAGAATATAGTCTAGGGTTTTTGGA
Organism: Picea engelmannii; assembly: GCA_009831015.1. Taxonomy (NCBI): domain Eukaryota; kingdom Viridiplantae; phylum Streptophyta; class Pinopsida; order Pinales; family Pinaceae; genus Picea; species Picea engelmannii. Next base: position 132,598 of record ML792503.1, on the reverse strand, counting down.
AACCCTTGTTCATCTACTAGTTTCAATGTTGCAACGATACACCCTAGCTAATTTGGGAAGAGATCACTTCAAATTTCTTGATTGTACTTCAGTTGGATAGAGTTTTCATTACTTGGTAGTTTTCATATTAACTAGAGATTGAGTTATTGGCTTGAGGCTGCTAGATTTATCTAGTTGAGTTGTTTTCTATATGCTGGTCGAGTTTCTAAGAGGTGAATGATTTATATTTTAGGAGGTCGAAGTTATGGTGGGAATTAGAACATTTCATGAGCAGAGGGTTGAGTTACCCTTGAGGGAGACCATATTCCCTTACTAGACGAATTCAACTCTTGCAGGAGGTCGAATATATTATTTTTGGGTTGTATTTATACTCTTGGGGTTGAGTTTGATATTGGGAAGTGTACATTGGAGGTTTTCTACAGCAGGTGTCACAACCATGAGGACTAAATTACTCCACTGATTATCTATTCCCATCCATGTAAAGAGAAATCTTGGTTTGCAACCTGGTGTTTGTTAGGATATTTAGACACTTAAGAGATAGTTAAGAACTACTTGGTCTAATGTGTCATTAGGTAAAAGTGTGTTTCTTAGTGTGTTTCTTTAGTATGAATTAGTATTCATTTGTAGTTAGGACATCTGACAGTCATGATATGTTCCCAACATAGAGTGATCTGACGGTTCATATTCTCCTCGATCCTAACAACCATTGATTTGTGGCTTAACACCCGATTGGTCCATGATCTCTATTTAAAGAGAATGGAGGGTCATTTGCCGATGATTGATTGTGAGAAAATCCTTTGTAAAATCTCTCTGTAATCTTTTTATTTTGCATTATTAAACTGCTCCAAGTGGCTGTGTTAGCTGGGGCCATGGATGTTTCCCCGTCGGGGTTTTACCATGTGAAAACATCGGTGTGTTGATGTTTGATATGGTTATGTGAGTGGTTAATGAAGGTGTTTTTCCTCTATTGGAATACCTATGTTGTCGAACATGGTATCAGAGAATGTTTGAAGACCCGCTCATGTTGTAGATCGAGATCATGAAGTCGAGTTGCCTCATCTCCATTTTTCATCATTTACATACATTTTTTGCTGAGAGGACTGTTCCATTGCGTTCAGAGCACTCGTTTCATTCAGGAACACTTTTCATTTCACTCAAAAAGGTTTCTGTTTGCCCAAGATATGACCATTACAGTCAGATCCAAAGGTATAAAGTTTGAATACGCATTTTTTAAATTTTTGCAGAGTAGTATTTTGGTTTTATTTCAATTTTGTATTATTTATTTCTGGGTTCCTACTCTTTTAGATATGAGTATTCTCTTTTCCCCACATCTTGTGTGATATCAGAAAATTAGAAACATATAGGAAAAGGTGCATCTTCTAGGTAAGCTAACCGAGATCTAACCCTTGTCATCGAGAAGCGAAATGTTTTTCTTGTGTGAAAAGAGTTTTTTTTAGCAAGCTCTCCAAGGCCGTCTTCCACAACAACAACAACAAAAACACCCCCAATCCTCCTTCTGAACATTACGATATGTTTTGCTAGACCATTTGGTTAAAATTTTCCTTATTAAGTAAGAGGTCTTGAGTTAAAGTCTCTCTTTTGTTACTTTTTTTGAAAAAGTTCATGCTAAAATTGTAAAGTGTATTTCACTTCAAGTATAAAAGTGAATCACTATAAGTAGCTTTAACATTTTATTTTAGAGATATTTATTTTGCATGTAGATTTTCTTTGTAAAAGTGATCCTCACTTCTCTTTATAAAAGTGGGTCACTTCATAAAACAACTTACGCTACCACGTGGTCCTTTGGTTACCGTTTATGCCTTTTTTAAAAAGGGCATATCTCTCACATCCAAAGTTTGTTTTCAGTGCCATTTTTTTTAAAACCGCATAACTTTTCGAGATATTTCCATCGAGCTTATCAATTTTAGTTTTTAAATCCATATTATCTGCATATTTAATATGGATTCTACAAGTAATCTCTTGCTTACCAACACCAACTACTTCCAATGGAAATCCCATATGGAGGATTTATTAAGAAGTAAAGTCTTGTACCGGATTACCTTGGGAAAGGAATCAATACCCACTGATGATGATAAGAAAGTCAAATGGGATAATAGGAATGATGAAGCATGCGGATTAATTGGAATGCCCATCTCTCCTAATTTAAGGTTCCACCTTCAATCAATTGATCAACCCAAAGAAGCTTGGGACATGATTGAATTTGTGTTTGGTAAACAGAATATTATTCGAGCACAAAAGTTAGAAAATCAAGCACTGAATTTAAGTCCAAATGATTTTTCTTTCATTGAAGACTATCTATCTAAGTTTAAAACACTCAGAATTTTATGTGAAGAATGTAAGATAAATATAGAAGAAGAGCGTTGCATCTATATGATACTTTCTAAGCTAGGTAGTGCATATTTTCTGTTTGTATCTACCTTTTATGCCATGCAAGAGGCTCTAGGGACAACTTATAAAAAACCTAGTCTTGAGAACTTTTGTGATGCTTTGATAAGAGAGAAAGATAAGCTTGTACAACTTGGAGTGATCAACACTATAGGTACCTCCAACAAAGCCTTAGTTGTCCATTAGAAAGATAAACCCTAGAATACCAAGAAGAAACATTCTCGCCACAACAAAAAGCAATATAAGGTTCCCAAACCCACTCAAACAACTTTCTCTCCTAATGGTGACAAAGGAGCAAAATATAAAAGTAAGAATATTGACAAACATTGCAACTTTTGTGATAAAGATGGTCATGATGAGTCCAAATGTTTCAAGAAGATGGTAGCTTTAGAAGCAATGATGAAGAAGCACAAAATATGTATTGATTCTACTTCTTCTTCTTCTCATGGACATGCACTTTCTGCTTTTGGTTTCTCCTTCAACACAACTTCTACTTCTTCTTCTGATGAGTGGCTTATTGATTCTGGAGCATCTTATCATATGGCTAAGGAATAGAGACATATTTTCTACTCTAAATGAATGTAACACCAAGAAAATATTTGTTGGTGATGGTAGATCTTTTAGTGTTGAAGGATCTGGAACAATTCAAGTAGAAAATGGTCATTTCAATGATGTATTATGTGTTCCAAGTGTTTCTTGTAACCTTATATCAATATATCAAATCACTCATTTAGGTGAAGGTAAAACCATAGAGTTTTCACATCACAAAATTGTAATCAAGGATCTGAAAGATCCTAAACATGTTCTTGCAACTAGAATTGTTGATGATATTATCAGGTTGTACAAGTTTGACAAGTTTGGGTCGTCATCTTTTTCATCAGTTTTTGTTGCTCATAACGATGACTTGATAAAACTTTGGCATGAGCGGTTTGGTCATCTAAACTTTCTCTCATTGCAGCAACTATGTAATCAACAGATGGTGACTGGTCTTCCTCTTGTTTCATGCAGAGATGGTGTTTGTGCCAGTTGTGTTCTCGACAAACATCATCGAGACAACTTTGAAAAATGTGCCTCTTGACATGCCTCGGGTCCTTTGCAACTTGTTCACAATGATTTGTGTGGTCCGCTTTCTTCTCCTTCTTTTTATGGGTGCAAGTATTTCTTAAATTTCATTGATGACTTTTCCATACGTACTTGGGTTTACTTCAAAAAACTTAAGAGCAAAGTTTTTGACAATTTTTTGGCCTACAAGGCCCTTGTAGAAACGTAACATGGACACCAAATTCAAAGGTTAAGAACAGATAATGGAGGTGAATATGTGAAAAATAATTTTACAAGTTACTGCACTACATAGGGAATCCAAATGCAACACATTGTTCCATATACACCACAAAAAAATGGTGTTGCTAAAAGAAAGAACCACACATGAAAAGAAATGGCTAATTGTATGATCCAATCTAAGGGATTAAGTCTAAAGTATTGGGTGGAAGCCATCAACTGTGCAAATTACATAGTAAATAGCACTCCCATGAAGGATCTTAAAAATATAACACCAGAAGAAGCTTGGACTAAAATTAAACCAGATGTAAGTCACTTCTCTGTATTTGGCAATATAGCATGGGCTCACATTCCTGATGAGAAAAGGAAAGCATTGCAACCTAAAAGTGATAAGTGTATATTTTTTGGTTATTCTGAAGATGTCAAAGATTACAGACTTCTTCAAGCACATTGTAATGAAATTATTATTAGAAGAGATGTTAAATTTGATGAAAATATCTTGGCCTAATTCGGCGGTTGTGCCTTCTTCGGCCCGTGAGCCATCTTCAATGTTTGTGCCTTCTTTTGTTCTGATTTCTTTTTCAAATGATGACAGTGAGGATGAAAATCCACCTCCACCTGCTCACCTTCCTCCAGATGAGTCCTTTGAACCTGAACCACACCAACTCCATCGCTTCCTAGATGGGTATGTTTGACACGAGAAGCAACTGGTGATCTTATCGGTGATCCTTCAGATCATCATCATACATGTTCACAGTTCCAGTGAGCCTCCTCTCTTTTGGCTCAAGTTTCAGAAACTCATGATCCAAAGACATTTGCAGAAGCTTCAAGTAAGACATATTGGGATACAACAATGAATGAAGAGTATCGTTCTTTAATGAAAAATGATACTTGGGATCTTGTACCTCTTCCAAAAGGAAGAAAACTTGTTAGATGCAAATGGGTCTACAGAAGTAAGTATGCATTAGATGGAAGTGTTGAAAGACACAAGGATTGGTTAGTTGTCAAAGGATTTTCCCAAGTTGAAGGAATTGACTATAATGAAACCTTTGCCCCTGTAGCCAAAATGAATTCCATCCGCCTTGTTCTTTCCATTGCTGCCTCACATAAATGGGAGGTCCATCAGATGGATGTTAAATATGTGATCTAAAAATGAAGAAGACTTGTATTCTTGAAAATAGTTGCAAGTAAAATTTTATGTGTAAAAAATGCAAATGGATCATCTTTGCAACACTAATTTTAATATGATTTACTCACTCAAGATGCATATAAACAACAACATAATCAATGAATAGAAAACACATAACACATCAAATGATAAAGGAGTTCACCCCTCTCTTGGGCTACATCTCCTTGTCCAGCTTCTAATGGATCATTTGTATTATTTTCTCAAAGTGATCAAACATGTGCTTTACAATACTCAAACTGCCAAATAGACTACTCCAATGGCTTCAGAATGTCCAAAAACCCCTAGTTGGGCTTTTTTGGCACCTCGTTTGGCCAAAAATTGAAGAAGATAGGCTTCCTAGAAGTCCCCTCTTTAAGCTTGTTGTCTCTGCATCTACAAAACACACCTTTTCTAGCTCAACCTAGCCCACATGCATATTTAAGTGTAAAAAACTAGCACCGAACATAACTGGACGAACCATGCAAACTGTAGGATAGTTACAGGCGCACCTATCCCCTAACCGTTAAGGGCCAGGTCCTCCCGTTACATAAGCCAATGGTCAAAGGCCAGATGGAAGGTCGTTGAATTAACCGTTGGAAGAAACATTAACCACGTGCGTGCACCCATACACTATAGTTGTGGGTTATATGTTATATAACGCATGACCAAGGGCTGGGGCTAAGCCCCGGCTCGGTCGTGACCCAAACCACCCGCATATTCAAACTTATATACATTTCGTGCCATATATATAATAAGTAACAAATAGTGGTGCACCGGTTGGCAGCTCTTTGCCAAGTCTTTTCCCCTACCCAGAGGTTGCGGGGTAGACTCCGACCAACGACATAAGTTTTAAACCAAATAATGGATGACACGTGGCGACCATTAATTGGGCCACGTGTCGTCGTTCCGTTCACTGCCAAACATGACAAGTCACCTACCAATTGTCTGAATGCCTATCTGCCATGTGTCATATGGCTTGCCACATGTCATACGGCCTGCCACGTCAGCGTCTATACGGACTGTCTAAACAACAACCCTTTTTTCCTGTTTGTAAATTTGAACAGAATGTGATATCTCTCATTCTTGACGTCCGTTTGAACCCAAACGAGTTGTGTTGGGTTTGCAACAACGAGGCCTACACTCTCGTTTGATTTGAAGTGATTCCGAGCACTTTGAATTTTTGAGCAAAATTTGATCCCTTGATCACACCTCCCCATTGGAAAGATTTTGGACCTCCAAAAGACTATTTTCAATCTATGTGAAGATGAGGGTATATTTCCCTCACTCTTCCAACCTCAATCCACTTGGATTTTCTTGGATTTGTACCTTTAAGACCAACTCGAAGATACTCCACATTTCCTTGTTTTGAAGTTCGCATTCTCCTGTCAAGAATGGTGTCTTCATGCAGTTCTGTAAGATATTCTGGCGAAAAATCATCTATAGAAGGAATCTGAATATGCTCCCCTTGATCATCAATCAACGGAGGCTCATACAATTTCAAATTCGCAACATTAACAACTGCATACATTTGCATATAAGGAGGCAAATCTAAATGAAAGACATTGTTACCAATCTTGTCGATAATCTTGAAAGGACCATATCGAATCGGTTTCAATTTTTTACCTTCTCCTTTAAGTCTCTCCTTACTGATGTAAATCCAAACTTCATCTCCAACTTGGAAACTGTGATCAACTTGATGCTTGTCATGTCTCGTCGTGTACTTGGCTTGACTCTTTTCCAACTGCTCTTGCACCATTTGATCTATCGACTGAATTTGTTCAATAAAATTTTATGCCCTATCAATGTCATATTGAACATCGATAGAAATATCCTTGCCAAAGATAAAATCTAAAGGATATTTGGGCAAATATCCAAAACATGCTTCAAATGGCGACGTTTGAGTTGAAGAGTGCTTAGCTCGATTGTAAGCATGTTGAATGTAGTGTAAATGCTCATCCCAAAGTTTAGGATGTTTGCTGCAATAAGCACGAAGAAGATGCACCACTGGTTGATTTACCACCTTTGTCTTACCATCTGTTTGCGAATGAAAATATGTGCTCTTTTTAAGTTTGGTGTCCATGAGTGCCCATAAACTCGACCAAAAACTTCCAACAAATCGAGAATCCCGATCAGAAATAATGGATTTAGGCAATCCAAAATGCACCCAAACATTTTGAAAGAACAT
>ML792503.1:61449-96385 GCA_009831015.1 Picea engelmannii | reverse complement strand
GGGGAGCATGTCTCTTCTTTGACATTGATGTCAAAGGGGGAGAAAAGAATTCAGGTGCTATAGTTGCCATCAATGCCAAAGGGGGAGATTGTTGGCAAATGTTTACCAAGTAGCGTATGCTTGTCATTGATGGCAAGTACAGTAGTGGAGATGGTAGGATAAGAAGGATAAAAAACCCTTGGGGATTCAGACGGGAAAGCTCAGGAGGAACAACGTTTAAGAAAACGCGTGTAGCAAAGGCAAAGCTCAAAGTACAGGAATTTTCAGAAGAGAAGGAAGACAGAGATCCACAACCACAGGATCTCATTCAAATTTCCCGAAAGAACGAGGGCCGTCAGATCAGACAGAAGCTGTACGAGGTTTAACATCGGGAAAAGCCAAGGTAAAATCATGACATAATCAGGACCGTCTACTTGGAAGGATGCGTGGCAGCGATCGGGCGCCGCCGAGAGAAGCTCGATAGGAGGACAGGTCTCAGCCATCAGATCTGAGCGCAGGGACCTGACCACCGTTGGATCAATGAGAACCTGCAAGGTCTTTAAATGGAGTGAAGGTTTGGCTACGGTCATGAGGATAATGGTCATATGGACCAGGAGCGTAGTCATCGGAGTTTCGGGGATCGTGATTTCAATATGCAAAGAACACTTGACAACGAAAACCCCGAAATCACGATATGCGATTTCACGAGTTAATCACAGCCATTGGATAACAAGTGATCTAGACCTTCGATCCAACACACGTCAACAGACCACGTCAGATAAGGACACGTGGTACATCCAGGTAATGACAGGTGTCAGGCAGATCTAACACTTCAGGCTCATGCAATTCACGAATTAGAGTGACACGTGGCAGGATCTAACAAGTGTCAAACCACGTGTGATGTCAGCAGAGGCATCGACGATCGAGACTTTGATATGTCAAGAACACACTGCAACAGAAACTCTGAAATCGTGATATGCGATTTTGCGATGTAATCTGAGCCGTCGAGCTAGAAGTGATCTGGACCGCTAAATCTCTGCATGGAGTATCGGGGATCGGGAATCGGCACTTTGCAATGTCAAAATCTCTTGACAACGAGAAACCCGAAATCGCGATGTGAGATTTCACGATTCAATCATAATCGTTGAATCCAAAATGCATCTGGACCATTGATTCTCCTCATCGGAGTTTCGGGGATCGGGACTTTGGGATGACAAAGTCACTTGACATCAGAAACCCCGATTTCACGATATGCGATATCGTGACCTAATCATAGTCGTTGAGTCAAGGTTATACCTGGACCATTGATCTCCATCATCGGCAAATCGGGGATCGGGAATCCCGGAGTCATGTGCATAGTGACATCGAAAACGCCGAAACCCCGATGAGAGGTTTGACCGAGGTCATGTGTTGTCGGTCTTATGGAGCCAAGGCCTATAGCCTGCAGGGCTAGCGCGTGGAAAGGGGCGCATCGGTAATCGAGGATTAGAGAGGTGAGAAACTCTCGACATCAGGAAATCGTGATATAGGAAATCCCGATTTGATCATGAACCATTGGATCAAGAAATGATCGGAGGTCTACTGAGGCACGACACTGTGAGACTACCAAAAACCATTGATGACATCTTCTAGAGAAGTCGAAGAAGACCGATGTGTAATCACCAGAGAAGCTGAAGAGTCATGATGATGATCAGATAGAGCACTCAAGAGGTGGAGTATAATGATGCAGAGTCTGCATGCAGAGGATGGAAAACATTGCATGCAAAAGGTGCATAGGCTCTATAAATACACGGGACAAAGAGGAGATTAGGTTGTTGATATAGTGGGAATTTGCAGTGGATATTGGAGTTTGTTGTGGTGATTCATGGGTGAAGAATAATCAGAGTTGCGCAGTGAAAGCATGGTGGGCCCATAACCCGGACATTGCAAATGATCTGAGCAGAAAGGCAATAAGGCAGACAGAGCAACGAAGTGGAGCAGAACAGTGATAAGTCAGGTAGGCCATCATCGAACATCATATCACTGTAATAAATTCAGTAGNNNAGATTTATATTTCAGGGTGGTTGGGAGGTGCTAGGGAGGACTGTTGTCCTCAGAGGTTCAAGTGGGTGCTTGAACACAGGGAGTTGGTGCTTCCTTCTAGTTGGTGCTAGGAAAAACCAGGGAGTCAGTGCTTCCTTCTAGTGGGTGCAAGAGAAAACAGAGAGTTGGTGCTCTCAGCAAGTTGTAGCTTGCAAAATAGAGGTTGCAGCCTCATTATGAGTTGGTGCTCATATGTATGATAATGTAAAGAATGTAACTATTACTTATCATATAAGGAAAAAGAGGTTTTTACCCTGTATGGGTTTCCTCAAGAAATATTTGTCTCTGTTTTTCTCATATGTGTGACTGATGTTGAATTTTCCATTGTTTATTTCCCTTCATTATTGTGATTATCATTTAGTGTCTCAACAAAGAGTTTAAAAGAAGCATAATTGTTTAAGCACGGTAACAACTGATTCACCCCCCCCCTCTCAGTTGTCCAACACCCATAACTGACTATTGGGGGATGGAGCCTTGAAGTATGAGCCATGATATCTCTAGAGGAAAGAAATAATTTAATGAAGAAAGGACCAGTGGTTGAATCATCAACCACCCCCATGAATGGAAGCATGGTCTAATTGCAAGATGTCATCTTGAAGTACCATAGAGACCTATAGAATCGAGATTTCTTCTAACAGAAGGAACCGGATAGGTTAGAAACCTTCCAAAAGAAGAAAGGTAAGATACATACACACAGATGACAAGAGGGGAGACACGAGGATGAGAGTTCAAGCTCATAAGGGAGATGCTAACCCAAAAGGAAGTGTCGAGAACATGGCCTGAAGGACCTAAACACGAGCTTGATGTTGAGGAAGCATCTGATAAACCGCCCAGGGTCACTGTGACAGAGAGAGTTTCTCTGAGAGATGGCATAAATTCCCTTGTGATATCATGACTTGGCATGGAGGCGGCCACAGTGCTAAGAATGAATACCTCTGAGCCTATGGTTGGGTGGAAAGGAGCACACCCACAGTCAGTTGGTTGGATGCAACTTGTAATAGATAAGTATTCTCATACCCTATGAAATTAAGTTGTAATTACGTAATGAAATGGGATATAATATGAAGGACCCAGGGATGTGTATGTTTTCTTAATGGTTATACTATATCTCTTTATTTTCATTTAAATTGTGTATTTAAGAAAGTATGGATTAAACATGTTTTGTATTCGTAATTTCTTGTGCCCTATGGTGTCTTAAGCTAGATCCATGAACTGTGAGTTTGTCGAGCTTGGGCATAGTTTCATGTATGCATGTCGACACTCCTAGTCGTTCTGAGTCCCTTGGATGAGGGAGTCTATTAAATCTCATGAGAGATAGTGCATGTAGGCACATGGTCTCTTTGAGGTAGGAAGAGATCGAGAACCACTTAAGTTCTAGAGCTTAAGAATGAGCATAAGGGGTGCGCAGAAGGATTCTTCCAAGTGTTAAGTTCAAGAGAAAGAGCACAAAGATATTACGACTTTCAGAGCTAACGAAGCTTAGGAAGAGTAGTGAGGCTAAAGTATCTAAAGGGAAGGTCCCCTTGTTTGGAAGACGAATGGACGAAATCTTTTTGGAAGAAGCCACAGTCTATTGCTATCGTTGGATATGGGAAAGAGTGTGGGAGTTAACCCTTGGAGTCATTCAGACTTCATGATTTCAAAAAACTGAGCGAGTTCTTCATAAGGGAGGTAAAATCCCCGAATTCCTGAAGTTAACTTTGAGCCTTAGATCTGAGGATGCTTGGGAACCGTCCTGACCATCAGATCTAGGAGGTAGACGATAGTCAAGTTACCAGAACTATCCATGACTTAATAATATGATAACGGAGATTGATATGAGCCGTTTAATGGGAGGAGAGGCCATCCCGATCATCATATTGACTCAAATGCTCATTGGAGTTACTGAATCAAACACCAACCACTCGATTTAATCAATGGTTGGGATTCATTTCAGAGTGCGAAGGTGAATTTAGCGGACCTGCTAGTTCACGACCCACAATCAACCCACATTGTTTATCTCATCAGGAATGGAAGATCAATGACTAGGATTAGACTAGAGTCAAGTGAGCACTTTCTAGATTGCAGAGATTGAACTCTCTGATAAAGAGAATGCATGTTGGGGCCTTGCAATTACTGTAAACCGTCAATCATCGTTGACCTTCGATCTGAGTTTGATGAGATCCTTGAAATGCAAGGAGTGCGTGGGAAATCGAGGTCATCAAGAAGATCAAGATCATAAGAGATAAGCGCTTTTCATAAGTGCATATGTGGTCCAAGAGACGGACTTGTAGGAGGAACAAAGGTTGAGGCCTTTGAATACTTAGAAAATCCTCTAAGCTAGAGGAAGTCGAAAGCTCGGGAGGAGGAGTGACAACAACCGTCATATCAGCTTTGGATAGGAGTCTGGACCATTAGATCAATGTCTAATGAACAAAGGAAGCACAGAGGAGAGAAACAGATCCCATCTATTGGATGTAAGCATGAAGGACCAGTAACCATTGGATCTGGAAGTAAGTGCACGAGACTTAACCCTTGTGTATTCAAGAGAGTGGACTTATCAAAGTCCTGAAGTAATTTGGGACCTTCCATCATCCTGGAGCACAGGTGGCTTAAGATCCACAACTTCGGAGTTTTGTGGACAAGGAGGAGGACAAATGGTCAAAGTAAATCCTGGTCGTCGATCGCCAGAGGGACACATGTCAGTGGATTATCAATTCTGGATAAAATCTATTGGGGAAAATCGAGAGTTGAGATTTGAGATTTCAGAAGTTCAAAAATCTAAAGCGACGAGAGTTGTCTATGTGAAGGTGGATAAGCAGCACCAGATCAGGAACTCTGAAAGAAGAGAGAGAAGGAAGAGGTCCGAAGATCTAGAGAAGATCTTGATCATTTATCAAGGAGGGAGCTGAAGGACCATCGATATGGTTGAGGAGGCCAAAGTCCTGAAGCGGGAGGAGAACCATTGATTGAGGAGGATGAGTGGTAGACAATCAACCATTTTAGAGAAATCTCTCTAGAAGAAATAAGAATTTGATAACTGAAACTCTCGAAGGCTGGACTCACCGAGGAAATCGTAGCCGCACATATGTAGTGATAGGTGTCAACATATCTTCCACTACAGAAGATAACTATTGAGGAGGAAACGAGGGTTGAGAGTTGAAACTCCCGAAACCTAAATCATGAAATAAATCACAACCATTGATTTAGAAAGGTTAGATCTGTAGATTTGAAAAGGATGGATCTGAGCCATCAGTTCATAAGCACGATCAATTTCGATGAGATGTGTTAGCACAATGTTTGTAATGGGGATGTTTTTCCTAAGGAAATGGCACCTTGGTAAAAAATGCATGAAGAGGGGGATAAAAACCCACTTTTCTTTTTTATCCTAAGTTTAGCACCCGAGCGCGTTATGCTAAGGGGAGCGTAGATCTGGGTAGCCAAGATCTATGCACATAGATCTAAGACACGTGATCCATATCAGACCCCCCCCAATATTCTACCTTTAACGGGGGGGTTGATTTGGTGGTTTATGAGCGCGGGCCCTGCACTATTTTGGCACCTCCTTGTTAACGCGGAGCCCCCCTACTTAATACCTCTTACAACCTACCCCCCTCTCCAAGTAGACCGCTTACCGCCCCCGCTTACCACTCTCATCTCCCGCCAACACTTGTCTCCAACTCAGTCTCTCTCTTCTATCTGTCACATCTCCCATTTCCCCTTTGTTGACACGAAGTTTAATGTTTTATCCTTTAAACTTGAAGTGTCGCTTTTTCCTAGTCATGGAGCCACCCTTAATCTTAAAAAGAGTAAAAAATATTTTGATTTTTCACATTTCAAGATTTGACATTTCACAATGCATGTTTTCCTAATTAACAACTCTAGATTTCCCGGTGCCGAAATCTTGAAAAGGCTTTATTTTTAAGTAACAATAAAAAAGGAAAAAGTAGGTGTTATAATTTCCAACACGTGTTTCACAAAGTATCCTCTAATTGTGATTAATTAAACTCTTAAACACAATCAATGACTTAATCTTTCGTGTTTTGGGTTTCTTTGTATCAAAGTTTTGTCAAAGCACTAGCCCTTGAACTCCTGGTCCTCGATTTTGCGAAAGGAAGAAGTTAATTACTAATCTTAAATGATTAAAACATTAATATAAGTAATTGGTATCTAAACTAATCCCATCATAATTTCGCGATTTGGGGTTTGCTTATGACATGCCTCATGGGTACAGGATCCCTGAAATGCTGAAATGTGAAATCACAATTTTTTTAAAATAAAGTTTAAGATGAGTTTAAGTTAATTTAAAATGGGATTAATAAGGATTAAAACAACTTTCCACAATTCGCATTTTGGGATTTAGTGATAGCAGTCCTTCTAAAGCTCCAGTTTGAAATCACCGATACACGGTAATATTTGCAACGAGCGAATATAGATATTTTTGACTTAACTGTGTATCTCTGGGCATATCTTCCCCATTAAGACATTAAATTTTTACCACCTATATCAGTACGCCCGTCGTAAGAAGAGTTAAAGGTTAATAGAGGATTGGTTTATTTTTTTCGAATTTCATCTTTATTGTTTGAATTCAAAAGTGAATTGCATTCAACAAGGTTACACATTTGTCTTTGTGCCAGGAATTCATCTTAAACATGAACATTATGGCACCTAGGAAGGCACCTAAGAAAATTGAAGAAACAACTGAAAGCTCTACCCTAGAAGCAGATGTCGTGTCTGATACTACACCACATGACATTGACTCCATCAAATCTTGGAGGCAAATTTTCGAAACCCTGGACTACGAAATCAAGAATTTTCCCAACGATTCTGAAAACAAACTCTAGGACATAGCAGAGTCTGAACTTCACAAAGTGGCTACGTGCCCACGACTCATGACATACAACAATGTGATCAGTTGGGATTTAGATAGGACAGACGTGTAGACAAGAAGCATTTTGGATAGTCAAGGGGTCATCATCAGCTCTTTCAGACAGGAGCATATACAAGTAACGTACAAACTGTCTCCCAATTATAAATATATTTATAACAAAGAATTCGTAATTGAATTTCAAAGGAAAGAATGCACAGAGGCAGACCAAACATACCCCAACATAATTAGAGACTGGTGGAAACACCCACCAAAATTCAAGGTCGATACCCATAACGTTTATGCCACAACCTCTTTGAATGAGTACATGGTTTATGTGGCTATGATGTTATGTAGAATTTTCAGAAAGAAAAGTCCTACCCATTTTTCTGTAGAATGGATGCCCCTTTTACATGAAGCAACTGAAGGCTATAGCTTCAATTGGAACAAAATCCTATCAGACAACCTAGCTAAGGAGGTTATGGAGTATCAAAATGCAAGATCCAGTGGTAGACCAATAGTGTTTTACATTTCAGCATACATCATGGACGCTATATGTTTCACAACTCCTTTCCTTTGATGAATTGGAGTTGGAACCCAACTTGCCCTGAACCGATTCATGAATATCATTCTAAGTTGTGGGAAGAAAATGCTAAAAAATCTTTTTACAAAATTTGTCATTTCATGGTGATACCGGTGCATTAAATGATGTTTGACTATGCACCCCCTATATATCAGAGCCATTCATAGGAAATATCAAGGAGGTTGTCAATTAGTTTATTGAGGAGAATTTCTCCTATATCAGGGTTTTCATATGTTCTATCCCTCCTCATGCACTTCCAAAATTCCTCCCTGATAGACTGGTATGCAGGGAGGTAGCTCATCATATAATAACAGGCAGTATTGGGATAGAGATGAGGACAACTCAAAAGAAATTTTGGCCAATCTTTCCCATACAGATTGGAAGGTTTTCGCTACTCAACCTAGGTCATTTGAAATTTGAAGCTCCAGCTCTTGAGGAGGTCAAGTTGGTGAATCTCGAGAACAAGAAACATGACCCTTATCAAACAGTGGGGAGGCACATGGACCACTGTGGCATGAAAGAGTTTGAACATGAGGAATCCCCTTGCATTGACATTTTCAAAGGGGTCAAAACCTACGAAGAGGTGTTAGGCAGGGTTCATACATTATCATCTAACTTGAAAACCAACCTTCTAGCCTTCCATAAACACAGACGAAGCGGTTTTCTCAAGGTATTGTAGGGTGAAGCAACAATGCCCCCTCCAAAATAGGAAAAAACTCCCCCAGGCTTCGGACATAAAGCACAGAATAAATAAAACACTGAAGAAAACCCATAGGAGGTCGAAGGATCTTCACAAATCAAAGAAGTCCCACAGACAGAGAATCTAGGAGAAGAAACAAAAAATGGGTCTCAGACACCTATTGAGTCCAGTCAATCTCCCCCTCCTATGTCATATACTCTTCATATTGACACTCCCAAGACAACATGTGAAACAAAATCTACAGAGTTGGGAAACCCCATCACTTCCTTGACCCCTTTACAATCTACTTTTGGTTTCTCTCAAGTAGGAGTCATATATGGTAGCGACCTCGACCCTATCTCCAGAGATGAAATTCCTCCCTCTCATTACTTCTTCAGTAAAAAGAGGAAGGATGTATTAAAACATGATATGCATATAAGAGAAGGTGGTATGGTAAATAAACACAAGGTGTTGGTGGATGGGAAAAACTTGGAAGAGGGAGATTTCACTATAGAGGTGGTGTGTTCCATAGGAGCACTGAGAACAACAAATCTATTCATTGTTAACAATATGAGAGCAAGGTTGAAACAAAGTAACCGCAGGATAACCTAGTTACAATATCAACTAAAAGATATCAAGAAAAGTATCAAAACATAAATAAATAAAGGTCTAGAGAAATCCAGAGCTGCTGACAAACAAGAAATTGAATCGCTTAAGTCAACTCTAGATGAGATGAATGAAAAGATGCAAAATAGACAAATACACGTTATTCGGTAAGGAGAATTGGTAAGACAACTATAGGTTAAATTGAATTCAATAAAAGGCCAAGTTATAGACCTGAAAGTTTTTCAGAACCAGTCACTGGAAATACATGCGAAGGTAGAAGCTCAGCAACAAAAAGTAATATTCCAAGTAGAGATTATTCAGAATTATTTTCAGGAAACAAGCAATGATTTTGATAATGTTATTTTTAAAGAAAAAGAAGCTAAAGTAGCGAGGGCCACTTTCCAAAATGAAGTTGTATGTTCTCAAAACGAAGAAGTATAAAAAAATTCAAATCTTTCTTTCATAGAGAAGATTAGTGGTGATATCATGCTCAAGGTATGGGAAAACAACATAGCAGAATATAAGAAAATAGTCAAAGAAATCAAAGACGATTGTGAAAGAATCTTTGATTTAGACAAGGAATCATTAGGTATTGGAAGAGACAATTGCATTGGGAAATTAGGACAGATAAACATTGTAAGACACCAGTTGAATTTCAACGAGGGTTTGAACAAATTTCAAATGGAAATTTCACAATTAAAGGAAATGGATTTTACTCTAATAGATAGGTGGCTAGTGAATCCCAACTTAAGGTTGCAAGCAATCAAGTTTGGTGGTAAGAAAATTGAATATCGACTTCCAGAAACTCAGAGAAAATTCAATTTATTTGAAGCAAAGGATCTTCCAGATTCTCCCAGAAATTTTGTATATCTTCTTGAAAAATGTATTCAATGTATCAAGTCAAAAGAAGGAGATACTTCAGTAAAACAATGAAGTATCATTTTGAAAACTTATATTATCAAAATGATAGGAAATTAAATGGTAATAATGTAAATGATTGGGGTTTTCAATTCTTGTAACCATTTTCCCCTAGGAGTTAGGAGATCCCCAACCAACAATCATCAGGGGTCTGGTATAAATGTAATTTTAGGATACTGATTGAGGGATTTTTCTGGGTGCATTGTAAGGAAGAATTTGAAGATATTTTTGAATTAATACAAATACGGATTGAAGATTCCAAATCTGGTCAAGTTTGAGTTGTGTGTTTCTCAGTTGTTTCATATTTTTCATATATCTCTTTAATGAATGCTTAACTACAATTTAGTATAACCCCTACTGTGGTAACAAATTATTCTTGCAATTTAATCATTTACAACTTTTCCTCTGTATCGGCTATCAACAGATATAAGAGTTGAAAATGTTTTAAATTTTGATATCATATGCTTCATTAAGAGTTTTTCCTGATTATTTTCTTCTCCTGTCAACAAAGTGAGAGTCCACTTTAATTGATGCCTCACCTTGCTCGAAAACTTTATGTTTTCTTGTCACTTCATGCATATCCCCTTTTTCAAAATTTAACTCAGATACCAGAAACGGTCTTTGATTTCATCACACTATTAATTCAAGGTTTTTGGAGTTATTTTTACATGGTTTGAAGAAGAAATAGAATACTCTTAAAGAAAACACAAGTTTTTACCCTTTCTATTATTTTCACCCATGACTGTCCCAGTCAAAGGACAACCTACTATCGAACCTAGACTATCAGATCAAACGAGCATTGATTTGAATTTATTTAACACCATCTTACAAACAAAAAACAATCGAGTTGAGTTAGAGCACTCATGGGAAGTTATTGAAAGAGACATTAGCATCCAAGAAAACTGGGAAGCTAGACAAAGACTATTAAGGAACCAACAATAGCCCTTTTCATATAACCTACCTTTTTATCCTTATCCCTTTCTTTCTTTTCGTATTCCTTGGTGGTGTACTTTAGAGCCTTAAAGTACAAACTCAGGAACAACATATTCTTGGCATCGTTGTCGGGGACGAAGAAACGAAGAATTTCCTTGGGAAGAATGACATTGACACTTTCTATCTTTGATGGTGAACAAAGATCGATAACCTTATAAGGATACCCTTATATTTCACTTGGAGACTCCACGATAAATAAACTGGATTTTAACTGAAAGAATACCATAAGAAACCCATACGACAAATAGACTTTTCCAGTTCCAAAACCAGAATTTTTTTTTAAATCAAGAAGATATCTTAAAAAGACCGTATTATCGACAAATAGATTTTATCAACCTAAAATTACAGAGCTGAACACTAGAGATATTTTTGAAGGATCGAATACTCCATCGTATTACATGGGATTACCTACCAATAATATTACAACCCTTGAGCCTAGTTTTGTCTCACCTAATTTTAAAACTGAGATTTTCCTAGTCGTTTCTTTCACCAACAGAGGTAAAAGATCCGCGTCACTTCCCGCTTTGATTGACACTTCATCACTTCACAAGGTTCATATTCCTATCTATCTGAACTCCTACTACCACCCTATTCTTCTCGACACAACTCCTATTGATTTTCCTTTATATTCACCCAGTGAGTCCGAAGAAACTAGTTCACTTTTCCCTAGTTCCCCTTCCTCAAGTTTCATGCCTCTTGATAACCAATTTCCTGAAACCCTTTTTCATAATTTCTAAGAAACAACCTCTAAATCATCAATGGATGTGGTCGGAGGAGGTGCGGCCAAAGGAGTTGTTGTTGGAGGTGGGTTGGCGGAGGAGGAGCGAGCAACCACGTATGACCCCCTAGAATATTTGCAAAGGTGGCTGCTAGATATGCCACTTTTATCCTCCAAGTTCCCCTACATGACTTACCTGAAAATTACATGAAGAATATTCTGAAATTCACAGGAGAGGGTGATTTAACTGAAGTCAAACAAATCAATTTCTTTGACCAATTTTTTGATATCCTTGGAATCAAACATGAAGATGTCTATTTGAGACTCTTGGTTCAAAATTTCGAAGGACAGGTAAGAACCTGGTTCCGAGGCCTAGCAACAGGATCTATACTATCTTATGAGGAACTCGAAAATTCCTTTATTAGACGGTGGGGGGAAAGGAAATACCATCTCTATTATCTAACTGAATTTGGGTCTCTAAGAAAGAAACAATCTGAATCCATCCTCGAGTTCACTCAAAGGTTCAATAAATTGTATAATAATATCCCAGCCAAGGTCAAACCCTCCCAATCTGCAGCGAAAGTAACCTTCACTGGGGATTTCGACCCTGATTTTTCCCTGTTATTGAGGGAGAGGAGATCAATAGACCTCACCAAGATGCAAGATGACGCCTTAGAGATTGAGTCAAACATGATGGCATTAGGAAAATTGAAAACTAAATTTGAAATTGGAAACAAAGAAACTAGACGATATATAGATTAAGAGGGATCATCCGGATCAGGAAGATCTTCGGAAGACAAAATAGATTACATGGCAAGAATAATCAAAGAGCTCTCAAATAAGATCTCAAGAATAGAGCTAGATCAAGCAAATAATGAGCATTTTCCCAGAAAGTATTTCAAAAGGAATCCTAACCCTCAAAATTCACCAAGACAAATTAAGAATGAGGATAAAAAAATCCAAACTCCATTTAAAAGTGAAATCTTTATAGGAGGAGAAGATGTAGAAGATTTTGAGGAAATAGAATAAGACATCAATAATCTTGGCGATGACTGCCTACAACCTTTTTAACAAGGAAAGATTATGAAAAAATTGCAACGATGAAAGATAGATCCCAAAATAACAAAAACAATGATATTATTGAAGATTCAACCTATCAGGAAATTGTAGATGATATAATGGTCGAAATCCACAAAAAATACAATCTAAGGCCTAGAAACAAGAGCCTCGCAACTCCCCCGGTGAAAAATATTTTTCCGAGGGGTGAAACAGATGAGTCAGTTTCAAAAATATTTGAGAAACAAACTCTAAAAACTAGAACCGCTGACACACACCCTACCAAGACAAAGTCAGCAAAAACATCAGTTACGAATGCGTAGAAAATGGAGGTCCCTGTAATTGAAATTGAAACCTCGCAACAAAGGAAAACCGAGAAGAAAGGGTTAGAAACCCAAACCATAGAGATTGAAAAAACCATAGGAAGTTTTAATCTGGAAAATGAAATAAATAAAATCAAAATACCTATACCCCTTGTCGAATTGGAAAAAAATCCAATTTACAGGAAACAAATCGCCAAATTAATCAATTTTTCAGAAAATGAAAGTTAGGCCGATGTTATAAATTTAGAAGATGATAAGCCTAACATAATTTTCGGACCACATTTCGACGGTGCCATAGACACCGTCGCCCCTTTCTACATCACTCTAATTGTGCACGATCACTTACTCCATAATTGCATGTTAGATTCTGGAGCCTCTCACAATGTAATTCCTAAATCCATCATGGAGAGACTCGAGCTTGAAATTACCAGACCTTATGGAGATTATTCTTTCGATTCAAGAAAGGTTAAGTGTATAGGCATGATAAAGGATTTAGTCATAAATCTTGCACAGATACCCGTGAAAGGCGTCCTAATGGATGTGGTCATTGCTGACATACCCCTAAAGTACGGTATGCTCTTATCAAGGTCTTGGGGTGATAAACTTGGAGGATCCCTCCAACACGACATGATGCATGCCATGATCCTGATCTTTGGAGGAAATTTCATGCGCTTGTACAGAGAAATCAGGTTAGCATTCGCGGTAAGTGACCCACACAACCAAAACAAATACCTTGTTTATATTGCTGATCAAGATTTAGGCAATTGTATTTTATCTATCGATGACGATATTGATGTATGTATATAAGAAAGTTGTATAGAAAAAAAAGAAGAAAAAGAAAAAGTAAAACAAGATGTATATAGCACTGGTGTCTGGAAAATGTTTTTTGATGGTGCCTCATCTTATTTTAGAGTCGTACCTGGGGTTCTTTTTTGTGGTACCTGGTGACAAATTCGTTATCCCTTTCTCTTATACATTATAGTGGAACACTGAACATACAAACAATGTATGTGAGTATGAAGCCCTAGTGTTAGGATTGGAAGATGCTAGGAGAGTGAAAATTAAAAACTTGGAAGTCTTCAACGATGCGGAGCTAATCGTGAAACAAGTAAATCGTCAATACCAGGCCAAACATCCTAGGTTAAGATCTTATCAGAACTGTGTTTGGGATCTAATCGAAAACTTTTTCTCCTCTATTAATTTTCATTATATTCCCAGAATAGAAAATCAACAGGCGGATGTGTTAGCCAAAGTAGCTTCAACGTTCACACCTCTCACTGCTTTCAAATTAAAATACCATATACTAATGAGACATAGGCCTTCCATACCGAATAACATACAACATTGGAAATTTTCGAGGATGACGAACAACTCTGGAAATTTTTAGAGATAGTAGATGAATTTGTTGAAATGCATGCTGACCAAGAAAACCATAATGACCCTATTTGGATCATGCAGGAAGGCGAAGACCCCTAAAAGTTCCAAGATAAAATCGCTAACCATCGGATGATTGTTTTAAAAAATAATCATATACCTAAGGGTCTGATCCCCTTAGAAAGGATATTTAGTCATGATGATATCCCTTTGAAGACTACCTTATAGCCTCAGCCAGAGGAGGTCGAGGATTGTGATGTAGGTACCAAAGAAGTTCCTAGGTTGGTGAAATTATCCAAATATCTGTCTCCCAAAATCAAAATAAAGTATGCAGAGCTACTTAGACAATATAAGGACTTTTTTTCTTGGTCTTATGACGAATTGAGAAATTATGACACTACCATTATGGAACATAAAATTCCTTTGAAGCCATGCTTCAAACCTTTTAAATGAAAGCTAAGGCAGATTAACCCCATCCTACTACCAGTAATAGAAAAATAAGTAAAAAAGCTCCTCGACGCTAAAATCATTGTCCCACTGAGATACTCTGAGTGGGTAGCCAATTTAGTCCCAGTGAGAAAAAAAAATGGTGAGATCAAACTGTGTGTAGATTTTAGAAACCTGAATCGATCCTCGCTTAAAGACAATTATCCATTACCTAATATGGATCATGTTTTAGAAAAAGTAGTTGGAGCTAACAAAATGTCCATGATTGATGGTTTTTCAGGTTACAATCAGATTGTTGTACACCAAGATGACAAAGAAAAAACTGTGTTCACTACCCCTTGGGGTACTTTTATGTATGACAAAATGCCTTTTGGTTTAATGAATGCAGGGGAAACTTTCCAACGAGCCATGGATATCGCTTTCATGGGAGAAAGAGATAAGTTTGTTGTTATCTATCTAGACGACCTGACTATTTTCTATAAATCTTATGCAGAACATCTAACGCACCTCAAACAAACTTTCGAGAAATGTTGCAAATTCAGTTTGTCACTTAATCCCAAAAAATCCCATTTTGCAATGCAAGAAGGTAAACTCTTGGGTCATATCGTGTCAAGAGATGGAATCAAAATCGATCCCAAAGGGGTCGAGGCAATAGATACCATAAATATTTCTAGAAATATAAAATAAATTCAGTCTTTTTTAGGAAAAATAAACTTCTTGAGAAGATTCATCCCTAACTTTGCCGAAATTGTTAAATTAATTACAGATATCCTTAAAAAGAACAACGAGGTGAAATGGAAAAACGAAGCCAAACTGTGATTTCAACGAATCAATAAAGTAATAAGCGAATATCTAGTCTTGGCAAGCCTGTATTACACAAAAGAGTTTTGGATTTTCTCTTTTGCCTCTGAACATACAATCGCAACTGTATTGTTACAGAAAAATGATGAAGGTTTTGAACGACCTGTTGCATTTTTTAGCAGAAGTCTCAGGGACGCTAAGCTGAAATATGACATTTTTTAAAAACAAGCTTATGAAATGATAAAATCTCTCAAGGATTTTAGAACCTACATATTGCACTCAAAGATCATTGCCTATGTGTCGTCAAGTTCTGTTAAAGATATATTGGTGCATCCAGATAGTGACGGAAGAAGAGACAGGTGGCTGGCTAAGATTCAGGAGTTCGACTTGGAATTCAAACTAACTAAAATTATCAAAGGCCAGGGTTTGGCCAAATTGTTAGCCGAATCAAATCTAAAAGAACTTGGGATAAATCAGCTACAAGAAAATGAGGGATTTATAAAATTAGATGAACTTGAGGTCACTCCACCCACAACTAAGATTCAAGACAAGTTCTCTGCTTCATTCTGGTACCATGATATCGTTTCTTACCTACTGACCCTTCGATTCCCTAGTGAGTTAACCCGATATAAAACCAGGACATTGAAGTTACACACTGTAAAATATTGTATCATAGATGGTAAATTCTATTGGAAAGACCCCTTGGGTTTCCTACTGAGATGCTTAGTCGGGACCGAAATAGAAAGGGTTATAGATGAATTCCACGAGGGAGTGTGCAGTGGGCACCATGCTTGGCGAGCAACGGCTTATAAAATTTTGAGAGCCGAGTATTACTGGCCTAAATTATTCACAGATGTAAACACCAATGTTTGAACTTGTACTCCTTGTCAGATGTTTATAGGCAAACAAAAAGTCCCAGCCTTGCCTTTACTTTCGATTAAAATCAAAGCTCCATTTCAACAATGGGGTATTGATTTCATTGGATAAATTCACCCACATTCCATCGCACAACACAAGTGGATTCTAACTGCAACATTCTATTTCACTAAATGGGTGGAAGCCATTCCCACAAGAAATGCAATTGACTCAGTAGTAATCAATTTCCTAGAAGAAAATATTTTATCCAGGTTTGGTTGTCCCTGAAAGAGAGTCACTGATAATGCCCAAGCATTTAAGTCAATGGCCATGGTAAGCTTCTGCCAAAAATACAACATTATATTAGGACACTCAACAACTTACTATCCACAAGGTAATGGTTTCGTTGAGTCATCTAATAATAGTATGATTACTGTGATAAAGATGGTTTTGACTAAAAATAAGAAAGCATGGCATATACATTTAAAATATGCTTTATGGGCTAACATGATAAGTACCAAAAGATCAATTGGGATTTCCCCTTTTCGGATGGTATATGGTACCGACGTCATTTTACCAATAAATCTTGCTCTACCCACGATGAAACTTTTACAAGATTCAAATGAAGAACCCAACGACGTTACCAAGAGGATAAACCAACTGGTTGAATTTCAACAAAATTGGGCTGAACTAAATGAAATATTACAGAGATATCAGGATAACATGAAGGCCTTATTCAATCGAAAAGCTAAAGATAGAGATTTCCTCCCTGGTGATCTGGTCCTAAAATGGGAAGCTAGGAGAGAAGACACTGGTAAACATCACAAGTTTGATCCAATCTGGTCTGGCCCATATAAGATTTCAGCTTCTGAGGGAAAAAATGTTTTTTTATTAGAAAATATCAATGGAAACATTCTCAACACCCCTATAAATGGGCGGCACCTCAAACACTTCACGCGGTAATGTATTTATGAACTCTCATTGTGCATACCAGTTTGATTCAAAAAAAAAAAAACAATTTAAGAATGGTCATGTGTGCAGTAGTGCTTCTTAAGACCTTTACTTTCCCTTTAAGCATGGTGAAGCCCGCTTCTCACCCGACTCTGAATGTTTATCACACATTCTTTGAGAAAAGAAAGGTTTCACTTTGGTTCTGAAAATTCTCAATCAAACCTTCAAAAATGAGAATAGGTTGAGTTTATAGTTCTTTAACTTTAGTTGAACCAGAAGTATGTCTAGGTTAATCCTAACCTTATTAGCTCTCCTAACAGGAATAAACCAATTCATTTTTCTCAAGGAAATCCCTTAAAAGATGTCAAGAATTTTCCCTAAGCCAATGATGTTTGAAGGCAAGAGAGAAGATTAGTCCACAACCATTTAAGTGAGTTGACATGCCTCTGTTCTTAAACATTTCAAGCAGAATCTTCCCGAGTATATTACATACTGATCGATTGCCCCCACTTCATATTAAAAGAAAAGATATATAGACAGATGGTGAAAGGAAATTCAATATTGATTTCCCCCATGTAGTCCAAAGAGATGAAGAAAGGAAATTCATTATATTGATTTCCCTCTTCTCGGCATTTAAATGCTAGAAAAAAATGAAGTGGTGAAAGTAAATTCGATATGGGAAGTCGAATAACTTCACCGGGGTACTGAACAGGCTCGCTTGAAGTGAAGCAGTATCTTCATATCTGATAAGGTTGTTATACATGAATTACAAGATGCTCTGGTAACTTTTCTTCTCTCAGCTGGATTCACATTATATGTTTTTGGGATCCCCTAATCTGACACCTTTAAATTTACTTTACCTTGATGCAAATGGAATCAGATAAAACCTGGTAGAATCATTAATTTGGTTTTGATTATCTTATACAGATCTAAGGTCATTTTCAAAAAATGAAATCTATTGAGAACCTAACTCGAGAAAATCAAATGTTTTATTTTTGAAGAATTCTCAAAATCAAATGCAAAGATCCTAAAGTCTTGTCTCATTTCCCCTCCTGGTCTGTTTCACAAAGATGAATTATTGACCCCATTCACCCAATGAAGGCACTTGGTCTACATGTTCTTCTCATCTCACAAGGAAACGGGGTACCTAGATGGAGCCTAATGTTGACACAAAGTTTAATGTTTTACCCTTTAAACTTGAAGCGTCACTTTTTCCTAGTCATGGAGCCGCCCTTAATCTTAAAAAGAGTAAAAAATGTTTTGATTTTTTGCATTTCGGGATTCGGCATTTCACAAGGCATGTTTTCCTAATTAACAACTCCATATTTCCCAGTGTCGAAATCCTAAAAAGGATTTAGTTTAAAGTAACAATAAAAAAGGAAAAAGTAGGTGTTATAAGTCCCAATGCGCATTTCATAAAGTATCCTCTAATTGTGATTAATTAAACTCTTAAACACGATCAACGACTTAATCTTTCACGTTTTGGGTTTCTTTGTATCAAAGTGTTGTCAAAGAACTAGCTCTTGAAATCGCAGTCCCCGATTTTCCGAAAGGAAGAAGTTAATTACTAATCTTAAATGATTAAAACGTTAATATAAGTAATCAACGTATAAACTAATCCCATCGCGATTTCACTATTCAGGGTTTTCTTATGACATGCCTCATGGGTACAGGATCCCTAAAATGTCGAAATGAAAAATCATGATTTTTTTTAATAAATTTTAAGGCGAGTTTAAGTTAATTTAAAATGGGATCAATAAGGATTAAAATGACTTTCCGCGTTTCGCATTTTGGGATTTAGTGATAGCAGTCCTTTTAAAGCTCCAGTTCGAAATCGCCGATACATGATAATATTTGCAATGGACGAATAGAGATATTTTTTACTTAACTGTGTATCTCTGGGCATATCTTCCCCATTAAGACATTAAAGTTTTACCACCTGTCTCAGTACGCCCATCGTAAGAAGAGTTAAAGGTTAATAGAGGATTGATTTAACTTTTTCGAATTTCATTTTTATCGTTTGAATTTAGAAGTGAATTGCATTCAGCAAGATTACACATTTGTCTCTGCAACATGAATTCATCCTAAACATGAACATTATGGCACCTAGAAAGGTGCCTAAGAAAAGTGAAGAAGCAACTGAAAGCCCAACCCAGAAGGAGATGTCGTGTCTGATACTACACTGCATGCCATTGACTCCATCAAATCCTGGAGGCAAATTTTTGAAACCCTGGACTACGAAATCAAGAATTTTCCCGACGATTCTGAAAACAAACTCTAGGACATAACAGAGTCCAAACTTCACAAAGTGGCTACGCACCCACGACTCATGACATACAACAATATGATCAGTTGGGATTTAGAGAGGACAGACTTGCAAACAAGAAGCATTTTGGACAGTCAAGGGGTCGTCATCGTCTCTTTCAGACCAGAGCATATACAAGTAATGTACAAACTCTCTCCCAATTATAAATATATTTATAACAAAGAATTTGTAAGTGAATTTCAAAGGAAAGAATGCACAAAGGAAGACCAAACATACCCCAACATAATCAGAGACTGGTGGAGACACCCACCAAAATTTAGGGCCGATACCCATAACGTTTGTGCCACAACCTCTTTGAATGAGTACATGGTTTATGTGGCTATGATGTTATGTAGACTTTTTGGAAAGAAAATTCCTACCCATTTTCCTACAAAATGGATGCCCCTTTTATATGAAGCAGCCGAAGGCTATAGCTTCAATTAGAACAAAATCTTATCAGACAACCTAGCTAAGGAGACTATGGAGTATCAAAACGCAAGGTCTAGTGGTAGACCAATAGCGTTTTACATGTTAGCATACATCATGGATGCTATATGTTTCAAAACTCCTTTCCCTTTGATAAACGGGAGTTGGAACCCAGCTTGACTTGAACCGATTCATGAATATCATTCTAAGTTGTGGGAAGAAAATGCTAAAGATTCTTTTTACGAAATTTACCATTTCATGGTGATACCGGTGCATCAAATGATGTTTGGTTGTGCACCCCCCCNCACCGTATATCAGAGCCAGTCATAGGAAATCTCAAGGCGGTTACCGATTGGTTTATTGAGGAGAATTTCTCCTATATCAGTTTTTTCGGATGTTTTATCCCTCCTCATGCACTTCCAAAATTACTCCCTGACAGACTGGTATGCAGGGAGGTAGCTCATCAGATAATAATAGGTGGTATTGGGATAGAGATGAGGACAGTTAAAAAGAAATTTTGGCCAATATTTCTTGTACAGATTGGAAGGTTTTCGCTACTCAACCTGGGTCATTCCAAAGTTGAAGTTGTAGCTCTTGAGGAGGTCAATTTGGTGAATCTCAAGCACATGAAACATGGACTTATCAAACAGGGATCCACATGGATCACTGTGGCATGAAAGCGTTTGAGCATGATGAATCCCCTCGCGATGACATTTTCAAAGGGGTTAAAACCTACGAAGCGGTGTGAGGAAGGGTTTAGATGTTATCATCCGACTTGCAAACCATCCTTCTAGCCTTCTAGAGACATAGGCAAAGCGGTTTTCCTAAGGTATTGTAGGGCAAAGCAACAACGCCCCTCCAAAATAAGAAAACATTCCCCTAGGCTTCAGACAGAAAACACAAAATAAAGAAAACACCGAATAAAACCCACAAGAGGTCGAAATATCTTCACAGAACAAAGAAGTCCCAGAGACAGAGAATCCATGAGAAGAAATAGAAAAAGGGTCTGAGACACCTCCCGAGCCCATTCTCTCCCCCTCTTGCATTATCTACTCTTCATATTGACACTCCCAAGACAACAGGTGAATCAAAATATATAGAGTTGGGAAACCCCATCACTTCCTTGACCCATTTAAAATCTACTTGTGGTTTCCCTCAGGTAGGAGTCATATATGCTAGCAACCTCGATCTTATCTCTAGAGATGAAATTCCTCCCTCTTATTACTTCTTAAGTAAAAAGAGGAAGGTTGTATTAAAACAAGAGATGTATATGAGAGAAGTTGGTATGGTAAAGAAACACAAGGTGTTGGTGGATGGGAAAAACTTGGAAGAGGGATATTTTGCTACAGAGGTGGAGGGTTCCATGGGAGCACTGGAAACAACAAATATTTTCACTATTAAAAATATGAGAGCAAGGTTGGAATAGAGTAACCACAGGATAAACTAGTTACAAGATCAACTATAAGATACCGAGAAAAGTATCAAAGAAGAAATAAATAAAGGTCTAGAGTAGGCGAGAGCTACTAACAAGCAAGAAATTCAATTTCTTAAGTCAAGTCTAGATGAGATGAACGAAAAGATGCAGACTAGCCAAATACAAGTTATTCGGCAAGAAGAATTGGTAAGACAACTACAGGTTAAATTGAATTCAATAAAAGGTCGGGTTATAGACCTGAAAGTTTTTCAGGACCAATCACTGGAAATACATGCGAAGGTAGAAGCTGAGCAACAAAAAGTAATCTCCCAAGTAGAGATTATTCATAATTATTTTCAGGGAACAAGCAATGCTTTTGATAATGTTATTTTTAAAGAAAAAGAAGCTAAAGCAGTGAGGGCCACTTTCCAAAAGGCAGTTGTATGTTTTGAAAACAAAGAAGTATAAAAAACTTTAAATATTTCTTTCACATAGAAGATTAGAGGTGATATCATGCTCAAGGTATGGGAAAACAACATAGCAGAATATAAAAAAATAGTCAAAGAAATCAAATATGATTGTGAAAGAATCTTTGATTTATTGGACAAGGAATCATTAGGTATTGGAAGAGACAATTGCAATGGGTAATTAGGACAAATAAACATTGTAAGACACCAGTTGAATTTCAACGAGGGTTTGAACAAATTTCAAATGGAAATTTCAGAGTTAAAGGAAATGTATGTTACTCTAATAGACAGGTGGCTAGTGAAGCCCAACTTAAGGTTGCAATAAATCAAGATTGTTGGTAAGGAAATTGAAGATCGGCTTTCAGAAACTCAAAGAAAAATTTATTTATTTGAAGCAAAGGATCTTCCAGATTCGCCTAGAAATTTCGTACATCTTCTTGAAAAATGTATTCAATGTATAAAGTCAAAAGAAGGAGATACTTCAGTAAAACAATGAAGTATCATTTTGAAAAATTATATTATCAAAATGATAGGAAAGTAAATGATAATCATGTAAATGGTTGGGGTTTGCAATTCTTGTAACCGTTTTCCCATAGGAGTTAGGAGATCACCAACCAACAATTATCAGGGGTATGGTATCAATGTAATTTCAGGATACTAATCGAGGGATTTTTCTGGGCACATTGTAAGGAAGAATTTGAAGATTTTTTTGAATTAATACAAATACAGATTGAAGATTCCATATCTAGTCAAGTTTGAGTTATGTGTTTCTCTGTTGTTTCATATTTTTCATATATCTCTTTAATGAATGATTAACTACAATTTAGTACAACCCCTACTGTGGTAAACACTTATTCTTGCAATTTAATCATTTACAACTTTTCCTCTATATCGGCTATTAGTAGATATAAGACATGCAAATGTTTTAAATTTCGATATCATATGCTTCATTAAGAGTTTTTCCTAATTATTTTCTTCTCCTGTCAACAAAGTGAGATTCCTCTTTAATTGATGCCTCACCCTGTTCAACATCTTTGTGTTTTGTTTTTGCTTCTTGTATATCCCCTTTTTCAAAATTTAATTCAGATACCAAAAACGACCTTTGATTTCGTCACGCTATTAATTCAAGGTTTTTGGAGTTCTTTTTACATGGTTTGAAGAAGAAATAACAAACTCTTAAAGAAAAAACAAGTTTTTACCCTTTCTATTATTTTCACCCATGACTGTCCCAGTCACAAGACAACCTAATATCGAACCTGGACTATCAGATCAAACGAGCATTTATTTGAATTTATTTAACACCATCTTACAAACACCAAACAACCAGGTTGAGTTAGAGAACTCATGGGAATTTATTGAAAGATACATTGGCATCCAAGAAAATTGGGAAGCTAGACAGAGACTATTAAGGAACCAAGAATAACCCTTTTCCTATAACCTACCTTTTTATCCTTAGCCCTCTCTTTATTTTCTGATGCCTTGATGGTGTAATTTAGAGCCTTAAAGTACAAACTTAGGAACAAAAATATCCACCTCTCGCTACCTCACACCTATCCTCCACTCATCATCCTCTCGATCTATGACCGTCCTTCTTTCACATCTCACCCTCTCACCTCTTGCCATGTGTCTGCCACTCCATTCCACCTCCATTTGTGTTGTTGTTGTACCCACTACGCCTACCATTGCAGCCTCCCCTCTGTGTCCTTGTCACCTTCTTGTGCCACATGACCTCCATTCCATCACACCTCAGCATCCACATTTCACCTCCCACGCTATCCCATTCACCCTCCGCTATCGCGTCTTTCCACCTAGTCACTGAGCATGTATCTTAGCATCTTGATCCCTCACCAATCACTTTGCCAAATCCTCCTCATCAGCGTCTGCATCTGCCTACTAATCTCTCCATAGAGGTCTAGCGAAGCACAAGCCACCACATTCAACATCCAAAGACCAATCACAGTGATAGGTGCCGCGTTTGACTTCTACCCACTCTCATAAATAGAAGGCTAGAAAGGGAAAAATTGCAGGAGCAGGCTATCAGTTCCATTTTCCATATATCGCTTCTGACAAAAGAATGCATGGGTAGTCTGACCAATGTCTACATGCGCAGCCTGACAAAGAAGCTCATCAATGCAAAGCATTGAATGCATGACGTGATCGCGCCTTGGGTAGTCAGAGTCTAGTTTTCCAAGTATATGTAGGCATTTTTTCCATTTTGTTAGTGTCGATGGTTGAGCTAAGCTCCCGTATTGTAAATTTTTAATGAAGCCTCTGGTTCTCTGGTTATGTGTTGCATTTGAGACTTCTTGTTTAATGACAGTCAACCTTCTTTTTCATCTCTTTTTCTTTTGATACTGAAGCCTTGGGCATGGATGATCTAGTTAAGTTGTTGCAACTGTATTGTGATGTATGTTTGATTGCAGTATTGTTATAGTGTCTTCAGTTTCTTGAAGTTTTGGATCCAAGAGGATCTTGTATTTGAAGCTTTTCCTCCTTAGGTTGTTGGAAGACCTCATGTCCATAGCAAACCTTTACATTTTCTCCTCAAGTTATTCCTCCTACTCACCCTTACTAAAACTTATTGACTGAAGTTGGATCAAAACCTCATCTTCCTGTGCACACTAGCCCAGTTTTTAGAGTTAAAGCGATATAATCATGAGTCTGCGTCCATTAGACCCCACTTCAATTTATTCATTGTGACATACAAACTGATTGGTACTGGGCTTACCTCCCCCGTAATCAAGAAGTGACTTCAACATTTCTGGCGCCGTTGCTGGGGAACGAATTGAAGAATTTTCCTCGGGATAGAACGACAAAGAGTTTCTGATTTTGAAGGTGCATCAAACATCAAAACCATTCAAGATTTCATTTTTTACCTGGCAACTCCATTAAGGCGACTCCATTATTTCAGTTATGGATTCCAGAGGTAGACACACAAGGTCTACCCCACAGCTTCCTTTAGCAACACCTGAAGTTGACTCAGAGAAAATTATCAGAAGATAAAAGACCCTTCCGGAAGGTACTTCTACTGTTGAACCAGGTATTTCTGATAATTTTCACCATCCTCCTATAGAAACTCCAGTAGTTGTTTCTAATTTTTCTATTACACCATGTTCTGGAGTTTCCCGAAGTTTAAAGTTTGGGAGTGTTCCTGTTGATTTCTTCCCTCCTGTTCTTAGATTGGAGGGAGAAATATTTGTCACTCCTATTTCCCTAAGATTTATACCCTGGTTTGAACCCAAAAACCCCTGAATATTTCCCCACTCTGAGCTTCACTACTCCTCCTCATGTTAAAGTTGATGTTTTTACAGAAAGGGAAACCTATGGTCCCTCAAGCACTGTAGCATTTTCCTCAAATCCTCTGTTGTTTCCCTTTCCTCCCAGAGTCTTAGTTCTAGCCTCCCCCTTTCAAGCCACATCTCCTCCTAGTTCTCCTCCATCTATCATCCCTATGGTCGATGCTAATCCCCCTAGGAACATGATGGATGCCATAATGGCTACAATATATGCCCCTCTCATCTTACCTCAGTCAATGAATGATTTCCCTGTGGATATTACCTAAAATACATGCCCAAATTCTCAGGAGAAGAAGACATAACTGCTAAAGAACACCTTGTTGCCTTCTATAGTTATGCAGAAAATCTAAATATTGAAAATGAGGATGTGTGGATGAGAGTCTTTGTCTAGAGCCTTGATGGTGAGGCTAGGAAATGGTTTAGGGGATTGACCCCTGGATCCATTTCTGGGATTGAGTCTTTAGATGATGTCTTCTTGAGACAATGTGGGGATAAAAGTGACTTCATGTATTATATCACAGAGTTCGGGTCCCTAAAGAGAAAAGAGGGAGAATCTGTCTTTGACTTCTCCAAAATATTCAACAAAATGTACAATAAGATCCCTAGTGAGATAAAGCCTACAAAATCCTCTACCAAAATTACTTACGCTAGTGCTTTGACCTTGATATATGCCTCCTGTTAAGTGAGAGAAGAGCTACTTCCTTGGCTCATATGCAAGATGCAACCCTGGAAGTAGAGTCTAATGTATTGGCATTTGACAGACTCAGAAATAAGGCTGATAGAGATAGAGGAAGGGGAATATTTGAAGCCTCAACCTTTGGTTCCTCTGTGTCCCATGCTTAAGTAGATGAATTGACCAAGATGGTGAAATCTCTTTCTGTAGAAATGGAAAATTTGAAATTCAAAGGGAAGCAAAGTTACAGGATTGCCCAAAATGATGATAACATAGGTAACTTCAGAAGACCAAATAACACCCCCCAGATCCTTCCAAGCGAGCCTCGAAACAGAGATAGGGATGATAAAAAAATCCAAACCCATCTCCAAAATAATCTCGTTGCTGACGAGGAAGGAGAGGAAGAGGAGCTTGATCCTGAAATCCATTGTCTTGGAGACATATCCCCTTTTCCCCATTTAACTCAATCTGCATATGAAGAATCTCTCATGGAAAGCCAAATAAATGAGTTGAGTAAAGGGGAGAAGACCAATAATTGTCCCAATAAATATAACCTCAGGTCTAAGAATAAATAATGGAAGTCTAACATCCCTGATCGACCTTCTAGAGTAGAGAATCTTGCTAAAATAGAAACAAGGAAAAGAAAGCAAAAAACCCCTCACCAATGGCCAAAATTCTTGTCCTAGAAGTATAAGAAATTATGAATCCCCCCTCCTATTTTAACTTTGAGCATGAAATTCAAAATATTAGGATCCCTGTACCCATTTCAGAGCTGGTCAGCACAAAGATTTCAAAAAATCCCTCTCTAAGTTGTTACAGTTTGAGCCATCATGTCATTCCACAGACTCAGTAAACCTTCAAGACAAAAAGCCAACAATTATCTTAGGTCCTTTGATAGAATATAGAGATGATTCATCCCCTCCCTTCTATACATATATGAACATACATGATAAGGTGCTACATAATTGTTTAATGGAATTAGGGGCATCTCCTAATCTCATGCAAAAAAATGTCATGGATGAACTTGAATTAGAAATCAAAAAAGTTGGTCATGACTTGTATTCTTTTGATTCTAGGAAAGTGCAGTGACTTGGGGTCATCAAAGATCTGGTTGTGACTTTGTTCCAGTTTTCCATGAAAAGTGTGGTCATGGATATTGTAGTAGTTGATGTTCCCCCCAAGTTTGGCATTCTCTTATCAATATCTTGGATAAAGAGACTTGGGGGAGCATTACAGATGGACCTCACATATGCTACCATTCCTTTGTTTGAGGGGGATCATAGAAGACTATACAGAGAAGCTCAGTTGGCCTATATTATTAGTGAGGAGGAAGACCCTACCAATCATACTATTTTTGCACTTGATACTAATTTGGGATCCAATGTATTACAACTCAATGATGCCCTTGAGCCCCCTCTTGAAATCAGAAAGAAGTTCCTTACTCTCTGTGAAGATTTTCCTCCGATTACCTTTTTTTGGAATTTTTTTTTTGATGGAGCCTCTTCTAGAGAAGGTTTTGGTGCTGGAGTGGTCTTTGTTTCCACTGTTCAAGAAATTATATCTCTATACTACAAGTTGGAATTTGAAACTATCAATAATGTGGCAGAATATGAAGCTCTTGTTTTGGGTTTGAGGGATGCAAAGGAAATGGGGATTGAAAAGCTATCAATGTTTGGGGATGCTAAGTTAATTGTCCATTAGACCATAAATATTTATCAAGACAAACACCCTCGGCTTAGAAGTTATAGAAATGAAGTTAGGGATCTAGTTGACAGTTTTTTTATCATCTTTCAACATTTTATTTGTCCCAAGAGAAGAGACTGCCATGGTCGAATCTCTGGTTGTTTCAACAAGTAATTTCAGAGTCCCTCTGCCACCTAAACTTAGGTATGATGTAGAAGTAAAATATAGACCCTCTATATCTGATAATGTCAAACATTGGAAAGTGTTTGAAGATGATCTTGGAATCAAAAGGTTCCTGGAGATTGTTGATGAGTTTTTTGCATTACACATTGATGAAGATCCTGATTCTGAGATAAATCCTCATGCTAATATTTTTTTGAAAAAAATTGATAATCATCATATTGTCTAGTTGCCCAACAATCATATCCCAAAGGGACTGGTTCCTTTGGAAATATTATTTGACACAAATGATGTGGCAGTAAAGGGTAAGATTTCAAATGAGGATGTTGATGCAGCTGAGTGCAATGTTGGTACAGAGAAGGATCCAAAATTTGTCAAGTTGTCAAGCATATTGTCAAGGGAAAAAACGACCGAGTATGCTGATCTATTAAGACAATTCTCTGATGTTTTTTCCTGGACCTATGAAGATCTCATAACATACGACACAGGTGTCATCGAGCATAAGATCCCATTGAAATAAGAGTCCAAACCATTTAGGAAGAAATTAAGACAAATAAATCCTATGTTGCTGCCTATTATGGGAAGGGAGGTAAATAATTTTTTGGATGCCCAAATCATTGTCCCTTTGAGATATTCTGAGTGGGTAGCCAATCTGGTTCCAGTAAGAAATAAAAATAGAGAAATCAGACTATGTTTCGATTTCAGGAACTTGAACAGAAGCTCTAAGAAGGACAATTATCCTTTGTCGAAGATGGAACACATATTGCAGAGGGTGATATGTGCAT
This sequence comes from Picea engelmannii, assembly GCA_009831015.1. Classification (NCBI taxonomy): domain Eukaryota; kingdom Viridiplantae; phylum Streptophyta; class Pinopsida; order Pinales; family Pinaceae; genus Picea; species Picea engelmannii. Next base: position 67,945 of record ML792503.1, on the reverse strand, counting down.
CTAGGATGTCCATGATTGATGGATTTTCATGCTATAATCAGATCACTTTCCTTCCTAAAGATATAGAAAAGACAAATTTCACCACTCCTTAGGGTACATTCATGTATGCTAAGATTCCCTTTGGATTGATGAACGCAGGGGCGACCTTTCAACGAGCTATGGACATCGCCTTCATTGGAGAAATGGATAAATGTGTGGTCATCTATCTAGATGAAATTACAGTCTTCTCCAGATCTGATAAAGAGCATTGTTATCATCTGAGGAAGGTCTTCTTGAAATGCATAAAATTTAGTCTCTCCTTAAATCCCAAAAAGTCTTTGTTTTCCATGAAGGAGGGAAAATTGTTGGGGCACATAATATCAGTTGAGGGGGCCAGAATCGATTCAAGCAGGGTAGAATTTATCCATACATTGTTTCTTCCCAGATCCAAGAAGGAAGTTTAGTCTTTCCTCGGAAAAATTATCTTTCTGAGAAGAATTGTTTCAAATTTTGTTGAATTGACAAAGCACATTACAACCATGCTCAGGAAGGGGAATGAAGTGAAATGGACTGCTGAGTCCATAAAATATTTCGATCAAATAAATAAGTCACTAATTGAGGCACCTATGCTTATCAGTCCTGATTATTCCAAGGATTTTTTGATTTTTTCCTTTGATTCGTTTGACATAGTGGCAACTGTTTTATTGCAGAAGAATGTTGAAGGGCTGGATCAACCCATTTCATTTTTCAGTAGGGCATTGAAAGATGCAGAGGTTAATTATGAAATCATGGAGAAAAAAGCCTATGCTTTGGTGAAATCCCTCAAGGATTTCAGGATCTATGTACTGCATTCAAAATTTATTGCATTTTTTCCTTCAACTTTTGTGAAGGACATTCTCATTTGAACTGACATAGATGGAAGAAGAAGTAAGTGGATTGCCAAAATTCTTGAATTTGATATGGAAATAAAGCCCACCAAATTGGTTAAAGGCCAAGGTTTAGCCAAGCTACTAGCTGAATCTAACTGTAGATCTTTGGGGTTTAACTTCATCAACACTTTCTCAGAAAATTAGAAAGTTGAGTTGTCTCATACAGGCCCACGAGTCAACCCTCCATTGGCATAATGCACCTGGTACAAATACATCATATTTTTTCTGTGGGAGTTGCGACCTCCAAATGGTATGGGAAAAATCAAGGCAAGAGATCTTAAGCTCAAAGCAATTAAATATTGCCTTATTGATCAGGTTTTGTATTGGAAAGACCATATGGGAGTGCTTTTAAGATGTTTAGACCCACAAGAGGCCCAAAAGATTATGTTTGATTTTCATGAAAGTCTATGTGGGGGACATCACTTCTGGAGAACCACAACCTATACAATTATCAAGGATGGATATTTCTGGCCTAGTCTATTCACTGATGTCTATGCAAAAATCAGGGCTTGTGTTAAATGTAAAAAATTCTCAAGAAAGAAGCAACTCAAGTCTCTATCATTGAATCCTGTGGTTTCTTCAGGACCCTTTCAGTAGTGGGGCCTAGATTTTATTGGGGAAATTCATCCTTCTTCAACTGGTCATCACAAGTGGATCTTGACTACCACTGATTACTTTACCAAGTGGATAGAATTTATCCCCACAAGGAGTTCTTCTCACAACGTAATCATTGGTTTTCTTGAAGATATTATGGCAATATTTGGTTGTTCGAACAGAATCATCATTGATAACGCTGCATCTTTTAAGGTTGAACCATTGATCAGGTTTTGTGAGTAGTTTGGAATTTCACTGATTCATTCAACCCCCTACTACCCCCAAGGGAATGGACTAACATAGTCCTCTAACAAGAGCCTTATAAAAATCATTGAAAGACTATTAGAGGACAACAAGAAAGCATGGGATTCAAAGCTCAAATTTTCTCAGTGCGCTGACAGAGTGACAATAAAGAGATCTCTTGGTGTCTCTCCTTTTTAACTTGTGTATGGAGTTGAGGCCATATTTTCTTCTTAGCTCCCCTTGCCAGTGGAAAAATTATTTCAAGACTACCAAGGGGAACCTGATGATATGATTAGAAGAATGCAACAACTAGTAGAAATGCAACAGACTAGAGAGAAGGTACTAGACAAAGCACATGAACATCAACTGAACATCAAGCTAGCTTTTGACAGGAAAGTAAGAAAAGAGGATTTCCAGCTGGGAGACCTAGTACTCAAGTGGGACACACCCAATCAGAACAGGGGAAAGCATGGTAAATTTGAAGCCATGTGGATCATTCCCTTCAAGATCCCTGAGAAATTTCCAAAGAACACTTGCAGGTAGCAGAATTTGGAGGGTGATAAAGTTTTTAGTGGCCCTGTTAATGGGCATTTTCTGAAAAAAATCTTTTTTTGAGCCATGAGTGGCCCCTTCACATCATTGTAAATATCATTTTTCATTTTATTTTTGGTTTTAGTAGCTTGAATCCACAACCCAACGGAAAGGAACTGAAGCTACAAAAGAGTTCTTAGAGCCTCACAAAGAGGTCTCTATTCCCCATGGAGCCTAATGTTAGCACAATGTTTGTAATGGGGATGTTTTTCCTTAGGAAATGGCACCTTGGTCAAAAATGCACGAAGAGGGGGATGAAAACCCACTTTTTCTTTTTATCCTAAGTTTAACATCTGGGCGCGTTGTGTTAAGGGGAACGTAGATCTGGGCGGTCAAGATCTACACACTTAGATATATAGTGCACGATCCATATCAAAACCCCAGACATTCTACCTTTAATGGGTGGGGGTCCGAGTTGGTGGTTTCTGAGCGTGGGCCCTGGACTATCGTGGTGCCTCCTCGTTAACTCAGACCCCCCCGATCAATAACTCTTATGACCTACCGCCCCCTCTGAGTAGACCTCTTACCACCCTCGCTTGCCACTCTCATCTCCCGCCAACAATTGTCTCTTGTTCAATCTCTCTCCTCTATCTGTCACATCTCCCATTTCCCCTCCACCTCTAACTACCTCACACCTATCCTCCACTCATCGTCCTCTTGACCTATCACTGTCACACCTTTGCATCTCACCCTCTGACCTCCTGACATGTGTCTCCAACTCCATGTTTCCTCCACCTGTGTTGTTTTTGTCCCCACTGCAACATCCCCTCTGCCTCCTCACCACCTCCTCATGCCACATCACCTCCATCCCATCACACCTCAGGACCCACATTATGTCGCCCATGCTATCCCAGTCACCCTATGCTATCGCATCTTTCCACCTGGTCATTGAGCATGTATCATAGCTTATTGATCTCGCACCAATCACTTCTCCAAATCCTCCTCGTCAGTTTCTGCATTTGTCTGCTAATCTCTCTACAATGGTCCAACGAAGCACAAGCCACCACAATCAACATCTAAATACCAATCACAGTGAGAGGTGTCGCATTTGAATTCTTCCCACTCCGATCCTAATGAAGTAGTGAATGAAAACAAGGAGGGTGGGTGAGACATTGTCTCCTTCCATAAATAGAAATCTAGAAAGGGACAAATTGCAGGAGCAGGATGTCAGTTCCATCTGCTAGAGACCGCGCCCAATAGAATACTGCATGGGAAGTATGACCAATGCCTACATGCGTAGCCTGACAGAGAATCTCATCAATGCAAAGCCTTAAATGCGTGATGTGATCACGCCTTGGGAAGTCGGAGTCCATTTTTCCAAGTATATGTAGGCATTTTTTCCATTTTGTTATTGTCGATGGTTGAGCTAAGCTCCCATATTGTAAAGTTTTAATGAAGCCTCTGGTTCTCTGGTTATGTGTTGCATTTGAGACTTCTTATTTAATGACAATCAAGCTTCTTTTTCATATATTTTTATTCTAATATTGAAGGCTTGGGCATGGATGATCAAGTCGAGCTGTTGTAACCATATTATGATGTATATTTGATTGCATTATTGTTATAGTGTCTTTAGTTTCCTGAAGTTTTGGATCCAAGAGGATATTGTATTTGAAGATTTTCCTCCTCAGGTTTCTGGAAGACCTGATGTCCATAACAGACCTTTACATTTTCTCCTCAAGTTCTTCCTCCTACTCACCCTCATGAAGACTTACTGACTAAATTTGGATCAAGACCTCATCTTCCTGTGCACACCAGCCCAATTTTTGGAGTTAAAGCAATATAATATTGAGTTTGTGTACATTAGACCCCCCTTAAATTTATTCATTGCGACATACAAATTGATGGGTACTGGGATTACCTCCCCTGCAATCAAGAGGTGACTTCTAGTTCTAACAATATCGACGGTCTTATCGCATTGCAGGGACCGAAGGTGCAGGAAATTTAAAATGTTGAGGGTGGGTCGCAATCCATACCACAGTTTTGGAGAAAGGACACGTGGAGGCTCAAGGTGAATTATGGGGAGAAAAGTATTTTTTTTTCAAACCAGCCTTGGCCATGCCCGCAATCATGTGGTTATGTAAGGCCATAGCCCAAGGTCATAACAAGGAAGGGGCTTATTAGAAAAGGAGGTAGCGCCCAGACTCTGAGATTTCGCAGGCACAAAGAGGAGGGTCGCGGGTACCTTTAGACTTGCACCAGGAAGTCGAAAGGGTCTCTGTCTAATTAAATAATGATACCATCAAGGTCTTAGAGAGTCGTTTGGATCCAAAATCAGATATCCTTGACAGGGAGGTCAGACAGGTTCCTTGACTTTCCAAATTAGAAACCATGGATGGAGAATCTATCCTTTAAGAAAAGAGAAAATTTTTATGCCCCATCGTGGGTGTGTTACAAATTGGTATCAGAACATGGTTACAACACTTGTCCTGCTTGGGCTCATGTACGATTCGCATAAAGAGGTATTGTTATCTGCATTTACTCCTTGAGGACAAGGACTACAGATTGAACTTGTTATTTTGGGAACTCTTGTTGAATTTCAGTAGAAGAATTTCTTTATCTCTTTGTCAAAGTGATGAGTACTCTTACTGGACTAGGGATATGGTAATTAAAATTTATAATAAGACTTGAATGTGGATAGCTGAAGGTGGCAGGGTTCTGTCAAGGGTAGTTGAAGCCTGAAGGACAGATGACCTGGTGTTCAAAACGCTTCTTCTAAGCATGGGTAGTTGGAACTTCAGGCACTAATGATGGTGGATTATATAACGGTTAATACCTTTGTGGACTTAAAAGAATCTGATAGGATCAGGTAGGATCCTTTCCATTTATAGTTACTGCTTTAAATTAAAATCAGAGTATATAAATCCTCATGACCAGAGAAAAGTGAGATGGGAAAAACCCTATGGACGTTGAGGAAAGAATGTTTTCTTGCTAGACATTGTCGCATAAAGAGGAAAGTGACCCTGGTTGGTTATCGTCATAAGAGAAGGCAACATCAATATGAGATATGACTGTGCGATTAATCCTGTAAGTGAATGGAATCTCAAACTAAAGGAAAATGATAAAATTAAACTATCAAGCGAATGCATGAGGTAAAAAGGTGCAAGAGATGCACCTACTTATACAGGAATGTGTATACATGATCATAAGGATGATTGGAAGATCCTTGGGAAAAGGATATAGAATCCTGATATGTCCATGTGTGTGAATGACATGGAAAAAGTGCAATCAATAAGCAAGCATGATGAATACTTATTTGTGCTTAATTATGCTTGAGTGCATGGGTTTAATGCATTGTGGAGCTTCCTAATATGAAGCCTAATATTAATACCAATTAGGTATGAATCATATTAAATGTGAAAGTGATGCACATGTATGATGTAAGAATATAGTTATAAGATACAATATGGTTGCCCTGATGAGTGAAATATAAAGCAAGAATTGCTCTTGTCCAGAATAAATGAATACTATGGATGCATGGATGACTCCATTCCGAAGAGTCATGAAAGTTTTGTTCCAAATAATAGCTCGAGGGGGAATGTATTCCCTTTCCTTAGGAAATACTAATATAATTAGATAAAAAGGGTAAATGAACAAAGATGCTCTGTTGTCATAATAAGAGGCAAATGATTTTGCCTTTGAGAATCACATGAGAAGAATTGTGAACAATCATGAGTTTTCTGATCTTAAAAGTAGATATTTAGGTGGGCTACAAAACACACCTATGACCTCTACAAGCACGTTTAGGATAATGAATATGGTTAAGTACATCATGGATGTAAGTTAACAAAACCAGAATATGTATGGATAAATAATTTGGGTACATGATAAAGATGCATGTTTATATTCCTTATGGGATATTTGGTAAACTGCTAAATTTAACCTAAGTTTGAGGCCATCACAAATAGTGATGGATATGCAAATAAGGAAGTTTCCTGCTTGTAGAAATTCTGAGGTCCTATGAGGCTGCCATCTAAGGTCTGTCCTTGACCTTAGTATGGCTCTAAGTTTCAACTGTATGGCTATCTTCTTTTGCTGTTTTAGGACAACAAACAGTCATCCCACTTTCTACTCAATGTTTTATAGGTTAAGTGCTCTTTTAAGGTGCCCTTGCAAGTGTTTTCTTATCTCAATGTTAGCACATGCAATATAACTTAAAACAC
>ML792503.1:28118-40279 GCA_009831015.1 Picea engelmannii | reverse complement strand
ATGGCACTTTATGGATACCACCCTCCTTCCATCACTTCTTCTCTGAAAGAAAAATCTAAGGTTCAAGCAGTGGAAGATCACATCGAGAATCAACAACAAATTCTCCAAATATTAAAGGACAACCTGACCATGGCGCAGAATCGCATGTAACAACAAGCAGATCAACATCATAGTGAAATAAGTTTTGAAGTAGGGGATTGGGTGTTTTTAAGACTACAACCATACAAACAGATGTCCCTCAAGCAAGTCAAGAAGGATAATAAATTATCACCAAAGTACTATGGGCCTTATAAGGTGTTGCAAAAGATTGGTACTATGGGAGACAAATTGGAGTTGCCTGCATCTTCACGAGTACACCCAGTTTTCCATGTTTCATTCTTAAACAAGGTTATAGGTGACAAGATCCCAGTTCAAACTATATTGCCAGAACTTGACGAGGAAGGAAAAATCATATTGATGCCTGAATCCATCATGGACACAAGAATTTGCCAGCTAAGGAATAGATCCATTTCAGAGTATCTCATTAAATGGAGGAAACTACTGGCTGAAGATTCCACTTGGGAAGATGAGTATTTTATACAGAAGCATCCAGAGTTGCTCAAGCGTTGTGGACAACACTTGTCTCAAGGGGAGGGGCATGTTAAGCCATAATGTTGGCTCATTACCCCTTAATTGGGGCATATTAGATTAGTAATGCTATTTTATTTATGTCGGATTTAGGCCATTAGTTGTAATTTATATTAGTAATGTTATTTTAATTATGTCGGCTTTAGGCCATTATTTATAATTATACCTCCTAGTCTCCTAGATATACCAAGGAGACATTTTCATTTTCAATCATCTTGTACTTGAACATTTAAGTGGGGTAAAAGGAGGTTGCCCCCTCGAAGAGGCTTATTATCTGATATTATCTCTTTTTCAAGGCGTTGAGTACTTTTCCTGAGGTTTTTATATGCTATATTGATGTTTGGTTCTTAACACCCATAATTATGAATTTGGTTCCTGTGCGAAATAAATATGAGAACAGAATGTGGAATTTGGAAATCTGCGGATGACAGATTTACAAGAAAAATTTTGAATTTAAAAATTTATGATGTCTCATGAATTTCTGTATACCTGTGATATAGGTGAAAGGGAAATATCTATGAAGAGTGCAAAGATAAGAAAATGAGATCTTGGGTTCAAGGAAGAACTATGAGAAAGAGTATAATCCTATCACATGAAATAAGGACTGACTCAAGAGAAGGAGAGTAACATTCATCCCTATCTATGATTGAGTCAGGAGAAGAAGAGTAACCTTCATCCCTAACTATTTTTGTGCTAGGAGAAGGAGAGTAACCTTCATCCCTAACTTTATCCAAGTTGGAAGGCTTTCAAGTTGTAAAAGCATGAAAAATGGCTCCTGTTGAGCCATGAGAACCCCGCGGTAAGCCATGATCGCCTAGAATATGTTGTGTTGAGGTAACACAAGCAAAAGGGACACCTCGACAGAGTAATTATGAGGGATGAATCAACTGTAAGACTCGATAGAGTCTCTGGAATTCTTCCTATGCGAGAAAACCTTAACAAGGAAAGATGGATCACTCGAGGGACTATATAGTAGAGAAGGGGATGCCTGAGCCTGGGCCTGGAGGGTGAGTGACCGCAAGGAAGAGGATAACTTAATAGTTCTTGTAAACTATTGATTAGGATCATGCACACGATGGGTATTTCTTCCTATGCGAGAAAACCTTGGCAAGGCAAGATGGATGACCCAAGGGACTATATAGCAGAGAAGGGGGTGCCTGAGCCTGGGCCTGGAGGGTGAGTGACCGCAAGGAAGATGAAACCTTGATATTTCTTGTAAAATATTGATGGGGATCATTCACACAATGGGTATGTCAAGGAAAAACAATGAGCTTGGATAACAAAACAACCATGTGGATACAAATCCACAAATTGCACAGATAATTATTGTGCTAAAATTATGAAAATTTCCTAGAAATTTTATGTAATGATTTCACATAAAACTATGATTAACGTTCTTGTTGTCCAATAATTATTGAAAGCAGGTGACCAATATTTAAGGTCTAAAAAAGGACCTGACCAAGGAAGAACGATCAAGATTTCTAAAACATCTAAATGAGAAAGGCATGACAGGTGTTTTTGAGAAAGAACATCGAGGACAATGTTCCTTTAAGGGGGAGGGAACTGTAACACCCATGTTTCCCCCATATTGTAATTAATCATAAAATAGGATTACCATGCTAAGGTATGTGGACAATGTAAATGTATTATTGATAAACTTCCCATAACTGACTGTTGGGTGGTGAAGCCTTGAAGTACGAGCCATGATATCTCTAGAGGAAAGAAATTAGTTAATGAAGAAAGGACCAGTGGTTGAATCATCAACCACCGCCATGAATGAAAGCATGGTCTAGCTGTAGGATATCAGCTTGAAGTACCACAGAGACCTACAGACCTGAGCTTCCTTTTGACAGAAGGAACAAGATAGGTCAGAAACCTTCCAAAATAAGGAAGGTAAGATACATACACACATATGAAAAATGGGGAGACATGGGGACAAGAGCACAAGATCATAAGGGAGATGTGAGAAACCAAAAGGAAGTGTTGATAAAATGACCTTAAGGACCTGAATGTGAGCTTGATGTTGAGGAAGTATCTAATAAACCTCATAAGGTCGCTGTGATAAAGAGCGTTTCTTTGAGAGATGGAGTAAATTCCCTAGTGATATCATGGCTTGGCACGATGGTGGCTAGAGTGCTAAGAATAAATGCCTCTGAGCCTATGGTTGGGTGGAAAGGTGCACACCCACAGTCAGTTGGTTGGATGCAAATTGTAATAGATAAGTATTCTCATACCCTGTGAAATTAAGTTGTAATTACGTAATGAAATGGGATCTACTGTGAAGGACCCAGGGATGTGTATGTTTTCTTAATGGTTATAATGTATCTCTTTATTTTCATTTAAATTGTGTATTTAAGCAAGTATGGATTGGACGTGTTTTGTATTTGTAAATTCTTGCACCCTGTGGTGGCTTAAGCTAGATCCAGGAATTGTGAGTTCGTCAACCTTGGGAACAATTTCATGTACGCATGTCGAAACTCCTATTCATTTTGATTCCCTTGGAGGAGGGACTCTATTAAAGCTCAAGAGAGATAGTGCACATATGCACAGGATCTCTGCGAGGCAGGCAGAGACCGAGAACCGCTTAAGTTCTAGATTTGAAGAATGAGCGTAAGGGGTGTGCATAAGGATTATTCCAAGCGTTAAGTTCAAGAGAAAGAGTGCAAATATCTTAAGAATTTTAGAGCTAAAGAAGCTTAGGAAGAGTAGAGAGGATGAAGTATTGAAAGGGAAGGTCCCCTTGTTTGGAAGATGAACGAACGAAATCTGTTCGAAAGAATCCACGGTCTGTTGCGACTGTTGGATATGGGAAAGAGTGTGGGAGTTCACCCTTGGAGTTGTTTGGACTTCACGAGTTTGGAGAACTGAGCGAGTTCATCGTAAAGGAGGTAAAATCCCTGAAGTCCCGAAGTTAACTCTGAGCCTTAGATCTGAGGATGCCTGAGAATCATCCTGATCGTTAGATCTAGGAGGTGGATGATAGTCAATTTAATAGAACTACCCATGACTTAAAAATATGATAGTAGAGATTGATGCAAGTCATTTAATGGGAAGAGAGGCCATCTTGATTGTCAGATTGACTGAAATAATCACTGGAGTTACTAAATCAAACACCAATCGCTCAACTTAATCGAAGGTTTGGAATCATTACGGAGTTTGAAGGTGAATTTAGCGGACTTGCTAGTTCAAGACCCACAATCAACCCACGTCATTGATCTCGACGAGGATGGAAGATCAACAAATAGGATTAGACTAGAGTCGAGCAAGAACTTTCTGGATTGCGAAGGTCGAACTCTCTGATAAAGAGAACACATGTTGGGGCCCTACAATTATTGTGAACCATTGATCATCGTTGATCTTCGATATGAGTTTGACGAGATCCATGAAACACAAGCAGTGCGTGGGAAATCGATATCTTCAAGAAGATCAAGATCAGAAGAGATAAGAACTTTTCAGAAGTGCAGATTAGGTCCAAGAGATAGACTCATAGGAGGAACAAAGGTCGAGGGGTTTGAATACTTAGAAAATCGTCTAATCTAGAGGAATTCAAAATATTAGGAGGAGGAGCGACAATAGTCATAAGATTGGTTGTGGAGAGGAGCCTAGACCATTGGATCAACATCTAGTGAACAAAGGAAGCATAGAGGAGAGGAACAAAACCCGTCCATTGGATCTGAGTATGAAGGACCAATACCTATTGAATCTGGAAGTAAGTGCATGAGACTTAACCCTTGTGTACATAGGAGAGTGGACTTGTCAAAGTCCCAAAGTAATTTGGGACCGTCCATCATCCAGGAGGACAGGTAGCGTAAGATCCACAACTCCATAGGTTTTTTGACAAGGAGGAGGACAAACAACTGAAGTAAATCCTATTCGTTGATCACTAGGGGGACACACATCAGTGGATTATCAATTCTGGATAAAATCCATTGGGGAAAAAAGAGAGTTGATATTTTAGATTTTCGAAGTCCGGAAATCTAAAGCAACGAGAGTCGTCGATGTGAAGGTGGACACGTGGCACCAGATATAGAACTCTAGAAGAAGAGAGAGAAGGAAGAGGTCCGAAGACCCATAGAAGATGTCGATCATTATCGAGGAGGGAGTGGAAGGACCATTGATCTAGTTGAGGAGGCCAAAGTTCCGAAGTGGGAGCAAAATCGTCGATTGGGGAGGACGCATGGCAGATGATCTGTCATTTTGGAGAAATCTCTCTGTAAGAAATGAGAATTTGAGAACTGAAACTCCTGAAGGCCAGACTCGCGGAGGAAATCGTAGCTGCACATTCATAGTGATAGGTGTCAGCAGACCTTCCACTCTGGAAGATAACTACTGAGGAGGAAGCGAGGGTCAAGAGTTGAAACTTTCGAAACTTGAATCACGAAATAAATCACAACCGTTGATTTAGAAAGGTTAGATCTGATCTGTAGATTTAGAAAGGATGAATATGAGCCATTAGTTTAGAAGCACTATCAAGGTTGATGACATCGACGGTCCCGTCACATTGCGGGGACCAAAGGTGTGCGGAATTCAAAATGTTGAGGGAGGGCCGCAATACAGACCATGGTTTTGGAGAAAGGACACATGGAGGCTCAAGGTGAATTGTAGGGTGAAAAGTAGTTTGGTTAAAAACCACCCTTGGTCGCGCTTGCAATCATATGGTTACGTAAGGCTGTCACCCAAGGTCATATCAAGGAAGGGGATTATTATAAAAGGAGCTAGCGCCCAGACTATGAGATTTCACAGGCGTGAAGAGGAGGGTCGCGGGTACCTTTAGAACTGCACCAGGAAGTTGAATGGGTCTTCATCTAATTATAGAACAAGACCATCACAGTCTCAGAGAGTCGTTTGGCTCCAGAATCGAAGATCCTTGATCGGGAGGTCAGACTAGTTCCCCAACCTTCCAAATTAGAAACCATGGATGGAGAATCTATCCTTTAAGAAAAACGAAAATTTGTATGCCCCGTCGTGGGTTTGTTACATAAGTTCTTCAGAACTAGGAACATAAGTTCTATTTTTATGCATAAGTAATCCATATTCCCTCATCTCATATTCTTTAATTTTTTGTTGTACATTTTCCTGCTGTAAGGTTTATTTTACCTGTAGGTAATGATGATCTGTAACAACAACATTCAAAACTATTCTCTTTAAATATGATTGATGCATACTAATGGTTGTAGCATGCATGAGATGTAATCTTATACTGAGTGCATCATAAACCTTATTTTATTTTCCTTTGATATTCTTGATGTCAAAATCATACTCACTTAAAAATTCCAGCCATCTCATTTTCTTGGCATTCAAAGTTGACCGTTCAAAAAGATATTTCAGACCACTATGGTCTGTTCTTAATTCAAATCTCTTTCTCATGAGATAATTCCTCCACATATTTAATGCATGAACAATTTAAACAAGTTCCATGCCATGTGTGGCATAGTTCCCCTCATGTTCTTTAAGTTTTCTGGACTCATAACCAATGACATTTCCATTTGGAGTGAGGACTCCACCAAGTCCTTCCTTGCATGCATCTGTACATACCAAAAAACTTACATTTGGGTCTGCAATCTTTAAAATAAATGCACTAGTAAGTAATTCTTTCAACAAATTAAAGTTCTCTTCACACTCAACTGTCCATTCGAATTTAATTCCCTTCTTTTGAAAAAAAGTGATGGGATGAACAATCTTAGAGAACCCTACTACAAATATTATGTAGTAACCAACTAATCCCATAAAAAATATGATTTCTGAAACATTCCTAAGTGATGACCATCATTTAATGGATTGAATCTTCTCTAGATCTACATTTATACCTTCTTATGAAATAATGTGTCCCAATTAATGTATTTTTTCTTGGTAAAAAAAATAATTACTACACTTGGAATGCAACTGATGTTCCCTCATCACTTGCAATACCAATATTAGCTAATGTTCATGCTCTTCCTCTGACTTATAATAGATAATTATGTATTCCATAAACACTATGAAAAACTTATCCAAAACAATTATGAATATGTGATTCATTAAGCACATAAAGACAATTGGTGCATTGGTCAACTCAAATGGCACCACTGCAAATTCATAATGTCCATACTTGGTTCTAAAGGCTGTCTTATTGATGCATTCTTCCTTGATTCTTACCTGATGGTATCCCAATCTCAATTCTATCTTTGAAAATATATTTTCCCCTCTTAGATGATCAAAGATGTCATCAATTATGGGTAGAGGGTATATATTCTTCATAGTGGCTTTATTCAGTTGTCTAAAGTCAATACACAACCTCAATGTTCCATCCTTATTTTTGACAAAGAGTACTAGTGCTCCCCAAGGTGAAACACTTGGATGTATGTACCCTTTCTTCAACAATTATTCCAACTACATTTGTAATTATTTTAATTCTATTGTAATCATTTTGTAAAGTGTTTTTGATACTGGGGCAGATCCTAGTACTAAATCAATATATAAATATATCTCCTCTTTGGTGGCAATCCTGGTATTTCTTGGAATACATCTTCAAACTCTTGCAGTACCAAAAAATATTGAAGTATTGGCCCTTTTTTCTTTTATGGATCATCCACATGGGTTACATACAATCTACATCCTTTCCTAAAACATCTCTTCAGATTTAAGGATGAAATCTCCCTTATAGAAATGGGTCTTGGAATTCCTTTCACAATGCTTTGTTTTCCTTCTTCATCAAGATATGCAAATGTCTTGTTATGAAAATCTAGGGAAACATGATGCTTGTCCAACCAATCCATTCCAATTAGAACATAATAATATCCTAATGGTATAATATTTATATGAACATTATTATTCACTCCGTTAATACTTATGAAACAACCTCTGACCATCTCATTGATCCTTCTTTTGGTTCCAGTGGCTAGCTGAACCAAACTTGATTTTTCAAGCTTATTTTTCTCCAAATGTAATCTATCCACTATTTTAGGATCAATGTAACAATGTCTTGCTACTGAATCAATTAAAATAAAATCAAGATTATTAATGATCTTACCTTCCACCTCGATTATATTAGATTGGTACTATGCTTGTTGATCTTCTAAGGATGCACATATTCTTCCCATGTCTTCTACTATTAAAGCCTCTTGGATGTTGTGCATGGAATTCCATTTGTCTCTTCTGTGAGGGAAATCCTTGTACATGTGATCTTCTTTGCATCCCCAACATTGGATTGGTGGTATTCCCATTTTTCCCAAGGATTATTCTCTCTTGGATTCATCCTTAGTAGGTTGGTCTAGTTGATTTTTATTTGGGCTATTTTTATTGAAAGGAGGTTTGAATCCTGTCTTTCTTTGGTAAGACTTATCTTTATTCTTATCCTTCAAATATTTTTTCAAAGACTCTCTTCCCTTTCCTTTCTCATATAGGTACTCATACTTCCTGATGGTCTCACTAAATGTCATGTTCTCATCTTTTATAAACCCCACATACTTTAGCAGTCCCAAGAATTTATTTTCATACTCTGTCATGGTCATGGTTCCTAGTGTGATTTCAAAGAACTCATTTATTTCCTTGTCATAGAAGTGATATGAAAGGTAATCCTTCTGAAAATACCTCTTGAATTGATTCCAAGTGATCATTCTCTCATTTGTGTGCTCAAATTTCTTAAGTTGATTCCAACACATAACAACTTTCCCATGCAAATGGTAGGTGGAAATTCTAGCTTCTAGTTTTGATGAGTAGTTATGAAATTGAAAATACCTCCTGAGCCCAAGCAAGAATTCTTCATCATCATCATCTTCCATTTCTCTTTCACCATCAAATTATGGTGGATTAAGCTTCCTTAACTCTCCTTGCAAACTTTCCAATTCATGTCTTGTTCTTTGGTGCCTATTAGGAGACAGCTTTGGAATACTCATGGAATCTTCAAATGCATAAAATTTCCTTGCTGAGTAAGGAGGTGAGTGGTGTCTATGAGTTCTTCTAGCACTATTGTATTAACTAGCCCTTATGTAATTATCTCTTCTTTCATGATATCGTCCCTCTTCCTCCCATCTTAAGTTTGATCCATTCTTTGTTTGCCTCTGCAACTGATTTAGGCTTTGCATCACTTGAGCATTTGTCTTATTTTGTTCTCTTATCAACCTCTCGTTGTATTTTTGTATATATGTACTTATATTCTTAGAATTCTCATGATCTCTATTAATGTTTCTTACTCCTCTCTACCCTTGTGTCCATTTGATTCTATCTCTGCATTACCAACAATGATATTTTGTCCTTTGGCCTCTTTATCATGATTGAAGGCTCCCTCTCCTTCTTCCATTTCTTGAATATGCATTATTATACTAAACTAATATGTTTATAGCCTCTAATTATGAAAAATGTGCAAGAAACTATTTTTGTTATAAATATGCATATCATAAACATTTGTTAATTAATGTTATAAGTCTTTTTTCTGCTCAATTTATGAATATTTATATCACAATTCTTGAAATTATAACAATTCCAGGTCATTCTCCTATGAATCATATTTCCAACAGCCACACTCTTTCCCCGATCCTGTCTCTGAGTTGAAAGTTATGGCTTTCTGAAAAAACCACATTCACCCCATTTGTGCATTTTTTCCACTGGTGAAATTTTATTGAAATGCCAACTTTAGTCAATTGTAGAAGAAAATATGTCAGGAACTAGAGAAACTTTTTTCGTATTTTTAGATGATAAAAAAAAAAAAAAAATTATAACAACTTTCATATTTTCAATCTAAAGCACTAGTAAAAAATTGCAACAGTCTGGAAATGACCATTTTGCCCTTTTTCACCTCTTTTTGCAGACTTACAATTTTTGGCAAAATTGCATATCTCTCAATCTATGCATTACTAGAAAATTTTCACTAAACCAAAGTTTTTTGTATTGATGAGTTATAAAAATTTTAGTAAATAAAAGTTTACCACTTTTTGATCTGGGGTCACTTTTCCTCCTCTGGAAATATCAAAAATCCCAAAAAAGTGGCCTAGAATAATGGATTTTGGCATCTCTATTCCAATCCCCTTAGGATATATTTAGTTCCTTCATGGTTTATTATCGTGTCTACTTTCTGGACACTGTTGATGAATTTCATCTTAATCTGGACCTCTTCCAATGATCTGGACCTAGATCTTTAAAAAACACTATTTCACAATTTCTGAAAAATCCAAATAGAAATCAACAATGCAGTTCTCTTGAACTTTTGTAGAGCTCATATCTATGGAAAAAATCCATAAGTTTCATCCAAGCATGAATTAATATGATCTATTTATGGACAAAATAAGAAAATGGCTCTAGACTTTTTTGTTTGAAATTATGGAACAATTTTGCCTATGGCAATTTGCACCAATGATCTCAATTCAAAAGAGATCTAGAACGTCCGTCGGAGATGACCATTCAAAGCATTGAAGAATCAAGCTCAAATGGGACTCTTAAAAGAGGGTATTGAAGAATATTATCTTTTTGATATCGTTAGAGCCTATCATTCATATTTCAGAAGATTGGGGAAGTTTCACTGCTCCGAAAAAATGGTATGAAATAATATTCCCTTCTCGATACCGTTGGAACTTATCATTCAAAGTTCAAAATATTAGGGAAGTTTCACTACTTCAAAAAGAGGGTATCAAATAATATTCCCTTCGCAATATCATCATAAATTTTCATTTAGAGTTCAAAAGATTGGGGAAGTTTCACTTCTCCAAAAAGAGGGTATCAAAGAATATTTCCTTTCGATACCGTGGGAACTTTTCATTCGGAGTTCAGAATATTGGGGAAGTTTCACTATTTTGAAAAGAGGGTATTGAAGAATATTCCTTTTTGATACCGTTGAAACTTTTCATTTAGAGTTCAAAATATTGGGGAAGTTTCACTGCTCCAAAAATAGGGTATATAAGAATATTCCCTTTTGATACTGTCAAAACTCTTCTGAATGAGATCTTCCAAAAAAAAAAATCGAAAAGAAAATCTCCACAATATTTGACGGTTCTTGTTATTTTGGGCTTGTGTCATTCGATTCCTCCCTTCGGACTCAACCCCATTCCCGACCCCAAGTATTTTCCAACACTTTCTTCTTGAATACCTTTCGGGAATTCTTTACTCCGATACTCTATGACTCAATCTTGATTGGTGGTTCTCTAGGTCGAATTAATATGATCCATTGATCCACAAAACTTCATAGCTACCATGAACACAAAATAATTTGAACTCCAAGGCTAAATTCAACTCTGCAACTGTAGATCGACACCATAAATCACTTCTTTGACTACTATGAAGACTGAAACTAGAAATATTCTAATAATTTGAGGGTTTCACTTCTTTTCTTCTATGTTTTGTTGGAAGATTGGTTGTTGTCATTGATGTCATCCCTAGTCATGGGTTTTGGACCACAAGATTGATGAAGTTATTTGGACATGAAGGACAATGAACATGAAGATACAACACCCATGGATATATAGTATACATCATGTTGTTTCCGATGGTATGTGACACATCATGTGGATCCTCATGAGTGAGGAGAAATGAATTTTTGAAGATGACAAAGTGAATTGAAGAAGGAAGTACATGTAGGCCCTGAAGATAATTAAATAAAAGAATTAAAAAATAAGAAAGCATCAGGTTGAACCTAATGTTAAAATGAAGTGACATAAATGATATAAATAAATATCATTATACATTCATTTTATACACAAGTCTAATTTCAAAGGAAATCAGAAGTAAAGAAGGCCATATTGCAAGGGAGTATGAAGTCTTTTGGTGATGTGTTCTAAGGTATGTTATTTACAGGTAATCTTACCATTTTCGCTATAACATTTTTTCTATAACAATTCAGATGGTGAAATTGATATGGTATTGAGAAGACATATCAAGGTACCTGTGGTAAAAAATCAAGCAATTTTTACATTACAATTTTGGAGATACGCTCTATGGAAGATAGGGTTTTTGACTAGTCCTGAAGCTAGTCAATAAACATGTGTTCCAGGTAAAACAGTCATAAATTATTTATATAGAATCCAAATGAAGTGGGACAAATTTCATTGGAAAGAGTATGGACTGTAGTTTCTTTTGTGGGAGTTTCAGAATCTGATGTTAAATATTGTGCATGGGGCATTCTGTACAATTTTGATCTCCTGAATAAAACATAATTGGACAAGGTCTACCATTCTCTCTATAAATTATTTTTGGGGAGGATTCAAGGAGTGCAACTTGGATAAGTTTCATAGAATACATTGTGTAATATTATCTACAGGATCATAGTATTCCAATAATTGAAGAATTTCATAAATTGAAGAAGTCTCATAAACCATTATCAGGTTCTATGTCATGGTTGGTTGATGGTGATGATTTAGTGTAAAGTTTTATTATCTCTCATATATTCTTGGGTGGAAGGAAGGGGAAAGGATGGAGATTTCAACCCTCTCTTGATATTGGAGTATTATATCTTCCTCTTGGAGGTTTATCCCTCCCTTTACATTTGGAAGTTGTAGCTACCTTTGGAAGTCATTACTTCCCTTGAACAATAACTATTGATTATTTCTCATATATTGTGCATGGTGTAT
>ML792503.1:0-15473 GCA_009831015.1 Picea engelmannii | reverse complement strand
AAGAAATGTTGAAAGTAAAAATATGGCTATGGCTACTAGAAGGACCAATCCTAACATCTATAGAGAGAATAATGCTCCTTCTTCTAAAACACCTCAACCTACAAGGTTGACACCTCAACAATTGGAGGAAACAAAAGCAAAAGTTTTATGCTTTAATTGTGATAACAAGTACAGTAAGGGACATAAGTGTGGTGAGAAAAAATTATTCTACATAGATTGTGAAGAGGAAGAAGAACAAGAACCATCTCAAGATGAAAATGTAGAAGCAATTTCATCTAAAGAGTTGACTCCCATGATATCGTGTAATGCATTGGCTAGAATTAGCACTCCTCAAACCCTCAAGATCGAAGGATACATCAAAAAGAAAAAGGTAACTGTCTGAATTGATTATGGAAATACTCATAATTTCATTCACTATAAATTAGCCAAAGCTCTCAATTGCTTTGTATATCCAGCGCCAGAGTTTCAAGTAATGATTGCAGATGGAGGAACTATCAATTGCTCAAGAAAATGCAATAATATCAATCTTACTATGGGGGAATATGTAATGAGTAGTCCAATGATTGCTATACCCATGGGTGGTGTTGACGTTGTACTAGGAATCCAATGGTTACAATCATTAGAAACAATGGATTTTAATTTTCAAGAACTTTTCATGAAATTTTTATTGGAAGGAAAATAAATTGAGTTAAGAGGTATCACAGGGAAACCCGGTGAGGTGATAAGCTCTAATGGCATGAAAAAATTATTGGAAAAGGGGCATCAAAGCGTTATTGCACAACTATGCTCACTAGATTTTCAAACATTTAAACCATCTATTCCTCAAGATCTCCAAGGGATCATTGATAAGCATTCCAAAGTATTTGAAGATATTCCCAAAGGTCTTCCACCCACTCGAAATCATGATAATGAAATTCACCTAATTCCTGGGAGTGTTCCTCCTAAAATTAGGCCATATAGATACCCTTATGCCCAGAAGAGTGAAATTAAGCGCATGGTTGAAGAGATGTTAGAGGTCGACATTATTATACCTAGCCAAAGTTCTTACTCTACACCAGTGGTAATGGTTTTCAAGAAAGATATCTCATGGTGTATGTGTTGAGATTATAGAGATCTCAACAAGATCACTATTAAAAAATAAGTTTCCCATTGTCGTCATTGATGAATTGTTAGATGAACTAAATGGAGCAATCTATTTCACAAAATCGGATCTCCGTTTAGGGTATCATCAGATTAGAATGAGGGAAGAAGATATCCCAAAAACAACATTCCAAACTCATGAAGGCCATTATGAATTTTTCGTCATCCCTTTTGGCATTACAAATGCACCTTCCACATTCCAAGGGTTGACAAATTCCATTTTCAATCCCTTCGTTTGAAAATTTTTGTTAGTATTTTTTGATGATATACTAATCTATACCAAGTCTTGGGAGGATCATATGCAGCATGTTGACAAGGTTCTACAACTACTAAAAGAGAAACAAATATATGCCAAACCATCCAAATGTTTCTTTGGAGTGAAGGAGGTAGAGTATCTGGGTCATATTGTATCTCATGAAGGTGTCAAGGTAGACCCTAACAAGATTAAATCCATGATGGACTGGACGATTCCCAAAACATTGAAAAATATTAGAGGATTTTTGGGTTTGACAGGTTACTACCGCAAGTTTGTTCGGCACCATGGAAGAATAGAAGCACCTTTAATGGCACTAACTAAGAAGGATGAATTTTCATGGACTCCAGAGGCAACTAAATATTTTGAACAACTTAAAGAGGTGATGTGAAAAACTCCTGTATTGGCCACTCCAGACTTCACAAAAACCTTTATTTTGGAATGTGATGCCTTGGGAAATGGAATTGGTGTTGTCCTAATACAAGAAGGAAGGCCCCTGGATTTTGAAAGTCGACCAGTCAATTGAAATGACTTACACAACCCCATTTATGAGAAGGAAATGATGGAAATACTACATGCATTTAAGAAATGGCTTCCTTACCTAATAGGTAGGCACTTCAAGGTCAAAACAGATCATGATAGTCTTAAATACTCCTTGGGACAAAGACTATATTA
The DNA here is from genome assembly GCA_009831015.1 of Picea engelmannii. Lineage (NCBI taxonomy): Eukaryota > Viridiplantae > Streptophyta > Pinopsida > Pinales > Pinaceae > Picea > Picea engelmannii. The sequence goes on along the minus strand of ML792503.1, from coordinate 13,405 downwards.
ATAAGAACAACAAAAATGGGTAACCAAGATATTGGGTTATGATTTTGAAATTGTCTATAAAAAGGGGAATCAAAATGTTGTCACAGATGCAATCTCAAGAAAGGATGAATATGTTGAGGCCTTTCTCTGTGCTATCTCAATCATCCAACCTGATTAGATAATAGAAGCAAGGGATGAATGGAAGAATGAAGAAAAAGTGTGGACTCTCATTCAAAGGTTGCAGCAGGATTCCAGTGCATCAGATGCATTTACATGGAAAAATGATTCACTATGGTACAAATATCGCTTATATTTATGTAATAACTCCCAACTCAAACAAAAGGTACTATTGGAATTTCACACCTCTCCAGTAGGAGGGCACTCGATATTTTTGAAAGCCTACCATAGAGTCAAGAAGGATTTTTTTGGGGATGACCTTAAAACTGATGTTCAAAGGTTTGTGGAAAAATGTTTGGCTTGCCAACAAAATAGGGTGGAAACAATTAATACCCCATGCCTTTTACAACCATTAGCCATCCCAAGTCAGCGCTGGGAGGAGGTTTCCATGGATTTCATCACAGGGTTATCGAAGTCTAAAGGAAAGAGTGTCATCATGGTGATTGTTGATAGACTGACCAAGTACACACACTTTTGTGCACTCTCTCATCCCTTCAAAGCTAGTACAGTTTCCACCGCATTCATGGAGACAGTTCAAAAGATACATGGCAACCCAAAGATTATTGTAAGTGACAGAGATCTCATCTTCACTAGACATTTTTGGACAAAATTATTTTCTTGTTTGGGTACTCAATTGGATCATAGCTCATCCTATCATCCTCAATATGATGGAAAAAATGAGATAGTGAACAAATTTCTGGAAGGCTACCTTCGTTGCTTTGTCTCTGATAAACAAACACAATGGTTCTAATGTTTACCCTTAGCATAATGGTGGTATACCACTTCCTTTCATACTGCAACAAAAATGACACCCTTTATGGAACTCTATGGATACCACCCTCCTTCCATCACTTCTTCTCTAAAATAAAAATCTAAGGTTGAAGCAGTGGAAGATCACATCGATCATCAACAACAAGTTTTCCAAATATTAAAGGACAACTTGACCATGGCACAAAATCGCATGGTACAACAAGCAGATCAACATCGTAGTGAAATAATTTTTGAAGTAGGCTATTGGGTGTTTTTAAGACTACAACCATACAAACAGATGTCCCTCAAGCAAGCCAAGAAGGATAATAAATTATCACCAAAGTACTATGGCCCTTATAAGGTGTTGCAAAAGATTGGTACTATGGCATACAAATTGGAGTTGCCTGCATCTTCACGAGTACACCCAGTTTTCCATGTTTCATGCTTAAAGAAGGATATAGGTGACAAGATCCCAGTTCAAACTATATTTCCAGAACTTGATGACGAAGGAAAAATCATATTGGAGCCTGAAGCCATCACTGACACAAGAATTCACCAGCTGAGGAATAGATTCATTTCAGAGTATCTCATTAAATGGAGGAATCTACCGACTGAAGATTCCACTTGGGAAGTTGAGTTTTTTATATAGAAGTATCCAAAGTTACTCAAACGTTGCGGACAACACTTGTCTCAAGGGGAGGGGCATGCTAATCCCTAATATTGGATCATTACCCCTTAATTGGGGCATATTACATTAGTAATGTTATTTTATTTATGTCAACTTTATTCCATTATTTGTAATTATACATCCTACTCTCCTATATATACCAAGGATACATTTTCATTTGGAATCATCTTGTACTTAAACATTTATGTGGGGTAAAAGGAGGTTTCCCCCTCGAAGAGGCATATTATCTGAAATTCTCTCTTTTTCAAGGCGTTGAGTACTTATTCTGATGTTTTTCTATGCTATATTGATATTTGGTTCTTAACATTAGACTTCTATGGATCCTTTTTGGATCACACCTTCCCACTAAAATTTTTTTGGACCACCAAAATCTTTCATCAATCAACATATAAGTGAGGGAAGATTTCCCTCACCTTGTCCTTCTCAATGCACTTTTCTTTGCTTGGATGTGTGCCCTTTAAGCCCACTCGAAGATAATCAACATCACCCCTATGTGAAGTCCTCGTCCTTCTGTCTAGGATGATATCTTCCTTCAACTCATCCAGGTACTCAGGAGAAAACTCATTAACCGAGGGTAGTGAAACTTCCTCACCTCGATCAATGATCATGGGAGGCTCAAAAAGTTTCAAATTTTCCATGTTTACAACTGAATAAATTTTCATATAAGGTGGAATATCTAAACAAAAAGAATTGGTACTTCTTTTCTCCAAAATAGTGAAGGGTCCATATTAGATGGGCTTAAGTTTCTTGCCTTCACCCTTCAACCACTCCTTGTTGATGTGAAGCCATACCTGGTCTCCAACTTGAAAATGATGATCAACCACGTGTTTTTCATGTCAAGCTTTATTTTGTGTTGGATTTTTCTCCAACTGTTCCTTGACTTCTTAGTGCACTTGTTGGATCCTTTGAATGAACTTGTGGGCTTTGTCTTCATTTATTTATTCATTGGAATAGACATCTTTCCCATACATCAAGTCCAAATGGACCATAGGCAAATACCCAAAAAATGTCACAAATGGCGAACACTGAGTTGAAGAATGTAAGGCTTGATTGTAATCATGTTGTACATAGGGTATATGTTCATCCCATAACTTGGGATGCTTGTTGTAGTAGCCTCAAAGAAAAATTACCATTGTTCGGTTAACAAAATCTGTTTTTATGTTGGTCTGTGGATGGAAAGAAATGTTCCTCTTCAATTTGGTTTCCATCATTCTCCACAAGATTTTCCAAAAATATCCAAGGAATCGAGTATCTCAATTTGAGATAATGTATGTGGGTAACCTGAAGTGAACTCAAACATACTAAAAGAAGAGATTAGCAGTCTGTTCAGCAGTGATCTAATTTTTTCATGGCATCAAGATACACATCTTTCTAAACCTATCCACTACTACATACAAATATTCATGACCCATTTTTTACATTGGTAAACCCCCTACAAAATCCATGGAGATACTCTCCCATGGATGGGATGGAACATGAAGTGGTTAGTATTGCCCCAATTTTCTATTAGTGGGATTACAAGTAGAACACATCACACACCCCTTTACATATTTATTTACAATTTCTTTCATCTAAGGCTAGTAAAAAATCTTTGCAGATGAGCCATAGTTTTTCCTACCCCAAAATTCCCAGATACAAGAGAAGTGTGAGCTTCCTGTATTACATGGACTCATTCACTTGTAGGAATAGATAGCTTTCCAAGATGGTAGAGTAGTTTTCCCTGCAGACAATAGTTCTCTACCTGTGCACCATGGGTTAGCTTTTCAAATACCTCTTTAAAATGTTCATCAAAAACATATTGTTCCACATATATATCATGAGATAAAGAAGCATTCTTTAAAATAATAGAAGCAACAATAGGTTTTCTAGAAATCATATCAACTACCTTGTTACTTGTACCCTTTTTGTATTTGATTACCAAATGAAACTGTTGAAGAAAACCCATCCACCTATAATGTCGAGATTGTTGCATATTGGTTTGTGCTTGGAGATCATGTAAGGGATTATGATCTGTATGTATGATTGTTTCCTTCCCTAACAAGTAGTTATTCCATTTATTTACACTCTGAACTAATGAATACAATTCTTTATCATATGTAGGATAGTTAAAAACAACTTGGTTGAAAGTTTCAGAGTGGTAACAGATAGGGTTATGATATTACATCAATACTACACCCATGGCGTATATGTTGACATCTGTCTTGGTATCAAAAGGCTTCTAGAGATTCAATAGTGCTAATACTAGTGTGCTACTGATATTTTCCTTCAAAGTGTCAAAGGCCTTTTGTTGCTTTCCTCCCCACTGAAAAGTGTTATTCACACTGGTTAAGGCATGCAAAGGAGCTGCAATAAATGAGAAGTTTGAAATGAATCTCCTCCAGTACTAGACTGTACCTAAGAATCTTCACATTTTAGTTAATTTTTGGGGCTCATGCCAATTTATAATTACATAAATTTTGGAAGGATCAATTTTCAATTCTCCTCCTCCTATAATATGACCTAAGTACACTAGTAGAGTATTGTCAAATTCAAATTTGTACAATTTTACATACAACTTTTCCCTTTGCAAAGTATCCAATACTTTCTTTACATGCCTTACATGTTCATCCGAAGTCCCACTAAATATTATAATGTCCTCTAAATATACAATTACAAAATCATCTATAAATGGCATGAATACATCATTCATCACACACATGAACGTTGTCGGAGCAGTACAAAGACCAAATGGCATAAATAACCACTTAAACAATCCCTGTTTGGTTTTAAAGGCAATTTTCCATGCATCCAATTCTGCAACCCTGATCTGATGGTATCCATTGCGCAAATCCAACTTACTGAAATAAACAACATTCTTTAATTGATCAAGTAAATCATCTATACGAGGAAGAGGGTATCAATTTTTCACTGTGATTTTGTTTCAGGCTCAATAATCAACACACATTCATCATGTTCCATATTTCTTTGGCACCATCACAATAGGATAACCACAAGGAGATGAACTGGGTCTAATGACCCCTTGATCCAATAAGTCTTGTACCTGCTTTTTGATCTCTCTCATCTCTATAAATGATGTCCTATACATTCCCACATTAGGAAGAGGAGAATCTTGTTGAAGATTTATTTCATGTTGTATTTCCCTCTTAGGAGGTAATCCGTCTGGTTCCTGAAAAATGTCATCATACTTAGAAACAATATTGATTAATTCTTTCTTATGAGAAGGATCATATCCTTGGAAGGCGTCAGATGTTCCAACATCCTTTTCCCTTATGACCATGAGTACATATCTCTTATTAGTGTTTATGAGTCTTTTCATCTATCCTTCACTAACAAGTGTTTTTTTTACCCTCATGATGTGGGATCTAAAAATATATTCCACTCCCCCTTTAGTAAGGTGACATTTATTCTCATGACGAAAGAAGATTTCTTTTCTATCATAAAGATAAGGACTCTCTAGCACTATGCCACATATATCAAGTGATACAACATCCAAATCCACTTCATCAAACAACTTTGAAGAAATAGAAAATTTGACCCTACATTGCTTGGTGACATTAAGTTTTGCATTATCAGATACCCAACCAAGAGGATAAGGCTTTGGATGTGGTTTAGTTTCAAGACCCATCTTTTTGACAAGTGCTTAAGATATCAAGTTTACTTGGGAACACTGATCAAATAATGTTTCTATCTTAGTGTGCTTAGATACAACTCTTATGTGAAATAATTCATTCCTCTTTCTTTCATCATCATGAGAATCTCAGGGATGATTTTAGGGGCTAAATTTCGCTCATCGGCTAATTTTCCATTGTTTTTTCCAAAAAATGAGATTCGTTATTTTAAAAATGATTCACCCAAATTCTATAGGATAAAATAATTTTACCTTAAAAATCGCCAAACATTTATAAAAACTATATAAAATACTTAGAAATTTGAATATTTTTAAAAACATATCGCCAAACATTTATAGTTGACATATGAAGGATTAGTAATATTCGCCAAGGTTTCTACATTTTAAAATAAATTTCCATCCTTCAAATCATCCCTGCATGAGATTCATTATTGGTATTTGAACTAGCATGAAGGGAACCTTTACCTTCTACTCCAACCGTTGTGATCTTTTCCTCGTCTCCTGAATCGGAACCAAGATCTTGTTGCACTATAGCAACGATCTTTCTCTTCTCCTTTCCACTGAACTGTTTCGGTCTTTTCTATGGATGTAATTTCCAATAGTTTTCATCATCGTGAGTATTCTTCTTGCAATGAGTGCAATATGGATTTCCTTCTTCCTTATTTACAATAGCGGTCTTTTGTCCTTCCTTTGAAACTTTCTTTTAAATTGCTTATGTGGGAATTTGGAAGGTTTCTTTGTGGGATCTTCTTGAAGATGCTTTCCCCTATTCTCAAGGTGAGTGGCTTGCACACAAACTTCGTCAATAATGGTGGGGTTAAATAGTAGTAAAGTATCATGAATATAACTCTGAAGTGTGTCTCTTATCACTCCAGGAAACTCTCCTAGGATGTATATCAGAGATGCCCGGTAACTTAATATTTTTGGTAACTATTTTCTCAATAATAGGTGTGGGTTTGGATCAAGATGAATATCTTAATCAATGGATTGTATCTTCAATATAGTCTAGCTATATTCTTGCAATACAAGGCCTTCAGGATCTATTATCAGATAGGTTTGTAAAACAAATGGATAAGAAAACCAATCAGTTAACCAAAACATACATAGGCAATATATATGATGGGTCAATAAACTAGCCAAAGATGCTTATGATTCTTGCTTAACAGTCAAAAGTAAGATGACAGTTACCATGGGACCATTAAACATAGACAAAAGAACGATTTCAACTCATATGCATAGACAAAGATGAAGGAGAGTCTAACAATAACAAGTGAAAGAAGCTTGAAGGCTTAATATATTAAAGAAAGTGTCTTTTATAAAACAACATTAGATTATAGAAATCAAAATCGAACCCCTTGTTCATGAAATGTTCTTGGCTTTATATCCTTTTAAAAACAGTTTTCAGATCCTAGATTACTAGATCAAATTTTGCCAAAAATAGAAACTCGATAATTGGCCTAAGTAGACTAGATCAATGCAACTTCTCGACTTATCTTATGTTCTTCAAATTCTTGGCAGGTGTACTGAGCCTTCCTAGGCTGCTGGATCTCATGTGATATGGAAGGAGTCGAACTTGACACCTGTTGACAGTCAACAATTTTATCTCTGTGACAATAGCTAACTGTTGTTTACCTTTTCTATCTTTTAAAGAATGTCCAAAACCAAAATAAACTCTTTATCGAGATGTCATTAATTATCTTCCATCGATTAGAACCATTTTTTAGTCTTTTGAACAAGAAAAACTTGGATGTGTGCAAAAACATTAGCTTTCTGCCTTATCAGTGCTTTCGGTAGCTAGAGAAAATAGAATTCGAGCTGATTAGCTACTGAAAGCTCTACTTTCGGTGGCTAATGAACAATCAATATGTTCACCTAAGCCACCAAAACCTGAGATTATTAAAATTTCAAAAATACCCTTGTCTCAGCTCAAAGAATTCCTCAGGATTGATCTTTTTAGGCTTTTGTATCTTGCTCAAAATTTATAGGGTTACTGGTTGCTTTTGGTTCATTATACTAAATTTCCACCTCTGCAAGGGTCTCAACAGAAGCCTGAGCTTGGTTTTTTGAAGACATTTATTTTTTCCTCAAAGCCCTGACCTTTTTCTTCAAACCCTGAGCTACTCTTCATAAGTTTTTGTAGTCGTTTACAATCTTGTTTTTCTTTTTCTTCTCCTTTATGCTTTCATGGGCTAGTCTTTCCAAAGCTGAGTTGCTTTCTAGAAAGTTTTTTGATAGGGTTTCATACCTGGTTTTTATTACCCTTTCAATAACTTCTTGCTCGGTTAGCTTCTTCTTAAGCTTCTTGATTTCTTTTGATTTATTCTGCTTCTCTTGTTTGCTAGATGAGGCCTCAACAATTTGTGTCTCTTGTTGTTCTCAGGGTGTAGGTGATGGAAGGTTCTCATAACTTGCTTTGTATATATCCACAAAAATAGAATTGTCACGCCCTGTGGTAACTAAATCCTTGTGCCCTATTTCCAACTGCTTCTCTTCATCTTCTGAGTTTGTGTAAGGAATATTGAGAATGTTTTTTTTCACTGGAAATTCTTTGGCCTCTTCTTCTTCACTGATAAAGTTCAATTTATTCTTCGTTTTTCCCAACTTAGAGGAAGGAGAGGGTTGATTGACTGGGGTTAGAGAGATAGCTCTTCTCCTCCTCTTTCCACTTCTGGGAGTGGAAGATTTCTTGGAATGAGGACTCTTTTTTCCCTCTGGTTGAACCTCAATCTGGAAATCATTCTAGAATAAGAAGTAATTCCATTCTTTACCTTTTCTTTGCAACATCTCACAAACCAACAATTTGAGTAAACTATGGTGGGATAATCTACCTGCAACTTGACTAGGTTTGGCCTTGACTTGATGAGTCATATTGGATAAGCTTCGGTGGAGGAAATATGGAAGATTAAGTGGGTTTATACCTGTCAAATGGTTGATAATTTTGAAATGATAAATCATCACCCTATTGTATCGTTCTTCACAGGTTATATAAACCATTATCGCTTTCAATAAATGCTTCCATTTCTCTTCAAGGAAAGATACATGAATATCTTTCTTCCAAATCAAACCCCTGTGTTCTGGTTTTAAATAGGTCCTGAATTCAACATTCTTAATGACAGTGGTTCCTATGGATTTCTTGTTAGTTACCCTAGATTTCTTGTTATATAAACTAGTTTGAAGGGAGAGGTTCCTATGGATTTCTTGTTAGTTACTCTATCTGCCCAAAGAGAAAACTTTAGTTTGGAATCCCAACTCTTTTGATTCTCCTCCAAAATCTTTCTGATGATTCTAATTAGACTCTTATTGGATGACTATGCAAGGCCATTACCTTGAGGGTAGTAGGGAGTAGAATGTACCAGTTGAATACCTGTTTATTTACACATGTCAATCAATGCATCGGCTTTGAAAGCTGCTGCATTATCTATTACTAGCCTTTTTGGGAAACCAAATCTGCTCAGGATGTTCTCATAAAGAAATTTCATGACGACATGATGAGTGGCATTCCTGGTGGGGATTGCCTCTATCCATTTTGTAAAATAGTCAGTGGCTACCAAGATCCATTTATGCTGACCACTAGATGAAGGATAAATCTCACCTATAAAATATAAACCCCACTATTGAAAAGGACCATTCACTACAATAGGTCTCAGGGGTATAGATTTTAGTTGTTTTTTTCCTGTGAATCTTTGAAATTTATCACAAGATTTCAAAAAGGTGCACACATCTGAAAAAAGAAAAGGCCAATAGTACCCAGCCCTTAAAATCTTATGAGTTTTGGTCTTCTAGTAATGGTGGCCTCCACAAATACTTGAGTGAAACTGATGTATGACTTCAACTGACTCTTCTTTTTCTAAACATCTTAGTAGTAAACCAGCAGGATCTTTCCAATACAAAAGATTATTATAAATGCAAAATTTAATTTCTCTAAGCTTAAGGGCTCAGGCTTGAGTCATGCTAAGTTCAGGAGGAACTTCCAACTTCTGTAAAAAATCAATAATACCTAAATACCACTTACATGAAAACAAATGCTCGACCACCTGCTGGTTGTTATGTTGTCCTTCCACTGCTACCTCTATCTGCAAACTTGTTGAATTTTCCACAATGAAATTTATGTCCAAAAGATCACAGTTTTCTTTCGTCAAAAGCTTGGCAAGGTCTTGGCCTTTTACCATCTTAGTGGGCTTCACTTCTATGTCGAACTCGATTAGCTTTGCGATCCATTTAGCTCTCTTTCAATCAATATCAGGCTAAGTCAAAACATCCTTCATAGAGGATGAAGGAACATAGGCGATAACCTTTGCATGGAGGATATAAATTATAAAATCTTTTAATGACTTAATGAGAGAATAAGCTTGTTTTTATATAGGATCATACCTTATTTCAACATCTTTGAGTGTTTTGCTGAAAAAGGCCACTGGGTGATCAAGACTTTCATCATCTTTTTGTAACAAGACTTCTGCCACTGTGTCATAGGAAGCAAAGAAAAAAATATAGAAGTTCTTGGTGTAATCCAGACTGATTAGAGTGGGGAATTCCATGATAGCTTGTTTGATATCCTGAAATGAACTTCTTGCATTGTCTGTCCACTTTATCTCGGATCCCTTTTTTAGCATAGAAGTTATGTGTTTCACTAACTCATCAAAATTTGGAATAAATCTTCAGACAAAATTTATCTTACCGAGTAGAGATTGGATATCCTTCTTTGACCTTGGTATGGACAACCTATGAATTTCTTCCACCTGAGCTGGATCAATTTTCACACCTTCTGCTGAAATGATGTGGCCTAGGAGCTTGCCCTTCTTGAGAGAAAAATGGGACTTTTGGGGGTTCAATGAAATCTCGAACTGTCTTCACTTTAGAAATACTCTTTTCAGATGCTTCAAATGCTCTTCATGACTGCTGGAATAAACTATGATGTTATCAAGATAGATGAGGAAAAACTTGTCCTTTTCTCCCACAAAAGCTATGTCCATGGCCCTTTGAAAAGTGGCCTTGACATTCATCAATCCAAAAGGCATATTGGCATACATGAAGGTACCCCAAGGAGTAGTAAAGGGAGTTTTTCCTTGGTCATCAAGATGTACAAAAATCTGGTTATAGCCTGAGAAACCATCTAGCAAAGACATGACAGTGGCCCATGAAATTATTTGCAACAAATGTTCCATATTGGGTAGGGGATAGTTGTCTTTCTTTGAGAATTTATTTAGATTTCTAAAGTCAACACATAACCTGATCTCACCATTTTTCTTTCTCACTATCACTAGATTTTCAATCCATTTAGAGTATCTTAAAGGGATTATAATTTTGGCATCAAGAAGCTTTTTGATTTCTCTTTCAATTACAAGCAATAGGAGAGGACTGATAGGTATCAGTTTATGTTTGAAAGGGATGGTTTCTTTCTCAAGGGGAATCCTATGTTGAATGACCTCAGGGTCATAGGTTTTCAGATCACTCTATTTCCAAGAAAAAACATCAGCAAATTCCTTCATAATGCTGCAATATTTAGACCTCTAATCAGCGGTTAATTCGGCAGACAGATTTATGAACTTAGGATGATTTTGGTTTCCTATATTGTGCTCATGGATAATAGGATCTTTCTCCTTCTTATCAGGTTTGTAGGGGACATCGTTATGATCAAAAATCTTCTTAAGAGGCAGCAAAACCCGAGGTATATAATTGTTGTGCAACTGAATGATATCATGCTGTCACATTTTTCTTTTTAGCTTAGGCTTCTTGGATTCCTCTATATTTTGATTTTTCTGGTCAATATGAATATCATAAAATTCATCTATCACCTGGAGAAATCTACTAATCTCATCATCATCTTCAAAAACTTTCCAATATTTAATATTGTCGGGTAGAGATGGTCTATATTTGACTTGGATTTCATAATTGAGTCTGGGAGGCATGGGAGGAATAAACATACTGGCTGAAACAACAAGGGAATAAACAAGAGGATTCATAGCTCTGGGTACATAAGAAATGTCAAAAATGGAAAAAGAGTCCCTGATTTTCCATACCTCATCCCTATAGGCTTTCAATCTGACATGTTTTTCTTGGAAAGTATTATTTACTTGTTGTATGATAAGATTCATGTCTCCAAAAACTTTTAGTCCTTTGATTCCCATCTCCTTGGAAGAATTTAAACCCAATAGAAAATCCTCATACTCTGCTATATTGTTAGTAGTTTTGAAATCAAGCTTAAAAGACAAATGCATAGCCTCCTTCGAAGGAGAAATCAAAACTACACCTGCACCTGCTGAGTCTTTGGTACTGACACCATCAAAGAACATGGTCCACACGGAAATACTCTCTTCATCATTTTGCTGATAAGTAGGCTTTGTGAGATGCAAAGGAGTTGGCTGGGAATCATCTATTTGAAGAATGCATGAGCCAAAGTCTCTGTCTAAAGAATAAATGGGATGATTTAAAAAAAATTTCTCATCACTAATGATATAGGCAAGTTGATTCTCTCTGTAAAGTCTCTTTAGCTCTCCTCCAAACATCGAGACTGTAGCATATGAAAGATCCATCTGCAAGGTACCCCCCAGTCTTTTTCTCTATGAAAGTGACAAGAGGAGACCGAACTTGGGTGGGATATCAGCCACTACAACGTCCATTACCATGTTTCTCATTGGCAATTGGGCAATGTTTATAACAAGGTATTTTATGAGGCCGAGGCATCTAACTTTCCTAGAGTCAAAAGAGAAGAGGTAATGATAAGGTTTTGTGACGTCAAGCCCAAGTTCATCCATCACTGCTTTAGGCATAAGATTGTGTGATGCTCCCAAATCAGGTAAGAAGTTGTGAAGGATCTTATCATGGATATTTAGGGATATGTAGAAGGGTGGACAAGAGTCGTCTCAATCTTCTACCATAGGTCCTATAGTCACTGTTGGCTTGTCATCTTGTAGGTTTACGTACTCAACAACTGGAGGAGTCTTTGGTTTAAGGGACTTCAGGATAGCAGGCTTGAAAATGTCATTCTTCATAAGTTTAGTCAATGGCATAAGTATTTTTACTTTCTGAATTTTTGATTCGAAATTAAAAGAGTATGATAATATATCGAAAGTTTTTACCTCATTAGGAGGAGCTCTGAGGATGAATTGCTCTTTGGCTTGGGGCTGCAATTGTTTCTATTGTTGTTTTGCAGGAGTGGAGGTCTGCTTTACAGGAGCAACAGGCTGCTTGGTAGTAACTTCTTTCTTCTTCCCGAGAGCAGCAAGTAATGGATTTGGAGCAGCAGTTTTAGATCTTAAATTGTAACCTGGCTGATCATCTGTCTGATAAAAAGATTCTTCAATGCTTGCCTCGTGAATCTCTTCATCCATTTGGGCTTCCTCATAATCCACTTGTGTCAAAAAGGAGGAATCATTTTCGTCCCCAAAGAAATTGATGCCATCTTCTTCTTCAACTTCGTCATGAGGTAGCTCCTGTTCTTCTTCTAGCATTGAATTTTGGAAGGGGGGCCTAATTCTTTGATCATTAGTTGCATTCTTGTATCTCTGAAGGATCTGGACCTGCTGGTTGCTACTTCTGTAAGGGGTTGCATTTGGATTCCTGCTAGCATAAGCATTTGGATCTTTAATTCTTGCTAGTTGTTGACTCTGAATTTTCAATTTTGACATTTCCGAGGTCAAGTTATCCAACATCTTGGCCATCTTTTCCATTTAGGTATTTGAAGAAGAAGGAGGGTAAGCAGAAGACTTCTTTCTCTCAAATTTTCCTTTAAGTTTTTGAGATGCCATAGTATTAGATTCAACCTCAAGAGCAACATCTTTCATTAAAGCGAGTGTGGCTGATATTCTTTCTCTAAGGATTAAGCAAAATTATGGATCAAAGGCAGAAGAGTAAGTGATCTTTGTTGATGCATCAGTTGGCTTGATCTCTGCAGGAATATTGCAGAACATCTTATTGAATCTTTTGGTGAAGTTTGATACCGACTCCCCATTTTCTCTTCTTAGATTTCCGAATTTAGAGATGTAATACAAGAGATCTCTTCTTTCTCCCCAGTGTTTCAAAAACACCTCATCTATCTGCTCAATACTGTTGGTCACTATAATTGCTTGATTAATTTCAAACAACCAAGTGAAACATAAATTATCAACCCAGGGAAGTCTTTTGTTTCAAAGATAGCTGCGCACTATATATGCTCAATTCCAAAAGCACTTAGTGTTGTAGTAAAG
>ML792502.1:174856-208464 GCA_009831015.1 Picea engelmannii | reverse complement strand
TATATATATATATATATATATATATATATATATATATATATATATAATAACCCAGATCTATTAGCTCTAGATCCAAGGTTGATTTGGATTTATGCAAATCTCAAACCGCCAATAAAATGTGTATAAGAAAATGCAGTACAATACATTTGACTTTCTATATACAATTCCTACCAACAAATTCTTGGTAACTGAAAATTCCGATAATGCTAGCACATAATTGTTCAAAAGAACACTCAATCCTGTCAAACAACAAGAATAACAGACTAGATTGTGTTAGCATAATGCAAGTGCCATAGATTTAAATCTCATACATTGAAGGGTCATTCCGTAACCGCAAATTTCTCACATCATGCTTCCATATACATAGCTTCCTAATTGTTTTGAAGCTGATGGGATTATTAATGCATTCTTACCATAAACAGATATGACTATTCCCACTCATGAATGTTATAAATTTCACTACAGATAGCATGAAACTATGCTATATTATGACTATCTTTTACATCAAAGATCAATCCATAAGTATTAGCGCAATGAGAAAATATAAAGAAAATAAAACGAGTACAAGGAGTCAAGAAGGCAACATTTAGAGTGGATGGCACACTTTGTTCTATAAGGGCTTCACATATACTCCCAAAATGCTGGGTAGCTAAAGAACAAACTTCAGTGTATGCTGAGGTAGAGCTGTTGTTCCCAAATAATCTATTCGAGTTAGAATGTTTAGGCTCCTTGTTTTGACCTACACGAGAATTAGATACCAATGGCATTTGCCTCTTCCGCCCTTCTAATTCAACTCCAATTGCTTATACAATACGCCCACTGGCAATTCCATATTCCTTTTTCTTTGCTGCACCAATCTCACTGCTTGGTTGATCCGGTGAAGGTGTCTCGGGGACAGTCATTTGATTTTCTCTAAGTGGATCTCTTGAATCAGACCCTCTTCTTAACTGATATCAACAACAAACTGATATCTCTGTAACAACATGTTGATCTATAGTACAAAAAATCTTCTAGAAATAACAACATTATGATAACAACAACAGATTTACCTGTAACATCTATAGATTTAGCTATGATAGCAATAGATTTAACTATGCAAAACGATAATTTAGAGCATGAACGAGACTAGGAGGGTGAGGAGGCGACCGTGGCGGCTTTCCCTGGTTTCCCAAGAATAAAGCCACATGGAGGGGGAGCCCGTGGGGTTAATCCAGAGTGCTCTATGGGGTTTATAACAATCCACAGACCAAAAGAGTATTAGACAGACCCAAAATCTCATATAGATCACAATCTAGCCAGACAAAGTACATTTTCTGTTAATCACAATGTAAAAATCAATATCAGAAAGCAATTTATTTATTTATTGATAAATTAAAAAAACAAACAAACATGCAAGCCAAACGCCCAAGCGCCACCGCCATAGCAAAGTCCACAAAACAACACAACCTCTGAAATGGTTCTAGAAATAGCCAAGCACCTGCTGTATAACACAAATCCCTGTGCCAAACACCAAGTTGTCAAGGAGGAGGAGCCCACGATGAAGCCTTTGTGCAAAACACATTTGAAACAAAAAAAAATATAAGCCAACGCCCAAACGCACAAGCGCCGAGTCGAACAAGCCATGACCAAGAGAAGAGCCTGCAAGAGGCATTTTCTATTGCACTATACGTCAAGCCGAGTGAGTCAAGTGCTCAGCCAAGACGAGACCAAACGCCCAAGCACTGAGATGAGAAGGAAAACCGTGTTCCGGAATTAGAAAACATAGGAATGAATTCAGGGTTAGGGTTTGTTTAGGGTTTGTATAGCCTTCTATATTTTTACTATTATTTTATTTTAGGTTTGGACAACTGGGAAAAGAGGGAAGGGGGCACGTGGGCCTCATGCGAGGTCCCACGATGCCCCAGGGTTATTCGAGTTGTTTTTATTTATTTATTTGTTTTTATCTTTTTATTAAAATTAATTACAATCCGTGTATATAGTTTTTTTTTATATAGATATTTGTATATATTTATATATTAATAACATTCAAAACAAATGTAATTATAAAACATAAATTAATATTATTTGAAAACAACTTTTTATTTTTATTTTTATATTTGTTTTTACATTTGTTTTCTTTTTAAAAATATTTACTTATTTGAATTCATTAAAATAATATAAACTTAATTGAGTTAATTAGGCTTAATTAGTGTATAAGTAGAAAATTTTATAAAAGATTATTTGACTCCCCGAGAGTTGAACTCTTGACCTCCAAGTAGCCCAAAGGCCCCACACATTCGCGCCAACCACTACACCACACTATGGGTCTTTAATTTAATAAGAAATTTAATAATGTATAAGGGTGATTAATTTAATAAGAAATTTCAAAGTATTGCGCCCGAGGCCCAATCTCCAAGTCCACGAGCTAAGAACCAAATCCTAGTGCACAAGCACCAAGCTTCAATGCATAGCCTCAGGCTCACTACATCATACGACCACCCACCACCTAAGCCTTAAGAAACAACCAAACACCAATGCGCCATACATGAGTCTTTACAAATAAATTCATATACTTAAATAGATTAATGGTAACAGAGTGCTATCCCGAAGTACAAACTCCGATTATCCAAGCGTCAAGCTCACGAGACCTTACACACAACTCATCAAGCCAATCTCCAAGCCCTTCCATTCCATTCCACCAGTCAAAGCCAAGCGCTAAGCTCCAATGCTTGAAAGCCACTCTACAATCCTCAAGACTCGCACCTGCAGCCACTGAGACACACAATTCAACGCATATGTACAACATGACAAGGAGAGCCCACGAGTCAAGCATTGAAGGATATTTAGTTGTAAGTGAAAAGTTTAAAGGACTTAGACTAGGACAAGCGGGAAGGAGGCGACATACACACTAGGAAAGTAAGCTAGAGGAATTGGCAAGTATGGCGCAAGGCTAGCGTAGCTATCGGGCAAGAGAGTCAATAGTTTTCTTAGGAGAATAAATCAAGATTAGCCACTTTATCCCTAACCTAGCCAATCCCCTAAAGAGAGTAACGCCTATTTATAGACAAGTAAAGAAAAACTTACGCCTAACCCTGTTTTCTAGTTAAGTTGCGCAAATGAAAAATGACCTTGAACTCACCCTGACAACTTTGGTTGATGCAGGTTAAATCATACAGGATGGTTAGGACTTGAGGGAATCGAAGTAGGGGAGCATCGTTGCAGGCACCGCCAACATTTCCAGCACTGCCACCACCATCGTTGGAACTAGCTCTCATACTGTGCTCATTGGAGGCCATAAATGAGACTTTAAAAGGGCGACAACCGATAGGAATCGAAGTGGAACCCCCACCATTTGGAATGGGTAATCCAGAAGCATCAAGGGATTCAGGGGGAGGACCTCCACCTGAAGACATCACTCAAGAATTACAGAAGATCAAACTTCCGGAGTTTTCCAGGGGTCCCGCCAGTGAACGCGCGGAAGCATGGTTGGAAGGCATGACAAGGTGATTTTCCTTAAGGGACTATGCATCCAACTCAAAGGAAAAGATAACAATTTTTCAGTTAAGAGACAAGGCCTTGAACTGGTGGGGCAACCTGGAAAGACAACTGCATCTTACCCCAGACACAGTATCTTGGGAACTTTTCAAGGAGAGGTTCTGAAGGAAATATTTGCCAGCCTACTATGAGGAACAACAGGTAGGAGCGTTTCATGCCTTAATATAGGGAAACAGGACCATAGAAGAGTATGAGATCAGGTTTATGGAATTGGTAAAATATGTTTCATACATGGATAATGACCAACGACAGGTAGAACGCTTTGTCTATGGGCTAAACCCTAAGATCAGAGCTATGGTGCAGATGTGGAAACCGTCTTCAGTAGAAGAAGCAGTGGAAAATGTGTGTTACGCGAAGGAACACATGATATTGAATGGAGGTATGAGGTCGACATTTCTGCATCATCCTGGATTTGTCGGGAAGGCCCCTAGGACATTTCCGAAGGGAGGGGGCTCAAGGCCACCTCCATATGGTAACATAGTTGAACCAAGGACAGTAACCACAAGGATTTCAATGGTAGCGAGTGCAACATCCTGTTCATCACCAACGACATAGACAGGTCCATGACCATCTCAGGGAAGAACTAGTAGGGGAAGGGGTTCAAGGGGAAGGAACTCATTTCAGATACAGTCACATAACAATGCAGAGGTTCAATCCCGTGTTACCTGTTGGGGATGTGGAGGACCCCATTACCAGCGTGATTTCCCAGAGTTACAATTAGGATTTGTGCATAGAGAAGGAAAGGCACCGATGGGAATAACAAGTAGCAGCCACCAGATTTACGCAGCGGTTAATAATCGCCAGGCCGAACATCAATCCACGGTGGTGGAGTCATCAGGTACGCTAAATCATATCAACGTTAAGATTTTATTTGATTCTGGTGCTACAGATAGTTTCATTTCACCATCTGCATTAGAAAAGAGTGGGTTGGCATCCTACGAGCATGATGACTTTAAACAAGTCGAGATGGCTTCGGGGTAAAAACAAGCGGTAGGACCTAGCATTGATAATTGTATAGTAGACCTAGGAGTGTGTACTACCAGGTTGAAGGTATAGGAGTGTGTACTACCAGGTTGAAGGTATACATCACTGCTCTCGGGGAATACAACCTAATCATTGGAATGGATTGGTTAGCAGCTCATTGAGCTTTGGTAGATTGTTTCGCAAAAAGGGTGCTTTGTGTCGACGACGAAGGAAGGCCAGTAGAGATCCAGGGTGTACGAAGAAAAGTGTCATTATGATTTATCTCAACTATGAAGGTTAAGTGATGTTTGAGGCAAGGATGTCTACTTTATGTAGTGGAATCAGTGAATGAAAGGAAGGGACCCTCATTGGATCAGTACCCGGTATTGTCAGAATTTAAGAATGTTTTTTCGAACGAGTTACCAGGGTTACCTCCTAAGAGGGAGCTTGATTTTACTATTGAGCTAAAACCTGGTGCAGAACCAATTTCCAAAACTTTGTATCGGATGACAACGCCAGAGCTTTGTGAGTTGCAAATGCAGTTGAAAGAGTTACTGGACTTAGGGATAATAAGGCCCAGTGTCTCACCTTGGGGCGCACCAGTAATTTTTGTAAAGAAGAAGGATGGATCCTTACGATTGTGTATAGACCACAGGGACTTGAATCATGCTATAGTGAAAAATAGGTACCCAATGTCGCGAATATATGACCTCTTCGATCATATGAAAGGAGTAGCGGTATTATCAAAGATTGATTTGCGATCAGGGTATCGCCAGTTAAGGATTAAGGAAGGTGATATCCCAAAAACTGATTTTCAAACTCGGTTTGGACATTATGAGTTTGTCGTAGTACCTTTCAGATTGACCAATGCACCAGCAGTATTCATGAGCCTCATGAATGGCGTATTCCAGAGGTACTTAGACTATTTTGTACAAGTCTTTCTAGATGACATCCTCATCTATTCCAAGAACGAAAGAGAACATGAGGAAGACTTACGAGTAGTGTTGTCCTGCCTTAGGGAGAACAAATTGTATGGGAAGTTGTCAAAGTGTTCCTTCTTTCAGAAAGAGATCCACTATTTAGGTCATATCATTTCCGGTGAAGGAATCTCTGTGGACCCAGAAAAGGTAAAGGCCATTATGGAGTGGCCAGTGCCGAAAAATACCCATGAGGTGAGAAGTTTCATGGGGCTAGTAGGTTATTATCGAAGATTTGTGGAAGGATTCTCAAGAATAGCGAAACCCATCACCACTTTGCAATGCAAGGGGGTCAAGTATGAATGGACAGAAGAATGTGATAGTGCATTCACTGAGCTTAAGAGGTTACTAACTAGTGCCCCAATTCTACGAGTGCCGGATATGGAAAAGGACTTCACCCTCTGCACGGATGCCTCGAAGCAAGGGTTGGGGGCCGTGCTAATGCAGGATGGAGGAGTGATAGCTTATGTGTCAAGGAAGTTGAAGAAAAATGAAGAGCTATACGTGACTCATGATTTAGAGTTGGCAGTTGTAATGCTAGCTATGAAACTTTGGAGGCACTATCTTGTGGGGCGAAACTTTGAGCTCAAAACAGACCATCAAAGTTTAAAATATCTCTTCACTCAAAGGGATCTGAATGCCAAACAAAGGCAATGGAGTGAGTTTATGAGTGAGTACGAATTTGGTATTTCATACATCAAGGGAAAGAAAAATATGGTCGCATATGCCTTGAGTAGGAGACCATGTATCTTCTCCTCGGTACCCTTAAAGGTCAATCTGAGGGAACTTGCGTTGGCACAACTCCAAGGAGACAGTTGGTATTTAAAGGTTACTTCAAACCTCCAGAGTGGGAGGCAGGAAGATCCAAAGTATGAAGGATATAGTTTGGAAGAAAATGAACTATTGAGATATCAGGGAAGGATGTACATCCCTGAAGCTGGGGATATTCGAAGCATCATACTTAAGGAAGCCCATATAGCACTTTATTGTGCGCATCCGGGTGTGAAGAAGATGTACACAAACATGAGGAAGCTCTTCTTTTGGGTAGGCATGAAGCGCGATGTAGTCCATTTCGTCACCAAATGCCTAGAGTGTCAACAAGTGAAAGCCGACCACCATCACCCGAGAGGCCTCCTACAACCACATGATGTTCCTATGTCCAAGTGGGAAGTCATTTCTATGGATTTTGTTGTGGGGTTGCCGCTCACATCTCATAGACACAATGCCATTCTTGTGATAGTGGATAAGTTAACCAAGAGTGCTCATTTTATTTCAGTTAGAGACACTTACGATGTCACTGATGTGGCACATGTGTTTGTAAATTAGGTTATCTATTTGCACATGATACCTAAGAATATCATTTCAGATAGGGACTCCATTTTCACTTCTAGGTTTTGGACAAGTTTGCAGTCAACATTGGGGACTCAATTGAACTTAAGCACAGCTTATCATCCTGAAATAGATGGGCAAACTAAGAGAGTAAATCAAGTCATGGAAGACATGCTTAGGATGTATGTCATGGATAATCAAACTCATTGGGAGAAGTACCTACCTTTGGTAGAGTTTGCCTACAATAACAGTTTTCATAGCTCCATCGGAATGCCACCCTACAAAGCTTTGTATGGAAGGCCATGCAGAATGTCGTTGAGATGGGATAGACTAGAAGACAGAGTAACAATTGGGATAGAATTGATTCAAGAGATGGAGGAACAGGTGATTCAGATTAGGCAGAGACAAAAGGAAGCACAAGATAGGTAGAAAAGTTATGTGGATGCACACAGGACCGACCGAAGTTATGAAGTGGGAGACAGGGTTTTCATTCGTATCAGGCCTAATAAGAGTACCATACGATTCGGGAAGGGTACAAAATTGTCACCTCGATTTATAGGACCATTCAAAATCCAAGAGAAAATTGGACCCATTGCCTATCGTCTCATACTGCCACGCCACTTTCATAAAATTCATAATGTTTTTCATGTATCTATTTTATGTCATTATGTTGTTGATGAATCACATAAACTAAATTGGAAGGAATTACAGGTATCAGACGTGGGAACCCTAACGGTAGAAATGTTACACATATTGGACCGTAGAGTCTGATAGCTCAGGAACCGTCTGGTAGACCAAGTTAAGGCCCAGTGGGACAAGTATAGTCCAGGATCTGCTACTTGGGAAGATGCCGAGACACTATGACGAGACTATCCCTCACTTTTTTTGACCACCTCGAGGATATGTTTCTCGAAGGTTGGGTGTATGTAACACCACCTTTTGACTTAGACAACCAGGATTACCTGAGGCCTACACTTTTATTTTCTACTCACAGTGAAACTATTAAATGATACACTTAAACTTTTAAGAATGTAAACTTTTATGAATGATTAAATGTTATTGATGATGATGGATATAATGAGATATACTATGTGAATGTAAATTTATGAATGTTTAAGTGTTATTAATGATGATGAATATGATGTGACATATTGTGTGAATGTGAATCCTATGAAGGTTTAAATGCTAGTAGAATGGTGTTGGATATGATGCAATCTATTGGATAAATGATAATTTTATGAATGGGTGTCAAAATTGAATTATGGGATATTATGAGATCTATTTCTAACTTGAAAACTTTGATGTTAAGTTGTTGGTACATGGATACCGAATTGAAATAATGATTGTATGCAATTACATGATGATAATACATAGAAATGTATGAGTTTGTGTTACAGACTAATATGCAGGTCATGGGCTATGAAATAGCCCAGGGATGATAATGATGAAAGTGAATGTCATGACCACTAGCCGAGAAACATTATGGTATGAATATTTGTATGTGAAATTATATTGGTTTGGATGCATTGCTATGATATGTGGACCAGTGCATCATTTCAGGTGATGAGACTGCCCAAAACCAAATAAATGATGACAAAAATCCCAGCAACACGGTGCCACTGTATATTCCATTATAGGGTGTGGACTCTAGTTATGATTAGGAGGGGTGGAGGCATTTCCCGCCGTGTATCCTCCAAAACCTGAAGTCATGGGATGATAGTGTTAGCTCACGCTCCCCAAGACGTGTGATGATGACTGTCAGTTGCCTGCTGGGGAAGCTTGGTCGAGATAGTGACACTTCCTCTTACGGGTTCTATTTGGAGTTAGGTCAATAGAGTTGATGCTCCAAGATAGTCCAGCAGAGGAAGGATAGGAATGGAGATGGAAGTAATTTAGGGAGGAAGGATGAGTAGAAATAATTGAGAAAGTATGGATATTTGTTTGATAGTGGAATTTAATGTTTTCCCTTCTAAAAGAGAATGTGTATATATGAATATTCATAATTACGTAACTAAACCATAGTTGTCTAAATAAAATTGTTGAACTAGGATAATTGTAATTAAAATATTTCACAAACATTTGATTGGTTTATTGTCTTTTATAAAAGACTAGTCTTGTTGATTGGATTGGATGCATACATAAATTACTAAAGGGTGATAGTTATTGAATATTAGTACATGCACGATACTTGTATGTACTAGATACACATGCATTTCTTGTACATATACACTAGTATGTATGGGTTTTCTTGACTTACTTACTAATAGTGTCGGTTAATTGTTATGAATGTGTGAACCATGTTTCTTTTCCTTTGTACCATGAGATACCTTAACTTCAGGACAAAGTTTCCTGAAGGGTGGGTGTATGTAACAACCCTGGTTAAATATATGCATAGGGATTATTAATTATAATTAATTTGATAATCTGACTGTCCTAATATGTTTAGTTAAACAATAATTATTTATTAATAATATTAATTAATTAATTAATTATTAATTACTTGTTCATATCTGTCGATGATTAATTAATTAATTAATTAACTCATTAAATATTTGAGTAATGAATTAAAGGGGCTTAATAATTTTAATTTATTTTATTAAATACTTTACGTATGCAAGGGGGGGATGAAGCATTAAATTAAGGATAAGGTAATAAAGAAGGAGATAAAGAAATTAAAGAAGGGGGATAAGGTAATAAAGGAGGAGATAAGGAAAATTAATGAAGGGGAGGAGAGTCGGTGAAGGGNGGGGGGGGAGATTTTTTTTGTGGGAGGAAGCATTTTGGGGGAGGACAGTATTTTTTTCTATGGCATAGAGTTCTATGGCATATTGTCTGGTTGGAGGAGTTTGATATCAGGAAATTTTGGGCGAACCATTGCAAAGGGCACCGGGTTGCTGGGGGTTTTGGGCACAGGGGCCAGGATTCCTTTCAATATCCTGGAGCTAGGGAGCCGGACAGGCTGCTCCTAGTTGGCTGGGTGGTTAGTCAGTTTGGGCAAAGTTTGGTTAGTGCATCAGGATGGGCAAGGCAATAGGAAAATGACAACCATATCAGCAGGAATTAGCATAAGAAGGAGGTATTTTATTTATGAAATTTTTGAGTTATGTGATGACTATGTAAATTATTAGCATGTTGTTAGTAAATTTAATTCATGTTGTGGATAAATTAAATTTTCTGTTGAAAATTCTATGCTTATACGATGATTATTGAACTACTTAGGCATTGAAAGAAATTTATGTTTAATTATATGAAATTTTTAGGCTTGCATAAATTTAAGGTTCCTACAATTATCTAGCAAAATGAAGGGATACAACCTACAACATTCCCGTTGTATCTTCCTCTTCTTTCTCTCACAGTCTCCTATCTCATAATATAATATTCACAATGATACATAGTCGCAATACATTTCCCTCATAAAGAGGGTTTCCTTCTAAGGAAAAAAACCCTAACATAACGTCTACCATCAAATATGTGACCTTATAATGAATGGTCCATATTTACTATTAAATTACAATATACCTTTACAAGGAAAATTTTCCTTCAAGGGCTTCTCCCCCGAATCCCCACCGAGGACCTGCCTTGCAACTCCCCCACGTGGAGGGGTGTACATTCTTCATGGGGTATAAACACGGCTGAAAACAAAGACCTATGAAACAAGAAGATAATCAAGCTCCACAAACAACAATCTCCCACTTGGAGACTGATCACAACAATTCCACTGACGTTGTACCTCCTGGAATATACTCCACCTTGGACCTATAAAATTTATCATCTTCACCTTCATTCTTGAATACCAATTGAAACTAAGAAGGAACTTAGTTTCTCCCTAGTTACTCCCTTTGTTAACATGTCTGTAGAATTTTGGCTAGTGTGTATCTTTTCCAACTTCAAATGTCCATCTTCCAAGGAAGATTGTATGAAATGGTACCTGATATATATATCCTTAGTATTCAAATGGAAGGATAAGTTCTTTTCAAGACGAATTTCACTCTCGTTGTCACAGTACAACCTGTTATTCTCTTGTTTCTTTCCCAATTCATCCATAAACCTTTGTAACCAAATCATCTCTTTCATAGCCTCTGTAGCAACAACATACTCTGCCTTTGTTGTTGAAAGTGCAAAAAACTTTTGCATTTTCAAAATCCAACTTATTTTTGTTCCACCTACAGTAAAAAGATACCCTATGGTGCTCCTCACGCTATCTTTATCACCCGCCATATATGAATCAACATATCCATGTAGAACAATGTATGAACCTCCAAAACATAATGCATGAGTAGAAGTACCTTTAAAATACCTGAGAATACACTTTAATTCCTCCCAATGTTCTTTGCCTGGATTGTTGATATACCTACTCACAACTCCCACTGCATGTGCAATATTTGGTCTTGTGAAAAACATTGCATACATCAAGCTATCAACTGCTAATGAATAAGGGACCTTGGACATGTATTCTATCTCCTCCTGTTTCTTGGGACACATTTACTTAGTTAATTTGAAATGGTTGGCCAAAGGTGTACTAATTGTTTTTTTCATTCTGAGTTCTAAACCTCTCCAACACCTTCTCTATGTACTCACCCTGAGATAATGTCACTTTGTGATTTTTCCTGTCTCTTGTTATTCTCATACCAAGTATTTTTTTTGCAGCACCCAAATCCTTCATCGCAAATGAATTAGCTAATTTATTATTCAACACATTTATATAATGCATATTAGAACCTGCAACAAACATCTCATCTACATACAATACAAAGATAATAGAGATTCCATTTTCTAGCCTTTAAAAATAAATACGGTGATCAAAATGACATCTACTATAACCTTGTTCTATCATAAACCTATCAAACTTAAAATACCACTGTCTTAAAGCTTTCTTTAGGCCATACAATCTCTTCTTCAACCTGCATACACAATTTCCCTTTCCTTTTACCCCATACCCGTGTGGTTGTTGCATATAAATCTCTTCCTCCAAATCCCCATGGAAAAAAGTTTTTTTTACATCTAACTATTCAAGATGCAAATATTCTACTGCCACAAGACTTAAAATAGTCCTAATTGAAGTCATATTAACAACAAGAGAAAACATTTCATCAAAATATATACCTTTCTTTTGTTCAAACCCCTTTACAACAAGTCTAGCCTTGTACCACTTTTTTTTCTCCATCTTCCTTCAACTTGTAAACCAATTTATTATGCAACATGCTCTTTTTCCTACAGGAAAATGAACCAAGTCCCAAGTATGATTATTTACCAAGGAATCCATTTCCTCTTTCATGCCTTGCTCCCACACGTTTTTAGTGTCTACCTGCATTGCCTCTTCATAACATTCTGGTTCACCAGAACCAGTCAACAATAAATAGTACAATGAAGGAGAGTATTGTTCAGGGGGTCTACTTAACCTAGTAGATATTATAACAACACTTGTAGGAGTTTGAGGTACATGTTTCTCCTATTGTTGTACATTTTGATTTTCTAGTACCTTTGGAATTTCTTTTTCAGTGATCTCATCAAGCACTGTGTATTCTGGTTTTTATTTTTCCTATTTCTTTCCCTACAATTGATCTTTGTACATGAACTTGTCATTGAATATGACATCTCTACTCCTAATGATTTTGTGATTTTCATAATCCCATAAGCGATAACCAAAATCATTAACACCGTATCTAATAAAGGTACACTTCTTGGATTTTGCCTCAAGCTTTGTTCTATTTTTTTTATCAATATGGATAAATGCTTCACAATCGAAAGTCTTCAAAAAATAATAGTTTACCTTTTTACCTGTCCATGCCTCCTCTAGAATTCTATTATCCAACGAGATTGAATTTCCTCTGTTTATTAAGTAAACAAGAGTATCTACAACATATTCCTATAATTGTAAGGGAAAACCGACATGCAATCTCATACTCCTTGCACGCTCGATGATTGTCCTGTTCATCCTTTTTGAAACACCATTTTCTTGTGGTGTTTTTGGAACTGTCTTCTCTCTATGAATCCCATGGTATGAACAATAATAATAAAACTCATTTATTCAATATTCACCTCCATTTTTTGATGTGATACACTTCAACCTTTTTCCTATCTCATTCTCAACCAAATCTTTCCATTTCTTAAAAGTATCAAAAACATCATATTTTTGTCGAATGTAACAAACCCAAGTTTTTCTAGTTGCATCATCAATAAAAGTAACATAATAACTGTAAATGCGTTGAACTTACACATAATAGATATATATGGGAAGTGACATACATAATTACAAAGAAAAGAGAAGAAAAGAGAAACATGATAGAAATAATAGAAGAATTCTCATTAACCAAATGAATGAATGATAATTTACACATGATATACTTTGTATAACTCAACCAATGCACATTGTATGAGAAGCCAATGCACCATATTGGTTGTATAGAGTGATACAGACACACCGATAGTTACGAGAGTAAACTGCCACATTGTCTAGTCTCTTGGGCAGTTACATGAGTGAATTGCCACCTACCTGAGTTAACTAGTCTGCCAGTCTTCAGTTAATTGATTGAAACATAGTTAAGTGAGGAGGAGATCATGGAATCATGGGTAATTCTCTAGTCTGGTGATGATCCCAAGGAAAATGTGCATTAGTTGGTGATGATCCCAATGGTGCATGGTGATAATCCTAATGTAGCATCTAGACTCCACTCAACTGAACAAACTGAAGTGAATATTATCCCTAGAGGAATATTCTTCCTAAAATATAGGAGAATGAATAATGAATAATAAACATAGGAAAAACCTTAGGAAAAATAAATCCCAGGNTAAGGTACAATGTATGTAAAAATAATAACTGATAGTTGCTAGGAAACCATGTCCTTCACTCCAAGATGACTGCGCAGAGAATGGAACTTCTTCTCAATGAAGGTCTTGGTGAAGATGTATGTTGTCTGTTCTTCTGAAGGAAATACTTGTAGGTCGATGATCCCCTCGTGTACTAAGTCTTGGATGTAGTGCATGTGGATCTCAATGTGCTTTGTCCATTGCCTCTAAACTAGATCTCTGTAGAACTTCAGAGTATTGTGGTTGTCACACTAGATGACGATTGTCCGATGAAACTGAATGCCCAACTTAGTGAGAAAATGATGTAGCCACATAGCTTGAATGGTCATGTTAACTACCCCTTTGTACTCTTCCTTGGCTGAAGATAGAGCAATAACATCTTGCTTCTTGCTCGACCAATATATAGGCCTAGAACCAAGACTGAGTGAGTAACCAAATGTGGACCTGCGATCAATCTTATTTCCATACCAGTCAAAATCACTAAATCCAATGAGGTCCAATGTAGATTATGTTGAATAGTGAATCCCAAAGGTGATGGCGCCCTGTACGTATTGAAGGATATGATTTTCATCTTTCCAATGTAGCTCATGCGACTCCTACATGAACTTGGAGACTGCGCCAACTGCATAAGAGAGGTCTGGTCTGGAGTGTGTGAGATACAACAAGCTCCCCACTAGCTATTTATATGGTGTTCTATCAACCAGTGGAGTGTCCCTACCATCCTCAAGTCCGACTCCTAATATAAAAGGAGTCAAAGAATACTTGCAGTATGTCATGTGAAATATCTTAAGGATATCTCATTCATAGTTGGCCTGAAATAGTTTGATGCCTGATGCATCCCGACTAATCTCGAGTCCAAGGAAGAAATGTAGTAGACCCATGTCCATCATCAAGAACCTATCATGTAGAATCCTCTTGAATATAGCAATCGTTGAAGTCAAGAAACTGGTGATCAACAAATCATCAACATACAAAACTAGGAGTAGAAGTGAATCAGTCGTCCTGAACATGTAAACATTCAAGTCTGATTTACAATGTACAAAGTTCTGTGACAATAGGTAGGAGTCCATATTGGCATACCATGCCATTGGAGCTTGCTTGAGGCCATAAATAGACTTCTTTAGTTGATAGACCAAATATGAATCCTTTATAAATCCCTCGGGCTACTCCATACAAATCTCATCAGAGAGATCACCGTGAAGAAATGCATTCTTCATGTCCATCTGATGGAATTCCCATCCCTTGGCTGCCGAAGTGGAAAGCACCAAATGTATGGAATCTATTAGAAATGAGAATCACCCTTCGACTGCTATAGGATAATCCCACTACCCATTTGATTTAAAATATTAAAACAAGTTATACTTGGTGGATCAACAAGATAAGAGTAAAAGGGAGGGCATCAAACTACTTGCAAATACATTCTATTGGGAATGGAGTCATAACATTATGAAAATCACAGGAAATCAGGTTGCCTACCAAACAAAAGGCTTATGCAAAGATGGGTAGAAGAATAGAAGGTAAACAAAAAGAATAATATCCATATAACAAAGATCCTTTCTATAATATATATTATAAATTGCTTGAACAATAATGAGTGATTAATAGGAAATTACCACAAATCCTTTGCATCTCATGAATCCATTAACTAAAGGAATCCTTTGATATTCAAAATCTCTAAATATTACTCAAGCAAGATGATAATAAATAATGGAAACAAGAAAAAATCTGGTATCACAACTTTCATGAATCTCTAATGGCATCAATTCCTACAACACATGCTCTTAGGATTACAAATGAGCAACTCAACTGCTCCTCTAGCTCTCTCCTCTCTTGGATCATGAATCCAAACCTTTCCTTCTCAAAATCACTTTGATATGTAGTAAATGATCTATATATACACTAAGGAGGTTGAAACCAAGGAGATACATAGGATTTTCCTCCATCTAGGAGTCTTGTTACAAAAGTTTCCAACAAAAACCTAACAAATCCCTATTTTTCAGGATCTTTCCTATTGTGATAAATGCCTTTTGAAATAGTTCATTGTGCTTGATATGGAGATGGAACACATGTCCCTCATGTACAAATAACTCCTAGAATACCATTCATACCTTCCCTGATAGCTGGCATCCCTCCCATAGCTCGAATATTTTAGACTGTTAGAGTTCGCAGTGCCTATGACAACATGCATTTTGAACTTTCCTGTAGGTGATGTTTTTGTCTTTTCTCCCAAAATACAAACTGGGTCAAGATGATTTTTTGTCAGCAAGTCAAAAACACCATTTTTGTCCTCCAAACCAAATTTAAGAGGAACCCATATGACAATTCAAAATTTAAAAGAAAAACAATCCTCTGTTGTGTGACGATTTCTTACAAACTATCATTAATTACCAGTATGCAACGTTGGCGTTGTGAACTTTCCTGTAGCAGTCTGTTTCACTTGATAAAGTATTAAAAACTCCAAAAAAATATCTCAAGTGCCCCAAACTATTGTAACAATTTATAATATTGGTACATGACTAGAAGAGAACATCACAACAACTAAACATGATTTATAAAGCATAACCCTCCTCAAAATTGTAAAATGCATCAAACAAGAAACTTGTCAAAAACTGATAATGGTTAAGGAGGTTAAATTTATTAATTTTTTAACTTTAGAGCTTCTCCTAGTAACATCTTTAGCCAACACGTCAAGATTTCTCTTGGCCAAATCTTCTTTAAAAGGCTATAGTTCTGCCTTTAGCTTTTTGATCTGAGCTTGATGAGATCTATTTTTTCTGTAGAGGCTTATTTGATCAATGGATTTGAATCAAGCAGTTTCATGTCATAGGGTTTTTTCCTTACAATTTCACCTCCATTATGAGCTTTCTTACTATGTTGACTATCCATACTGATGTTGAGGAATGGTTTCTGTGAGTTGTAATAATGGGTAGATGTACAAAAATAGGGAATATAAGAAAATAGGGTTTTGATGACAAATTATTTTCAATAGGCTGACCTTGTAGATAAGTTTTATACAAATCACTTTATGCACATTTATAAATGAGACATGACATCCTTAAAACATGATATATAAATAAAGGACACAATAATTAGAATAAGAGGGAGACACATGTGAATTCTCTGCTTAAAACATGGTTTTTATGACAATACAAGTATCATTTAACAACATGATAATAGATGAAATATTTAAACATAGTTCGAAAATTGATCAACCACAAAAATCAAGCTGAGATGGGTGCAGAGTCACTCTTTTAATTTGAGCTTGAAAAATATGTAGAAGAAAGGTTTTGAACAAAATGGGAATAGAGGATTCGTAGCGTTGAATTTGCAACACATAGTTCACAGCGCTAAAACATAGGGTTCACAATGCTGTTGAATATCGATGGAGAAAATGAATTCTCAGTAATGGGAAGGATATAAGAGGTCTTAGAGTTGATAAGGTTTAATGATAAAGTTTTAGAGCATGAAGGAAATGAATTTGAAAGAAGGAAACAATAGGATAGAATAGTTCTCATCGTTGAGGGGTGAAACCAACAAAAACCTCTCTTTCAACCTTTAAACATCGTGTAAACTCTCATGGAGTAACTAGTGGACTTGTGCTTGATGTTGATGTAGTTGAATTTGCACAAGGATGTTTGCAATTTTTCCAACCTCCAACCCTCCTCTTCAGCCAGTTCGTAGCACCTATCTACTAGTTCACAACACCTAATTCAAGCAAGAATTGCATATTTTGAGGACACTTTTAGGATATCTGATGACATATCCCTGAAAAATTGGTTAAATATGGTGTTGAAAATAATGAAATCTCTTATTTCATGGTTATTTAATTTACAATGATGATAGATGAAATCATTATGTACTTAGATTACCCTACGAACTCCCCTAGTGAGTTGGAAATGCATACACCCGATTCTGACTTGACACTTAAATAGATAAATGATGAAAAAAACAATCTTGTGTACAACATGGAGGTGTGACATGTCAAAGTAATGATGTAAGGATCAAAGGTGTGACTCAAAAAAACAAACAAAGTGGTTCTTTTTTACCCCTAATATTCTATGTGCTAACATATAGCTCCAGAGGGGATGGCATGTTCCGTGTGAGCTACCAATAACATGGAGTTCTAGTGCCTTATCCATTCCATCTCTGCAATTTGTTCTTTGCCTATGCCTTGAGAGAACCTATGATCATTTATTGAAAACTGAAAAACACTCACTGCAAACCAAATTCTTGCATAACAAGCTTATTTATATACATAATCCTACTCTAAACTACCCAGTTGAGTAACTTTGCTCAATTTAAGTCATACTTCCAATGCATCCAGGTGAGTATCGGACTAATGAAAATATTCTTCCATGCAATTGTTTGAAGAAATATTCAAGTGATATGAAGCTTGAAACAAGAGGTTTATAAGAAATGGATGCTTACAACTATGATTTGAAATCATAAAAAAAACTGCATCATAAGAAACCTTTGAAAAATATAACTCCATTTAAAAATCCACATGATCATGAAACTTATGACAAGACAATTCTAGTTGTTTAAGAAAACCATTTTGTTCCTCTATGAAGGTTGATTCATCAATAAAATGATGGTCCTCATATACTTCATAGCTACTCATATGTTGTTTGATGTCTTTTGCAAGTGGACGTATAGAAATGATAGACATTTTCTCACTCATCCTTGGAGTTTTCTGCTCATTAATATGTGATAAAGAGAATTCCAACTGCTACTGCAATTATTCCTTATCTTCTACACTATATTCCCATCGATTATATTCAAAACTATCACATGTTGATATATCGATATTTTCATTATCATTTGAATACTCAAAGGGAACAATTTGATTTTCATGACAACTTAAAACAATGGATACATTTGATACAATGTCAAAAGTATCTACATATTGGCTATCACTTTGAATAAAATCATCCTCGTGATCATTATGAAACATTTCTATATATACACTAAGGAGGTCGAAACGAAGGAGATACATAGGATTCTCCTCCATTTAGGAGTTTTGTTACAAAAGTTTCCAACAAAAACCTAACAAATTCCTATTTTTCAGGATCTTTCCTATTGTGATAAATTCCTTTTGAAATAGGTCATTGTGCTTGATATAGAGATGGAACACATGTCCCTCATGTACAAATAACTCTTAGGATACTATTCATACCTTCCCTAATAACTATCATCCCTTCCATAGATCAAATTTTTTAGACTATTAGAGTTCATAGCGCATGTGACAACATGCATTTTGAACTTTCCCGTAGGTGATGATTTTGTATTTTCGCCCAAAATACAAACAAGGTCAGGATGATTTTTTGTTAGCAAGTCAAAAACACCATTTTTTTCCTCCACACCAAATTTCAGAGGAACCCATATGGGAATTCAAAATTTAAAAGAAAAATAATCCTTTGTTGTGTGCCAATTTCTTACAATCTGTCATAAATTACCAGTATGTAGCATTGGCATTACGAACTTTCCTGTAGCAGCCTATTTCGCTTGATAAAGTATTAAAAAAATACAAAAAAATATCTCAAGTGCCCCAAACTATTGTAACAACTTATAATATTGGTACATGACTAGAAGAGAACATCACAACAACTAAACATGATTTATAAATGATAACCCTCCTCAAAATTGCAAAATGCATCAAACAAGAAACTTGTCAAAAACTGATATTGGTTACGGAGGTTAAATTTGTTCATTTTTTAACTCTGGAGCTTCTCCTGGTAGAAACTTTAGCCAACATGTCAATATTTCTCTTGGCCAACTCTTCTTTAAAAGGCTGTAGTTCTACCTTTAGCTTTCTGACCTGAGCTTGATGAGATCTATTTTGTCTGTAGAGGCATCTTTGATCAATGGATCTGAATTAGGCAGTTTCATGTCATAGGGTTTTTCCCTTACAATTTCACCTCCCTTATGATATTTATTACTATGTTGACTATCCAAATTGATGCCGAGGAATGGTTTATGTGAGTTGTAATAATGGGTAGATGTACGAAAATAGGGTTTTGATGACAAACTGTTTTCAATAGGCTGACCTTGTAGATAATTTTTATACAACTCACTTTATGCACATTCAAGAATGAGACAGGGCATCCTTCAAATAGGAGATATAAAGAAAGGAATCTGGAATTTATAATAAGAGGGAGACACCTGTGAATTCTCTGCTTAAAACATGGTTTTTATGACAATACAACTATCATTTAACAACATGATAATGGATGCAATATTTAAACATAGTTCGACAACTGATCACACACAAAAATAGAGTTGAGATGGCTACAAAGTCACTCTTTTAATTCGATCTTGCAAAATATGTAGAACAAAGGTTTTGAACAAAAATGGAATAGAGAATTTGTAGCGCTCAATTTGCAGCACATAGTTCATAGCGCCAAAACATAAGGTTCAGAGCATTAGGGAATATCAGTGGAGAAAATAAATTCTAAGTAATGGGAAGGATATAATAGGCCTTAGAGTTGATGAGGTTTAATGAGAAATTTTTAGAGCATGAAGGAAATGAATTTGAAAGCAGGAAACAACATGATAGAAGAGTTCTCATCGCTGAGGGGTGAAACCAGAAAAAACCTCTCTTTCAACCTTTAAACATCGTGTAAAATCTCATGGAGTACCTAGTGTACTTGTTCTTGATGCCAATGTATTTGAATTTTCACAAGGATGTTTGCAAGTTGTCCAACTTCCAACCCTCCTCTTCAACCAGTTCGCGACACTAGTTCACAACGCCTGATTCAAGCAAGAATTGCATACTTTGAGGAGACTGTTAGGAGATCTGATGACATGATCCCTAAAAAATTGGTTAAAGATGGTGCTGAAAAGAATGAAATCTCCTTTTTCATGGTTATTTAATTTACAATGATGGAAGATTCAAGCATGATGTACTTAGAGTACGTTTTGAAATCTCCTAGTGAGTTGGAAATGCATACCCCCGACTTTGACTTGACACTTAAATGGATAAATGATGACATAAATAAATTTGTGTACAACATGGAGGTGTGACATGTCAAGGTAATGATGTAAGGATCAAAAGTGTTACTCAAAAAAAAACCAAAGTGGTTCTTTTTTACCCCTAATATTCTATGTGCTAACATATGGCTCCATAAGGGATGACATGCTCCCTGTGAGTTGCCAATAAAATGCAGTTCTAGTGCCTTATCCATTCCATCTATGCAATATGTACTCTATCTATACCTTGCGAGAACCTCT
Source organism: Picea engelmannii (assembly GCA_009831015.1). Lineage (NCBI taxonomy): Eukaryota > Viridiplantae > Streptophyta > Pinopsida > Pinales > Pinaceae > Picea > Picea engelmannii. The sequence continues at coordinate 187,624 of ML792502.1, read as the reverse complement.
CATCATTTATTGAAAACTGAAAAACACTCACTGCAAACCAAATGCTTGCATAACAAGCTTATTTATATACATAATCCTACTATAAACTACCCAGTTGAATAAATTTGCTCAATTTAAGTCATACTTCCAATGCATCCAGGTGAGTATCGGACTAATGCAAAATTCCTTCCATGCAATTGTTCGAAAGCATATTCAAGTGATATGAATCTTGAAACAAGAGGTTAATAATCACTTTCGTCCTCGACAACAACGCCAAACATTTTAGTACTGAGAATCACCCTTATATTGCTATAGGATAATCCCAATACCCATTTGATTTAAATGATTAAAAAAGGTTATACTTGGTGGATCAACAAGATAAGAGTAAAAGGGAGGGCATCAAACTACTTGCAAATACATTCTATTGGGCATGGCGTCATAACATTCTGCAAATCACAGGAAATCAAGCTTCCTACTAGAAAAAAGGTTTATGAAAATATGGGCAGAAGAATAGAAGGTAAGAAAAAAGAAGAATATCCACATAACAAATATCCTTTATGTAATATATATTAAAGAGTGCTTGAACACTAATAAGTTATTAACATGAAATTACCACTAATCCTTTGCAACTCATGAATCCATTAACCAAAGGAATCTTTTAGTCTTCAAAATCTGTAAATATTACTCAAGAAAGATGATAAGAAAGAATGGAAACAAGATAAAAATATTCTAGTATCACAACTTTCATGAATATCTAATGGAATCAATGCATATAACACATGCAGTTAGGCTTACAAACGAGCAACTCAATTGTTCCTCTAGGTCTCTCCTCTCTTGGATCATGAATCCAACCCTTTCCTTCTCAAAATATCTTTCATATATAGTGAATCATTTTTGTCTACCCTAAGGAGGTTGAAACCAAGGAGATACATAGGATTCTCCGCCATTTAAGAGTCTTTTTACAAAAGATTCCAACAAAAACCTAACAAATTCCTATTTTTCAGGATCTTACCTATTGTGATAAATGCCTTTTGAAACAGGTCATTATGCTTGATATGGAGATGGAACACATGTAATGATGTTCAAATAACTCATAGGAGACCATTCAAACCTTCTTTGACAACTGACATCCCTCCCATAGCTTGAATTTGTCAAACTATTAGAGTTCACAATGCCTGTGAAAACATGCGCTATGAACTTTCCTGTAGGTGATGATTTTGATTTTTCGCCCAAAATACAAACTGCGTTAGGCTGATTTTTTGTCAGAAAGTAAAAACCACCATGTTTGTCCTCCACACCAAATTTTAGAGGAACCCATATGGGAATTAAAAATTTACAAGAAAAACAATCCTCTGTTGTGTGCTAATTGCTTACAAACTGTCACAAACTACCAGTTTGCAGTGCCGACACTGCAAACTTTGTTCTAGCAGCATGATTTGCTTGATAAAATCTTAAAACATTCCAAAACATATCTCCAATTCCCCAAAATATTGTAACAACTTATAATCTTGGTACATGACTAGAAAAGAACATCCCAACAACTAAACATGGTTTATAAAGCATAACCATCCTCAAAATTGCAAAATGTATCAAACAAGAAACTTGTCAAAACCTGATATTGGTTGAGGAGGTTCAATTTCTTCATTTTTTAACTCTGGAGCTTCTCATGGTAGAAAATTTAGCCAACATGTCCAGATTTCTCTTGGCCAACTCTTCTTTAAAAGGTTGTAGTTCTGCATTTAGCTTTCTGATATGAGCTTGATGAGATCTATTTTGTCTGTAGAGGATTCTTTGATCAATGGATAAGAATTAAGCAGTTGCATGTCATAGGGTTCCGTCCTTAGAATTTCACCTCCCTTATGATTTTTCTTATGTTGTTGACTATCCATACTGATGTTGAGGAATGCTTTCTATGAGTTGTAATAACGGGTAGATGTATGAAAACAAGGAATACAAGAAAATAAGGTTTTGATGACAAACTCTGTTCAAAAGGCTGAACTTGTACATAATTTTTATACAAATCACTTTATGCACATTCATGAATGAGATGGGGCATACTTCAAAGAGGATATACAAAGAAAGGAAACTGGAATTTGTAATAAGAGGGACACACTTGTGAATTCTTTGCTTAAAACATGGTTTTTTCTGACAATACTAGTATCATTTAATAGCATGATAAGGCATGCAATATTTAAACCTAGTTCGACATTTATCAACCAAAAACATCAAGCTTAGATGGGTGCATATTCACTCTTTTAATTTGATCTTGAAAAATATGCAGAAGAAGGGTTTTCAACAAAACTGGAACAAAGGATTTGTAACGCTGAATTTGCAACACATAGTTCGCAGTGCCATAACAGAGGGTTCGCAGTGCTGGGGAATATTAGTGGATAAACTCAATTATGAGTAATGGGAAGGACATATGAGGTATTATAGGTGATGAGGTTTAATGAGCAAGGTTCATAGCATGACATAAATGAATTTGAAAGCATGCAACAACAAAATAGAACAACTCGCAGCGCTGATGGGTGAAACCAACAAAAATCTCTCTTTCAACCTTTAAACATCGTGTAAACTCTCATGGAGTACCTGGTTGACTTGTGCTTGATGCTGATGTATTTGAATTTTCACAAGTATGTTTGCAATATTTCCAACTTCCAAACCTCTTCTTCATCCAATCCACAACACTAGTTTGCAACGCCTGTCTACCTGTTCACAACACCTGATTCAAACAAGAATTGCATACTTTAAGGAGACTGTTAGGAGATCTGATGACATGTTCCCTAAAAAATCTGTTAAATATGGTAGTGAAAATAATGAAATATCCTCTTTCATGGTTCTTTAATTTGCAATGATGATAGATGAAAGCATGATGTACTTAGAGTATGTTGTGAACTGTCCTAGTGAGTTGGCAACGCATACACTCGACTCTGATTTGACACTTAAACAAATAAATGATGAAAAAGGGAATCTTTTGTACACCATGGAGGTGTGACTCAAAAACAAGTTTCAAAATTAAGTGCTTCGGCCCATAATATTTTTGGAAGTGACTTTGCATGTAGCATGCAAGATGCCATCTCTTTTAGAGATCTATTTTTTCGCTCAACAACTCTGTTTTGTTGTGGAGTATAAGGAACCGTGTGATGCAACTGAATCCTTGACTCATGAAAAATAATCTGGATCTCATGGTTGACACACTCTCCCCTGTTATCAGTTTGGAGGATTTTGATTTTCTTTCCTGACTGTGTCTCAACAAGGGTTTTGAAATCTTTGAGGTGTTGAAGGACCTATGATTTTTTCCTGAGAAACAAAATCCATGTGAATCATGAGAAATCATCAACAAAAATGAGCACGTACCTTGCTTTGTTTATTGATGGATGCATAAAAGGGCCCATGAGGTCACTATGGATCAAATATAAAGGAGAGGAAGCTCTCTGAGTATTTCTTTTGTCGAATTTCTCTTGAGGGTGTTTTCCAAGAACACGTCCCTCACAAATTCCTTTGGAGAAGTGGATGTTGGGTAGAAAATCAACCATTACCTTCTTTCTAATATGTTTCATATATCTGAAATTTAAATTTCCAAATCTTTCGTTCCATATCTTATTGTTTTCATCAGCATGGGTAAGCAGTAATGCAAAATCTGGTTCAATAAATTCAGAAAATGTGTAGATTCTATATTGATTATTTACCTCACCAGTAGGAACCATGGAATTGGTTTGCATGTCATAGATATCCACTGCATTAGGTGTGAATTTTAATATCTTTCAGGTGTTGAATTTAGTCATCTGATACATGGAGAGAAGAATGACAAAAAATTTGGGAACGTGCAACACATTCTCGAAGCTTCCATTTGTGAGTTCAATCCTTGCTTTGTCGGTGACCTTGAATGGAGATTTGTCCCCCATATGAATAGGAGGAAATTTACATGAATCCAATGAAGAATATAAATCTTTTTGGCAGCCATGTTGTGTGATGCTTCTGAATCTATGATTCAAGCATCGGGAAAGGAGTTGATGGAAATCAAAGCATGGCTAGAAGTTTCTTTCTTGGGATTTTGATCTTCTGGCTTATTCTTCTTGTCACCCTCAAGGATGTGATCTCCAAGGTTGTTTTGATAAAGTATTTGATTCATTAGATATATATGTTTCTCCATACATGCAGATTCTGAATGGAATCCTTTATGGAAGTAAGTGAATTTCTCCCCTTTTCTTCCCTTTCCACCTTTAGATCCAGAGGCATCGTTGAAGCATTTTTAATACCCTTCCTTATTTGTATTTTCATGTGTTTTCCTTTGTATTTATATTTAGATTTATGATATTGATGACTGCTGCCATATTTCATCGTAAGTTCATGTGCCTTTGGGCCTTTGATTTTTCCCATGTTGATGAGCTTGCTCTACTCTTGTGTCGGAGAATCGATAAAGTCCTCAAGAGAAGGAATATTCCAGGTAGATCTAGATGCGAATATAACTTAATGAAATGTGGATACAAACACTAAGCATTATGGACCAAGTGTAAATGTGTTGGACCTGCACAGAATAGATCTAGCTAGAAAATACCACACACATTTGCAGAGAGAAATTGAGAAAGAAGAAGTAAGAGAGAAATAATGGAAGAATTCTCATTAACCATTTGCCACACTCAAAGAGTGAATAATTTAAAATAGATATAGGATACATGAGTAAATAATGAGCCATAGTGGTGGTCTAGAGTGATCTGGACACACACCGGCAGTTACGGGAGTGAACTGCCACCTAGTCTAGTCTCTCAGGCAGTTACGAGAGTGAACTGCCACCTAGTCTAGTCTCTCAGGCAGTTATGGGAGTGAACTACCACCTAGTTGACTTAACTAGTCAACTAGTCTTCAGTTAACTGACTGAACAAAGAGTAGTGAGGAGTTAACTTAGGAAATCAAGGGTAATGCACCAGTCTGGTGATGATCCCAAGGCAAGTGCACATTATCTGGTGATGATCCCAATGTTTCATGGTGACAAAACCAATGCAACATTTAAACTCAACTCAACTAGTCAAACTAAAGTGTCAACTGAAGAGAATATTATCTAGGTGGAATATTCTCCCCTAAAATATAGCAGACTAGATAATGACTAATTATGAATAATAAACAAGGAAAAACCTTAGGAAACATAAATATTAGGTGTGTGTGAAGTAACTCCAACACCAAGTTTGGAGATAATGGTGAAAACAATTTGTTTCTCCTCCTTATATTTATCAACCTCACAAGCCTTGAGTTGCGACAACAAATCCTTATATTTGGTAAAGAAATATTGGATATTTTCAAAGCTTTTTGGATCCAATGTGAGCAATTAACCTTCTATCATGTTTCCCCTCATCTCCTCCTGTTTTCCAAAAATACCTTCCATGGTGTTCCAAGCTTCATTGGGGGTTTTACAGGAGGATATGTGAAAGAGAAGTGCAGGAGAAATGAGACTGCATATTGTTATGAACACTTCATCCATTCGATTTAGATACTTGGATTTTTCTAAGGATGATGTTGGTTCTTCCTATGTGTTCATGGTTAACCTATAAAATTATCTACTCTGAATATGCATTATCATCTTCTCCTTCCATGCAAAGAAGTTGTAATGTGTAAGAATGAATTCTTTTTGAAATTCTATTTTTCCAATGTCTTCAATCTTCGGTACCTGCAAAAAAAAAATTGGTGTGTATTTTCCCTAGCATTCCATCGGCTCTGATACCATGTAAATGTGTTGAACCTGCATAGAATGGATCTAGCTAGGAATTGACATACACAGTTGTAGAGAAAATAGAAGAAAATAGAAACAAGAGAGAAAGAATAGAAGAATTCTCATTAACCAAATGAATGAATGATAATGTATACATGATATACTCTGTATAACTCAACCAATGCACATTTTAGGAGAAGCCAATGTCCCATAGTGGTTTTCTAGAGTGATCTGGAAACACATCAATAGTTACGAGAATAAATTGTCACCTAGTCTAGTCTCTCAGGCAATGACGGGAGTGAACTGCCACCTAGTTGAGTTAACTAGTCTATCAATCTTCAGTTAACTCACTGAAATAGAGTGAATTGAGGAGGAGATCAGGGAATCATGGGTAATGTGATAGTCTAGTGATGATCCCAAGGACAATGCATATTAGTTGGTGATGATCCCAATGCTTCATGGTCATAATCCCAATGTGGAATCTAGACTCTACTCAACTGATCAAACTGAAGTGAAAGCTTAAGAGAATATTATCTATAAAATATATGAGACTAACTAATGACTAATAAACATAGTAAAAATAAATCCTAGGTGTGTGTGAAGTAAATCCAACAATAAAAAGAGCCACAAAGAGATAATACCTGAGTTGGTCCCCATACATCTATATGGACAAGATATAACCTTTCACTCTTATTTTCTTTTTCGACTCTGAGAAACATTACTCTCTTCTATTTTCCATAAAACAAATTCTCATAGAAATCCAAATCAATTTGTTTAAGATCTGGGAGTAAATTTATTTTGTGAAGTATCTGCATCCCCTTCTCACTCATGTGTCCAAGCCTATGATTCCACAATGTTGTATCCACTCCTATAGAATCTAAAGAGATAGAATAGTCAATATTACCAGTACATAAATACAATGTACATACCTTCTCTCTTTTTTCTATCACTAGTGATCCTTTGGTGACCTTCCACAACTTATCTGTAAATATCGATATACAACATTAACTTGTCAACTGCCCTGTTGAAATTGGATTTTTCCTTAGATCTGGAACATGTCTTACCTATTTCAACAACTATTGGTTTCCATTCCTTTGCTTTATTTTTACCTTTCCCATTCCAACAATTTTGCATGATGCATCATCACCCAAATGAAGCTGTCCAAAATCACCTTGAACATAACCTAGAATTTTTTTTCTATGGGGTGTGGCATGAAATGAAGCCTCTGAATCTACTACCCAAGACTTAGAAATATTATCTATAGAAAGAATCAAAACATCTTGTAACACATCACCTGTTACATTTGCTTCCTGATTTTTCTCCTCTTTTCCATCTCTTTGTTTCTTTGGAGCTCTGCAATATTTCTTCAGATGTCATTTCTTGCCACAATTCCAACACTCTATATTTCCCAGTTTGGATTTGGATCTACCCTTCCAATAATTCCCACAGTTCCCTGAGCCCTTTCCTTAATACTTTTTTCTTCCCATGTTCTCCATGTTTAATGCATTACCTGATGTCTCACATGTGATTTTATGTCGCATTTACTCACTAAGTATAACACCAACAACATCATAAAATTCTAAAGTGTTTGAACTAGATACAAAGTTACTTACAACCATAACTATGTCGTTTAAACTTTCTGGAAATGAGCACAAGATTAGAAGAGCTCTGACCTCATTATCAAAGTCAATTTTTACAAAACTTAGCTTATTAGTAACCATATTAAATTCATTTAAATGATATGTAACAGACCCACCTTCTGATATCTTCATATTAAATAATATCTTCATTATAAATACCTTATTAGACACGAAGGGTTTTTCATACAGTTTAGCCAATGCGTCCATCAACTACTTCGTTGTCTTTTCTTTCAAAATATTGATAGCCACCAACACTACCAGGCTCAGCCATATCGTTCCTAGTGCCTTTCTATCAAGAACCTCCCATTCTTCGTCCTTCATCACCATCAACTTCTTTTCGATTCCACCCAATGGTAGGAATATATCCTTCTGATATCAATAATCTTCCACCTACATGTTCCATAACTGGTAGTTTTGGCTGTTAAATTTCTCAACCCTCAACCATTTCTCCCACTCAAATCAGGAAACCTCTTTTCTTGCGAATTACCTTTTTCTTTAATACCAGTTGTTAGAAAAAAAGGATTGCAAAGTAATAAAAAAAAAATGTATAAATAAAACACAAAAGATACACAATACGATATAGACACATATATACATGGTTCACCCAGTGTGGGCTACACCCATTAGATAAATTTCCAGTTCCTTCCTTATTAATATTCAACAAAATGAATGGATACAACCTACAACATGCCCGTTGTAAATTCCTCTTATTTCTCTCATAGTCTCCTCTCTTAGAATAAAATATTCATAATGATACACAATCACAATACATTTTCCTCATAAGAGAGGGTTTCCTTCTAGGGAAAAAACCCTAACATAACTTCTACCATCAGATCTGTGACCCTATAATGAACGATCCAGATGCAACCCCATCGTGTGGAGGGGTGTAAAGTATTTCGGGGTGTACAGTCTTAATGGGGTATAAACATGACTAAAAACAAAGACCTATGAAACAAGAAGATAATCAAGCTCCACAACCAACAAGATCCTCCATATCAAACACCCTAGCCAATTGAGGCTTTAACCTGGTCATTTTGACCATAATTTTTATTTCCACAAGCATATCGACAACATATAACAAAAAAATAATGAGCATGCCATTTTCAAACTTTTTAAAGAAAACACAGTGATCATATTCACTTCTTGTAAAATTTAGGCTCACCATGAAGGAATCAAACTTCTTGTACCATTGCCTGGGAGACTGTCTCCTGCCATACAATGACTTCTTGTGTTTTCATACAAGCATGTTATTGTGATCATGAACAAACCCTTTTGGTTGTTCCACAACATATAACAAAAACATAATGAGCATGCCATTTTCAAACTTTTTAAAGAAAACACAGTGATCGTATTCACTTCTTGTAAAATTTAGGCTCACCATGAAGGAATCAAAATTCTTGTACCATTGTCTGGAAGACTGTCTCAGACCATACAATGACTTCTTGTGTTTTCATACAAGCCTATTATTGAGATCATGAACAAACCCTTTTGGTTGTTCCATATATATATATATATCATAATCCAAATCTCCATGTAGAAATGATGTTGTAACATATAGCTAGTCTAACTCAAGATCAAGTAAAGAAACTAGTGCTAACACACCACAAACTGAAACAAGCTTCTCAACTAGTGAAAATATTTCATAAAAATCAATACCTTCCTTTTGAGAATACCCTTTTTCTACCGGTATTTCTTTATACCTTTCAATTTTATCATCAACACCCTCTCTCAGTTTGTAGACCCACTTCCAGCTGACAACCTTCCTCTCCTTTGGTAGTTCTACCAGGTCCCATGTTTTATTCGTCTCTAAGGAATCCATTTCTTCTTTCATAGTTTTTTTCCATTGAGCACTTTCAGATACCTTAATTTCTTTTGGATAATAACTAGGTTCTCCAACAATAGAAACCAAATCCATAGATGAAACATAATTGTCATACCTTGTAGTATGATTATTCACACGTGTAGATATCCTTAGATATGATTGAGACATATCCTCAGTTTCCTGGATATTTTATGCATTTTCATCTTCTGTAACTTCTTCATGCTCCTCCCTTTCTGAAGATGGTTGAGTTTCCAACTGAATTTGGTAAACTTGTTGTACCTGTTCTTGTCTCACTTCAACATCTACCAGTTCTGATTTTAAGAGTCAGAATTCATCAAATACTATATATGTTCTTATGATGAGTTTGTGGGAAGTAGGATCCCACAATCTATACCACTTAACTCCATAACCATAACCAACAAAGACATATCTCTTTGATCTAGGATCTAATGTAGAACACTAATCTTTATAAATAAGAGCATAAGCATGGCAACCAAATATTCTCATATTTGAAAATCACACGAATGACATGTCCATACCTCTTATGGAATATTATAGTTTATTGCAGTTAATGGTGACATATTTATTATATATCATGTTGTAAGAACTGTTTATTCCCACAAATCTTGTTACAACTTGACACTACTGAGAATTTTCCTTGCTCTCTCTAGAATAGTCGTATCCATGTGTTCAACAACACCATTTTTCTGATGAGTATAAACCGTGGTCTTATGTCTTTCGATCCCAACTTCCTTGCAATAGTTTTTCAAAAACAAAATACTTGCAGAAATTCAATTTCAGAAACTTTAAATGTGGAAGTGACTTACGATCAACCAATACCTTAATCCCTTTCTTGCTCATATGACCCAAACAATGATTCCATAAAAAAACAAAGTCAATCTCACCTTTAGATGCTACCACTTCTGGATTTATTTATGTGCTTCCTTCAAGATGATAACGGTTCCTGATCCTCTTTTACTTCATGACTAGTCAGATGCCTTTGGACACCTTCAGTAATCCACCTTGAGTTGTACACCTATAAACAATAGAATATAAAACTCTCAAATATATCAAGTTCTTTATAATTTCGGGTACATTCCTCACATATGTTAATGTTCTTAGAGTACCATCATGCATTTTAATCTGGACGCTACGAACCTCAACAATTTTACAAGAAAAATAATTTCCCATAAAACAACACCATCATCAATAGATTAGTAAGTTGAGAACCAATTTATATGAAAACACATGTGGATGGATGTGCCATAATCTAAATACCAATGATGATGTTGATGTGAAACATCACAAGTAGACAATATCTCATCAACCACACTTGAATTGGAACCTGAACTTGTTTCAACTAAAGTAGCTTCCTTTGCTTCTTTTGTGGAGTCCTCTTTGGATGCATCCTGTCTTTTCCAACAATCCTTCTTGAGATGCCCATATTTTCCATAGAAACAACATTTATGCTTACTCTTTTTTCCTTTTGACTTAGACCTTGATGTACCCCTCTATTTTTCCCCTCTTTTTGTAGATCAACCTCTGACCACTATTGCTTCTGTTGTTGAGGTTTCTTTACTGGAACTTCTCCTCATATCCTTAGAAAATAAATCTCCCACAACAATGTCATAATAAAATTGAATGTGTTGAGCTAAACCACATAGAGTTAACCAGATGAACCCAAGAATATGACAATGAACATAATAGTGTAATTGCCTTGTCCTCATCTTCATAGTTTACTTCCATACTAGATAATTGACAAATGAGTGTGTTGAAAACATTCAAATGATGAACAATTTGTGTACCTTCTTTCATCTGCAAGCTGTACAACTTCCTCTTCAAGAATATTTTTTTCGTCAAGGACTTTTTCATATACATACTCTCGAGTCTATTCCACAAACCTGTTGTTGTCTCCTCTCCAACAATGTTCAACAACACTTCATCCGCGAGACACAAACGAATGGTACTGAGGAATCTTGCATCCATATCTTCCTAGTCCTCATCTGTCATGCTTGTCGGTTTCTTTGAATTTCCTTCGAAAACCTTCTTCAATCTTTTTTTCACAAGCAGATCCCACATCTTGAACTTCCATAGCTCAAAGTTATTTTTACCGCTTAATTTCTCCACCTCAAACTTAAAACTCTACACTTTTTCTATTATCACAAATTATTAAAACCAAACTTATAATCATAATCCTAATATGAAATTAGAATTATATTACTCAACGTTTAACCCAAAAAATAATTAAAAGGTTTAATCCAAAAACGTTTTAATAATATATAAAAGTATACACCTCACATATATTTGATAAGGCATCCACCCATGAAATAAAACGATCCTTCATAAAAATATACCACCTAAGCATCCTCCACGTATTTAATAATCCTCCATTCATTTAATATAGGTGATTCTCCACTTATTTAATAATCCTCCACTCATTTAAATATACCATGCCTTATGCATAATGAAAAAAGGTTCGAATTTCATAAGAAACCTTTATTTTTTGGATTGTCGCACCCTAGACAAGGATAACATGCGACACTTACATGCGAAAGTGTAGTAATGTGTAATATGTAATATGGATTACTTGTGACAATTTTCCTGTGAAATTTTGTTCAAATTGTTGCACTGTGTAATATGTACTATCCGGATACTTTACATAAATTGAAAATTTCACAATTGTGCTTTTGATTGTTGCATTGAAAATTTCACAATTGTGCTTTTGATTGTTGCATTGTGTAACAGGGACAACTTTCAATAATGTAATAAAATCTATTCTAGGTTGATCCACTTTACTCAAATCGAGTCGGTTAACCTACTATGTTATCCAGTGATTTGATTATCTTCTCTATCACTCTCATATCATTCAACTCTGTGCTTTGATACCACTTGTTAGGAAGAGGAAGAAAAAATGTAACAAGATTCTAATAGAAAATAATATAGAACCAACATTAAACCAGACACAAAAACAATCACATGATTGATACAATAATTTATGTAGAAACCCGATACGGGAAAAAATCATGGGGCAATGATAATCAATATTCTTATTATTCAAGGGAGAATTACTATAGCCAACAAAGGAATACAACCATCCTCTTCTCTCTACGCACACACCCTACTCCATAGTATTGTGTCTTTCTCACACACCCCTCACCTCCATGGGTATGCTCATATATATATATCATCTTTCAAACAATTAGACAAACTGATTATAATAAGATCCACTAGTTACACAAATTGTTCACTGAAGAGTGCATGCATGCACATTCTAAATTTAGTTGATGTGCATGTGCATTCTACCGCATGGGAAATTGGTTGGCACGTTTTCAACATCCTTATCAAATTTAAAGAGCCACCCAACAACAACAACACAGTCCTGAAGCATAGTCCTCAAGGTGAAATGTACATGTATTTTTGTCGTTGCAACTGGTCAATATATTGAAGTCTTGGTTTGAAGACATCAATAATGCATCATCAGATGTCTTGGTCATACAAGAAATCGATAGTACCTTGTACATATCGAAGCGGCGAAATCGATGGTAGATGAATTTCCTTACATCTGTCAAAGCCATGTTGTATGATAGTGGTCTCCGCTTCACAAACATCCCACATATGGATTT
>ML792502.1:104213-149134 GCA_009831015.1 Picea engelmannii | reverse complement strand
ACTGCAATTATGTGCCCTTCTTGCAGGCTGTCCCTCTGTATTAGTTTTCCATTCTTGCAATCATTTATATAAAATTTGCCAAAGAGCTACATGTCAGCCTTGTCCAGGCGTCAGACCTCTCCATTCTGAAAAAATAATTCTAGGATTTGTGCTTTATGATCAGCAGTTAATGAGATTACTATTATTGTTACAATCGTTCACATGCTTCGATTCATTCGTTTTGAGAAATTAGAGATCAATGGCAGCCTTTTCTGGTCCCTACGAGGCTTTTACTATGGACTCGGTTGGGATTAGGGATCCGATCTCTGATATTCAGGATCAAAAGTTGCAGTACGATGTTAGTAAGCATCTTGCTGATCGGCAATATATCGAGTTCGCTCGCGAGTAGGGAGTTATGAGCTCTGAGAGGCACTAATGTCTTGGTACGAGTCAACCATGGAATCATTCGGATTGCAGGAGGTCATAGATCCCATTATGATTAACAAGGAGCACGTATCTGAGGCACTCTATTGTCCGTCTTTTGGTGTCGATAATGGTGGAAGGGCGGTGCATCCTGAGACTAAAAGCACAGTGGACGAAAAAAGACAGGATTGTGATGCGAATCACCTACAAAAGCATACTCCAGGCCACGAGGAGAATCTGGAAGTAACGATTGATAAAGAAAAGTGTATTGATAAACCCTTAAGGTGTAGAGGGAAAGAGGGAAAGGGACATGTTGGAAACATGTCAACCAATTTTCTCATGAGGTCATATGGACATGTACATGTACATGTAGTTATGTTATTGAGTATGTATGAATTTATTTATGAATTGCTCGTGTAACTATGTGATCTATCCATGATTATAACTGAGTGATAGATATTATATATGTGAGCATACCCATAGAGGTGGAGTACAATGTGAGCCCAAGCGTGTGCAAGGTTAGGAGAGGATGATTGTTTGTCTATGAAGGGTATAATCATTGCCCGTGGTTTTTTCCCGTCTTGGGTTTCCACATAAATCACTTGTCAAGTGTATGATTGATGTCCTTGATTTAATGCGGGTTTATTTTATGCTATGTTATATGCTATGTTTTACTTCTAGTGCCTAACAAGTGGTATCAGAGCTTAGAGTTGAAGGAGCAGAGAGGGAAGAAGAAAAAAAATTGATAACTGGAACGAAGAGAAAATGAACCGAGCCTAGTAAAATGGATCAGCCAAGGACAATTTTTTTTTATTACATCGTCGCAGGTTGTCCTAATCGCCACTAGTGATCCTCATACAAGGTGAGCATACCCATAGAGGTGGAGTACAATGTGAGCCGAAGCGTGTGCAAGGCTAGGAGAGGATGATTGTTTATCTATGAAGGGTATAGTCATTGCCTGTGGTTTTATCCCATCTTGGGTTTCCACATAAATCACTTGTCAAGTGTATGATTGATGTCCTTGGTTTAATGCGGGTTTAATCTTGCTTATTTTATGCTTTGTTATATGCTATGTTTTACTTCTAGTGTCTAACAAGTGGTATCAGAACTTAGAGTTGAAGGAACAAAGAGGGAAGAAGAAAAAAATATAATAACTGGATCGAAAAGAAAATGAACCGAACTCAGTAAAATGGATCAGCCAAGGACAATTTTTTTTTTATTACATCATCACAGGTTGTCCTAATCTCCGCTAGTGATCCTCATACAAGGTGAGAGGATCGTCAATTTTTTTTTTTAAAGGAAATTCGATCGTAGTATAAACTAAGGTTTTTTGCAAAGGTATGAAAGGTTGACGAGCTTTAAGGTAGAGGATAGGCTTTTGCAAAGGTATGAAAGGTTGACGAGCTTTAAGGTAGAGGATCGATTATTTAATTAAGGTGGAGGTGAGCTCTAATAAAGGTGAGTTTTTTTTTTGTTTTTTTTTTGTCTTATTATGGAGAATTGTAATAAATGTTGGAGGTGAACTTTGAATAAAGGTGAATGTTTACAGGTTTTAAGGAATACACATTAAATAATTGTGTTTTGAATTTTTTTTAATTAATATTTTTTTTGGGGGTTTATTTTATTATTTTTCCACATTTAAAAGAGTTCTTAGAGTTTATTTTGCTACTAAAGAAAGTGTAGAGTTCCAAGTTTGAGGGGAAAAATTTAGTGGTAAGAATATCTTTGCGTTATGGAAGCTCAAGATGCGAGATCTTCTTGTGCCACAAGGATTGCAAAATGTCTTCGCTGGAACGCCAAAGAAACCGACAAGCATGAGAGACAAGGACTAGGAGGATCTGGATGCAAGAGCTCTCATTACTATTTGTTTGTGTCTACCAGATGAGGTGTTGTTTAACATCGTTGAAGAGACGACAACAACGGTTTTGTGGACTAAACTGGAGAGTCTATATATGACAAAGAACTTGTCAAAATCTTCTTGAAGAGGCAGTTGTACAACTTGCGGATGAAAGAAGCTACGAAAAATTGTTGATCGCTTGAATATTTTCAATACTCTCATATGTCACTTAACTAATATGGAAGTAAAGTTTGAAGATGAGGAAAAGGTAATTACGCTATTATTTTTGTTGCGTGAGTCTTGGGACCATCTAGTCACAATTGTGTGGTTTAACACAACATATTCCATTGATTATGACATTGTTGTGGGAGCTTTGTTGTCTGAGGAGATGAGGAAAACATATGGTAAAGAAACCTCAACACCAAAAGAAATGGTGCTCAGAGGTCGATCTACAAAAATAGGGAAAAATCAGAGGGGTACATCAAGGTCTAAGTCAAAAGGCAAGAAGAGTAATAAAAAATGTTGGTTCTCTGCAAAATCTGGGCATGTCAAGAGGGACTGCTGGAAAAGGAAGAATGCATCTAAGGAGGACTCCAGAAAAGAATCAAAGGAAGCTAATCTAGCCGAAACAAGTTCAGGTTCCAATTCAGGTATGGTTGATGAGGTATTGTCTACTTGTGATGTTTCACATCAACATTAGCATTGGTTGTTAGATTCTGGTGCGTCCAATCACATGTGTCTTCATAGAAATTGGTTCCCAACTTACCAATCTATTGATGATGGTGTTGTTTTTACGGGAAATGATTTTTCTTGTAAAATTGTTGGAGTTGGTAACGTCCAGATTAAAATTGTAATATCCCCAAGGATGAGCCCCAGTTGTATTTATAAATTGTAAATATGTTTTGTAGGTTGGTGAGTCGAGTGTTGATGAGCTGGTGGGATTATGTGTTTATTAGGTTGAAGAGCTTAAGTGTTAAAGGCCAAGAGCCTGATTTTTGTATATGTAACTATGCATATCATTAATAAAATATAAACATCATTGCATGCAGATAGACCACGAAGAAAGAGTGTTTGGGGACTAAGATTCCAAAAGGTTGGGTAAGGGAGAAGACTAAGTGTGTGGGCCTAGGGGCTAAGCTAGGGGGATTACCTCTAAAGGAATAATATTTATTATTAATTCATGAAGGCTAAAGTGGACATGCTGAGTGTTGAGTGTTTTTATCCTAAGTCTTGGAAGAGACAACGTGTGCAAAATGAAACACATGCAGCTTGAGGAAGACAAGTGTTGACCTGGGCACATGCAGTTAAAGATGAAGT
This sequence comes from Picea engelmannii, assembly GCA_009831015.1. NCBI lineage: Eukaryota > Viridiplantae > Streptophyta > Pinopsida > Pinales > Pinaceae > Picea > Picea engelmannii. The sequence continues at coordinate 145,578 of ML792502.1, read as the reverse complement.
GTCAGTTGCGTTGGGGGTCACTTACCATTTTCCATCCTCCATGAATTGGGTAGAGTCTCCGCAAGTGCCCTCTGCATACCCTCAGACATTTCTAAAAATGATAATCGTGAAGTCAACCAATCTATTCTCGTGAATCCCGTGGCCTCTATAATCGATCTTTGAAATATTCACGCATGCACCTGAGACCCAAAATCCGTGAACCGTTCTGTATCTTATGAGGAACCCGACACCTGAGTAATCGACTTAGCTATGCCATGTCTTAGCGTGGGTTGTTGTTGCCTGCTGTGCCATGCCCAATTGTTGTTGCTACTATCATCCCTGTGTGAATGAGTGTTGAACCATTGATGTTGTCCTCACTTGGATGGAGCTGAGTCGAGGAGTGTGCTGAAGAAGCGGGTTGTCAGTCCCATGGTAGAAGAGGCAGGTTTTCAGGCCAGTGAGAAGCTCTCTCCAGGTGAGAGAGTCTGATGGGAAGTGGTTTTCCCCTAGAGAGAGTCCAAAACCAACTACAGAGCTCTGAGAATTCCTGATCGAGCCTGTTGCCGAGACCCAGAGAAGGAGGTGAAGCAACCGATGGACCGTGCTTGTGAAGGTGTATACTATCGGGTGGAACAAGCATGTGGGGAATGAGATTCCATGAGTAGTGGGCGTAAGAAGGCTCTTGGAGAGAATCCTTTTGGTTTCTCTGTATAATTTCCCTGTAACCTCAGCCTAGTATAGGATTCACTTGCCCTGGGTGGAGCTTGGTCCTAGCTTGGGGGTGACCTACTGCTGAGCGTGATGAGTAGTGTGGTATATGGCTGGGAGGTTTGTGGAAGGTCTACAGGTAGTTGGTGGTCTTACTCCAATTGAAAAGATAAGTATCAGTCTGTGCTTAATTTATCTATTATGCATGTCTGTGATGATTGAATGTTATCATGTATTTTGTTGCGTATATGAAATACTGTTAATTCAATTGATTCTGTATGGTAGCAGTAATTCTATGATTATTGTGATTAAGTGTTTTAATTCGATTAAAACACATATATTATATAAGTGTATATTCTGTAGTGGTAGCATTAGATGGTCTCTGTGTTGGTTGGGGATGTTACAGTTTGGTATTAGAGCTTTAAAGGCTAAGTTAAGGATGTGTTAGTGGAATTTCCCAGCTTGTTGGTGGCTGGGGATGTTCAAAAATGCATGATGGTTCTGTAATAACATCAACAGATGTAAGACATGTACCCGAACTCAGAAATAACTTGATATATTGGGGAGTTCTATGTTCTACTGGTTACAAGTGTACAACTCAAGGTGGAGTACTGAAGGTGTCCAAAGGCATCTTAGTAGTCATGAAGGAAAGGAGGATCGATAACCTTTATCATCTTGAAGGAAGGACATAGGTAAATCAAGTAGTGGTAGAATTTGAATATGCAAGTGACTATGTTCCTTTATGGCATCAACGTTTGGGTCATATGAGCGAGAAAGAGCTTAAGGTACTAGTTGATCGTAAGTCACTTCCAAGTTTGAAGTTTCTGAATTTGAATTTTTGCAAGTATTGTGTTTTTGGAAAACAATGTAGACAAAAGTTTAAAGAAAGAAGACATATAAGCAAACGTATCATCGATTACATTCATTCAGATGTTTGGGAACCATCCCATACAGTTTCTTTTTGTAGTATTTTCATATTATGTGACATTTATAGATGATTATTGTAGAAAGGTTTGGGTCTATTTACTTAAAAGAAAAGTTGATGTATTTAATACTTTTCAACAATTGAGAGATTTGGTTGAAAAGAGTAGTGACAGGTCAATCAAGTGTTTATGGACATATAATAGAGGTGAGTTCACATCTGTGGAATTTGAGAACTATTGCAAGAAAGATAGGATCGAAAGACATAAGACCACATTATACTCCTCAATAGAATGGTGTTGTTGAACACATGAATATGACTCTTCTAGAGAGAGCAATGAGCATGCTCAATAATTCCAAGATGCAACAGAAATTGTGGGCAGAAGTAGTTATTACAACATGATATCTGATAAATCGGTCACCATCAACTGCAGTAAACTATAATATTCTAGAAGAGGTATGGGCAGGTCAGTCATGTGACTTTTCAAATCTAAGAATATTTGGTTGTGATGCTTATGCTCTTATTTCTAAAGATCAGTGCTCTAAGTTAGATCCTAGATCAAAGAAGTATGCCTTTGCTGGTTATGATGATGGATTTAAGGGGTACCGACTGTGGGATCCTACTGCCCACAAAATCATCATAAGCAGATTTGTAGTATTTGATGAATCCTCACTCTTAAAATCAGAATTGGTAGGTGTTTAAGTGAGATAAGAACATGTACCGCAAGTTCAACAAATTCAGTTGGAAACTCAACCATCTTCAAAAGGGTAGGATAATGAAGAAGTTTTAGAAGAAGAAGATGAAGATCTAGATGCATAAAATATTCATGAAATTGAGGATATGCCTCAACCATCTCTGAGGAGATATTCGTGGGTCAGGAATCCTCCTACAAGGTATGATGATTATGTTTCATTTGTGGCTTTGGTTTCTATTGATGGAGAACCTAGTTGTTTTCAGGAAGCAATTAGGGTATCTGAAAGTGCTCAACGGAAGAAATCTTTGAACGAAGAAATGGATTCCTTAGAGAGGAATACAAAATGGGACCTGGTAGAAATTCCAAAGGACAAGAAGGTTTTCGGTTGCAAGTGGGTCTACAAAGTGAAAAAGGGTGTTGATGATAAAGTCGAAAGGTTTAAAGAAAGACTGGTAGAAAAAGAGTATTCTCAAAAGAAAGGTATTGATTTTCATGAGATCTTTTCACCAGTTGTGAAACTTGTTTCAGTTCGTGTTATCTTACCACTGGTTGGTTTACTTGATCTTGAGTTAGAGTAGCTAGATGTTAAAACAACATTTCTACATGGAGATTTAGATGAGAATATATATATCTGGAACAACCAGAAGGGTTTGTTCAAGATCACAATAAGAGGTTTGTTTGCAAACTCAAGAATTCATTGTATGGCCTAAGACAGTCTCCCAGGAAATGGTATAAGAAGTTTGATTCCTTCATGGTTAGCCTAAATTTTACAAGGAGTGAATATGATCATTGTGTTTACTTTAAAAATTTGAAAAATGGCATGTTCATTATTTTGGTGTTATATGTTGACGATATTCTCGTGGCAAGCTAGAGCATGGTCAAAATCAACAGGTTAAAGCCTCAGTTGGCTAGGGGGTTTGATATGAAGGATTTAGGAGAAGCAAAACAAATCTTAGGCATGGAGATACACAGAGACAGGAAAATGGTAAGATGTGGTTATCACAACAAAAATATGTGGAGAAAATACTTATGAGATTCAGTATGAATAATGTGAAACCCATACAGATCCCTTTAGCTTCCCATTTCAATATTTCTTCAGGTTTATGTACTGGTAATGACACAGAATAGGATTATATGTCTCGTGTACCATATGCTAATGCAGTGGGAAGTTTGATGTATGTGATGGTGAGTACTCGACCAGATATTTCACATGCAGTTGGTGTTGTCAGTCGATACATGGAAAATCCAGGAAAAACACATTGGGAAGCAGTGAAATGGGTGCCTCGATATCTTAGAGGCACAAATAGTTATTCTATGACCTATGATGGTTCCAGAGATTCAGTTTGTGGTTATGTAGATTCTGATTTTGAAGGTGACTTGGACAAAAGGAGATCCACTTCAGGATATGTCTTTACTCTTGCAGGAGGACCTGTTAGTTGGATGTCAAAGATTCAAACCATAGTCACTTTATCCACTACCGAGGCATAGCATATGGCTGCTTCACATGCATGTAAGGAGGAAATTTGGTACAGGGTCTGTTGGGTGAGTTTGGAAGGATGCAGGACAAGGTGAAAATATTTTGCGATAGTCAAAGTGTTATTCATTTGGCTATAAATTCAACTTATCAGAGTAATACGAAGCATATTTCTGTTAAGTACCATTTTGTAAGACATGTTGTTGATGAAGGTGGAGTGTATTTGGAAAATGTCCATACAAAAGTGAATTCTGCAGACATGTTTACAAAACCAGTTTTGTTAGAGAAGCTATAGTGGTGTTTGGCTTCTCTTGGCTTGAAGAAAAGGTGATGAATTAATTAAGGGCATGATATATAAGGTAAATTGTTGTCAAGGTGGAGATTTTTGGAAACATGCCAACGAATTTCCTCATGTGGTCACATGCACATGCACATGTATGCAACTATGTTACTGCGCATGCATGCAATCTATTTATGAACTGCTCATGTAACTATGTGATCTATCCATGATCAGTTTGTATAACTGAGTGATAGATATTATATATGTGAGCATACCCATAGAGGTGGAGTACAATGTGAGTGCAAGCTTGTGCAAGGAGCAGAGAGCAAGGAGAGGATGATTGTATGCCTATGAAGGCTATTGTAATTCTCCCTTGAATAATAAGAATACTGATAATCATAGCCGATATTTTCTTGGTTTAATGTTGGTTTGATCTTGCTTATTTTATGTTTTGTTATATGCTATGTTTTGCTTCCACTACCTAACAAGGGAAAGGGCATACAACTAATGGAAAAAAGAAAAGAAAAACTGATCGGAGTGTTTTCCATATATATCCGCAGGTTTCAGTTCAGTTCAATGGATTTAATTTGATCCAGATGGTACTGTTTATTTTTAGTATATGATATCATTGATTCTATATGATTCATTTCTACTATTTTTTCATATTTTTCTGCAGAAGTCCAAGAGAGGCAGATGCAAATATTCACAAAGTTCCAGCTCTTGCACAAGTCGTCAAGAGAAGTCGAACACTAGTGTTATAAGGAGTGACCCTCCCGAGTTGCCTCTCCATATTGTCAGGGCTGAGGATAAAAGGGATTACACCCACCAGAGAGAACGTAGAGGTCAAGCTACCAACAATCATTGCTTGACAGAAAGGGTAAATATATGCATATCACACTAATGATTTCAATAGCAACATAGTAGATTGTGTCCATTAAATCTTTATCAAATACAGGTCAGGAGGGAGAAAATCAACGAGCGAATGCAATTTCTACAGGAGCTTGTTCCGGGCTGTGGTAAGGTATGCATAATCGTACTTCTTGGTCTCATTTAATTGAAAGATCAAGTCACATTATTGATTGAATTTTTACATTGGTTCGTTGATGTGTTAGTTTACATCTTTTTTTAATCGATGATTAATCGGGTAGTATCGATCATCAAATGAGATATTTATGTGGTGTGTGAGAGTTATCAGGTTACAGGAAAAGCACTTGTCCTGGAGGAAATCATCAACTATGTGCAGTCCTTACAGAAGCAAGTGGAGGTAAGAAATATAAAGTTAAAATAACTGTGAATATCTTAATTTCTCGATGATATGAATACATGGAAACGTGTGATTTCCAGATTCTCGTGTTTGGTTCCTCCTTGCAGAGTTTCTTTTGCGTAATATTCCACACAATCCGTCGCAGTCCATTCCGTCGTAATAGTTTCATCTTGGCACACTCCATTTTACAATTCATCGCATTGGTTCAAAGCACCTTGCAGATTTTCTTCTACGCCATTGACCCTTCTCTGTGCCATTGACCGTTTTGTCCTTCGATCCTACTGTGCACTTTTGTTATCATCCTTTCACAACTTCCTCTGTCTGTGCACTATACTTTGTGACATAATTTTTGCACCATTGATCCTATTCTATTCCATTGATCCTTTCATCCTTCAATCCTTTCGCACACTTCTTATGTCTATTATTGTGCTATAACTGACCATGTCCATGACCACTTTGACATCAATGACAACATATGTGCGACTAACTCCCCCTTCATCATTAATGGAAACCAAAAGAGATTTCATCTTTGTTCTGAAAGGTGAATGACCATTTAATGGCCTTTATGTTGAGCTACTCTCTTTCAATGTGCGCAACTGCAAATTGCTCCCCATTATAATGTGCACAAATGCCAAATCAATATGCTAAACCGATTCCCCTTTCAATGTGCATTAGCATCAGAATGTTGCAACTGCAAGTTGCTCCCCCTTTCAATGTGCATAAATATCAGGTTGTTTTTATTCTCCCTGTTTGAAAAAGATAACAAAGAGAGTCTTTGCATATTCTTTATGCCAAGCCTCGTTGCGTGCACAAAACCATTCTTAAATAGAATACCATCTATATCCATTTCAACATTCAATTGTGTGCATCTCCACAAAAACAAACTTCTCCATGATACAACAATGACTGGGAAACTTTTCGAAGTAGTGAACTGTATTCTTTACTAAAGAAAGGAAGACAAGATGACCCCCAACTTCTGTCTGATATACTCAAAGGGATCTCTAGGTAATGACTTGGTAAAAATATCAACAATATTCTCTTTGGAGGGAACATACTCTAGTTTGACCACCTGATCCTGAAACTGTTCTTTGAGAAAATGATATTTGATCGGTATATTCTTAGTCTTAGAGTGTTGAACATAATTTTTAAATATATTAAGAGCACGAGTATTTTCACACATGATCGAGATAGGTTTTTCATAAGGAACTTGAATATCATTTAGATTGTGTTTAATCCACAACACTTCAACACAATAGGATGTTGCATCTATATATTCGACTTCAACTATATAGAGAGAAATGGAAGTTTGTTTCTTGTTGAGACATGACGCTAAACAACCACCAAGGAAAAATGCACGTCCACTGGTTCTTTTTTTGTCATCAATACTTCCTTCCAAGTCTGCATCGGTATAATCCTTGAGAATGAGGTTTGTGTCTTTTGGATACCACAAGCCATAATCAACAATGCCTTGCATGTATCTAAATATTATTTTAGCTGCAAGAAAATGAGTCTCCTTAGGATTTGCTTTAAATCTGCCTACTAAACCAACAACTTGTATGATGTCGGGTCATGAAGCTGTGAGATAAAGTGAGTTTCCTATAATAGGCTTGTACATGGTTTGATCTATTCCTGTATCATCATCATCTTTGCTGATTTTGAAACTGGTAGTCATAGGAGTGCTCACTGGTGCGCAATTTTCCATGCAAAACTTCTTCAAGATTTCCTTGAGATATTTACTTTGAGAAACGAAAACTCCTCTTTTTGATTGATGAATCTATAGACCAAGAAAGAAAGAGAGTTCTCCTAACATGGACATATAAAAATCTTATTGCATTACAAATGCAAACTTCTTACCCATTAGTTCAATGTTACTACCAAAAATAATATCATCAACATATAATACAATAATTAAAAGGTCATTACCTTCATCCTTGATGTGTATGTTTCTCTCAGTTTTTCCCTTTTTAAAACCTTGTTGGTGCAGATACCTGTCGATTCTATAACACTGATCCAAAATTGATCCAGGGAGGCCTAAAAATAAAATTTCTTGGAATTAGACGAAACCAACACCATTGCATTGGGCTTGTCACGTTGATTTTGTCCATATTTTTTTTTCCAAAAATGGTCATCGTATGCGAACGTTATTGCGTTCTGATCGATTTCCCAAACAAGCAAAAAAAAGTCAACTATTCAAAGTCAACAGGACATACTGCTGACATCAAAAGTACGATAGGTGACATCAGTAGGGACATGTGGCAACATGAGGAGGTGACACATGTCACTCGTTTTTGGCATTTTCAGGGGCTTATGTGGACTAGTACGGAAATGACAAGTGACACTCTATGGATGTGACACATGGCAGTCTGTACATAATGTGGAACCATTTGCAACATGACACGTGGAAGGTAAGGAAGCGGCATGGAAGTGACATGGAAATGACGTGGTAGGATGGCAGGTCGACACGTGGTAAAACTGACAGTGCATGATGACTATGTAGTGACGTGGCACTATTGACTGGGTTGTTGAATGTGTTGGTGAATGGATCGTACAATCTAATAATAGGGTGACACATGGCCCAATCGGAGGGTTCCACATGGCATTCCGTATTTGGCCAATGTTGGCTAGACCAAAAAATTGTTACCCTGCAGGAATCAAACACTCAACCTCCATTTGCACAAATTATTCGCAACACCCAGTGGACTATCCATGCTACACATTAGGTATTAAGCCTATACCGACGCATTATGGTTTTATGTTAATATCAATGAAGTATTGGGGATAAGTCCCGATCAGTGGGGGGATAGCCTGTCCGACCATGGCGATGGACTAGGAGCTAGACCATAAGGTGGAGTCGCAGATGTTTAGTGTTGCAGACACATGGTCAATCATACGACTAAAGGTTTAGGGATCGATTGGATCAAAGGGGGTTGGACCGAAGGACTAGGCCCATCACTTAGCCCTTGTCCATATGGCGCGATCCATATGACCAGGATCCCGGGAGAAAGGGGTTGCGCCCAATAATTTGTAGGAATTTGGGTTTTTAACTATATTATATGGATTTTTTGGTTTTTTTATGCTGATTTTGGGAGATGTTTTCCCAAATCTGAGGATCTGGAGCACTTTTTGAGGCCATATCTTGAGAGGAAGTTGGGATAGGATCCCCACCTCAAGATCTATATAAACCATAAGTTATTAGCAGCATAAGAAGTTTCAAATTAGTACCATAATGAGGTTCAAATAAGAAATCCTCCCCCACTGAGAAAAAGGCGCAGAGATGTAGGAAATCTTGTCGAACCCTGGTAACAAACTTATTGTTATGGTTTGTTGTTATTTATGCTTATATGATGATCTGCATTCTTTATAATGGGTGCGATATTCTCTCATTAAGTTCTTCTTCTTTCCTTAATTCCTAAATAGTAATTGAACACATTCTTAAAACTTAACCAAGTCTTTAAAGATCATTTTCAGATCAAATACCAAGATCTTGGATCATGTTTTAGCCCATACAAATATTTCTTTAATCAATAGAAATAATATTTTTTGTCAGTTAGCAGAAAACCTTCCATTTGTTCCACATAAACTTCTTCCTCAATGTTACCATTAAGAAATGTTGATTTGACATCCATCTAGTAGACTTTTAATTTTCTGTTGCATGCAAAAGCCAAAAAAATCCCAATAGCTTCAATTATTGCAACATGATAAAATGTTTCTTCAAATTCTGCTCGTTTGAATTGAGCATACCCTTTTCATAACAATTTGGCCTTGTTTCTGACTATTTGTCCATCTTCATTTAGCTTGTTTTTGTATACCAATTTAATTCCAATTACATTCTTGTCATTTGGCCTTGGGACAAGATCCCATGTATTATTTTTCTCTATTTGGTCTAGTTCTTCATTCATGGCTCTGAACCAATGGTCATCCTCACTTGGTTGCATAAAATTGTGTGGTTCACTTATGGATAGGAGTGCAATATTTGCAAAACTAGATGTATCTATGTATTTTCTTCTAGTTTGTACACTTGCTTCCTTACTTCCAAGAATCTAACATTTTGGATGATGTTTTTGAACATACCTTGATGGGGTCTTTGGTTGTGATGTTTCTATCCTCTCTTCGTCCTCAAAATCCTATTGTTCATGATACTTGGGCATTCCATCTCCTTGTGGTTCATTTATGATTGGTTCATCATAGGAATTCACATGGTGCTTGTGTCTCTCTGGATGAAGTGGTCGCTCATCTACCTTTACATCTATACTTTCAACTATTTTGCAGAGTCTTTTAGTGTAGCACTTGTATCCTTTACTTCTGGAGGAGTATACTAACATGATACTTTCATCAACTCTAGAATCAAACTTACCTAAGCTATATTCATTTATTTTAATGTAACATTTTCTTCCAAAAACTTTAAATTGTTTTATTGATGTTGGTATGCCATGCCATATATCATAAAGGTTTTATCACTATTTACTCTTATGCGTTATTTAATGAGAATGTTGATTGTATTTTGAAAATCTTCTCCCCAAAAGGTTTTAGTTACTTCTGATTCATCAAGCATGGTCCTAACCATTTCTTGAACTGTTCTGTTCATCCTTTCTACTACTACATTATGCCGAGGGGTTCTGGAAATAGAAAAATGTCTCTTGATCCCATGCTTTTCACAATAACTATTGAATTCTTCATATGTGAATTATCCTCCTATGTATGATCTTAGGATTTTTATTTTTAAATCCATTTCATTTTCTACCCATGCTTTGAATATTTTCAATTTTTCAAAAGCCTCAAATTTATGCTTCAACAATCCAACCTAAGTCATTCTGGTATATTCATCAATCAACAAAATGAAGTATCCTTTACCTCGATGTGATTATGTACTAGTGGGGCCACATAGATATGTATGAATCATATCAAGAGGTCAAGTGGTGGAGTGTTCTATTGCCATGAATTGAACTCTAGATTGCTTTCCAAACTGACATGACTTACACACAATATTCTCAGGTTTGGAAATTTTGGGCATATCTCTTGCCACAACTTTTCTTCCTATATTAAAAATCTGATTAAAACTAAGATGACCTATTATTTTGTTCCAAATCCAATTCTCATTAGTTTTACCAAAGCAACAATTTTATTTTCCTTCTTTTAGAACATGCACATTTCTGAAAGTTCTGACTGCCTTGACAACAATCTTTCCTATATTTTCATCCAATACTCTACAACCTTTGGAATGAAAGAGAATAGTTTGTCCTTGATCACATACTTGAATTACACTCAATGAGTTATGTTTTATACCATCTACATACAACACATTTTATTATTTGGTCTTTCCCTTCTTATCTTCATCTATTACAACAATTCATTTTCCTTTAATTCTAGTTGGAGCATTGTTTCCAAAAGTAACGTTACCAAATTTCTCTTCAATTATGAACTAGAACTTACTCTTGTCTCATGTGATGTGTTTGGAGCAACCACTATCAATATACCATTGATTTTCTTGATTTTTGTCATATAGAGCCAGTCCAATTTTTTCTTGGTTTTTATTTTTCTTCCTCCAAACCTTGGTAAAATCTTCTTGTTTTTATTTCTTATAGATAGGTAGCATCTTGCTTCTGCATTCACTTTCCTTGTGTCCAAAATTATTGCATATGTAGTATTGAATGTCATTTGATAGAGGGGATAAGACATTTTGATACATATCCGTTCGAGGTTAATTGAATATCATTCCTACATTAATGTTAGAAGTCCTACAAGTCACAACCTTATGTCCAAAGTTTCCACAAGATAAACAATATCCATGGAAAAAATTTGGATGTCTTGCAATGAAAAACTTACTTGCAGGTATTGTTCTTTCTCTACTAGCTTGATAAGATTCAAGCACATGTTTCTTCCTTTCTTCATATTTGTTAGCATAGTTGGATTGATCTAGTTTTGACTACTTATTCTTATCATATTTTTATTTTTTAGGCTAATTGTTGTTTCCCTTGAGAGAATTTGCATAACTTGTAAGACTCCCACCAGTTGACATGATGGTGCTTGATTCACCTTTCACAATTTACAGTCTTTCCTTATATCCTATTCATTTCTTGTGATGTGGTGATCTATGATTGTTGACAATGTTATCTAGAGTTTTAGATCCTTTATTAATTTCATTTGAGTCTTGGAATTATCTAGATATTTTATTAAGGACACTATTTATGCTTCTAGTTTGTCACAGATGTTATTTTTTTCTTTTGTCTGATTCATCAATATTTCTTCTCTTCTTTTGGTGTCTTCTAGATGCATTTTTAAGATGACTATATCTTTGCTGATCTCATTTTCCTTTTCTTTATAAAACTGTAACTATTATTTTCTTAGTTTATTCATTTTCTTGACTTAGGAGATTTCCTCAAAAAGACTAATGATTTATCCTTCCATGTCTACTACAACTTCACACTCTTCCGTGTATGTTTTTTCTTGGTCAAATTTAAGTTTCTCCAAATTCATGAGAATTTTTTCATCTTGAATTGTATTTGGCTCATATTCTTCTTCTTCAATGTTTGAAGAGTTGCTACTATCCTCTTTTGGATAAAAAATGTTCATTTTGAAAGACTTTTCTTTTTAGACTCCCTAGGTTTATCCTTTCCTTTTATTTCTTTTTCATTGGTGTTTCTTTGTTTGAAAGGACATTTAGATGAAAAATGACCAACTTTACCATAATGGAAGCATTTGAATGGTAGCATACCTTTATATTTTCTAGAGCTCCTCTTCAGTTTCCTTACAAAGTTATCTTCTTCTTCATCTGCGAAATATTCCGATGAATCGTGATCTTGAGATGTTGATGATTTGACTGATGCCTTGAAGGCTGCGTCCTTTAGATCTATATTTTATTTCCTAGTTCTCATCTCATAAACAGTTAGAATTCCATGCATCCTTTCCATAGTCACTTTATCTAGTTCATGCATTTCTTCTATAACATAAATTGTTTCATCAATTCTTGAGGGAAGAGATCTCATTACCTTCTGAACTATTATAGCTTCTTCAATATTCTCACCTAGACCTTTCATAGTGTTTACAGTCACATTTCTTTATGTTCTTATGCAAGAACCAACTTACAATTTACAATTATTCAACTTCACAGGAACCCACCTTTCACAAATTAGGAAAACAATCTTCCTAGGCGCCAACCTATCACAAATGAGGACACCAATCCTATTGTACATGAACCTGTCGCAAACAATGAGGAGACCAATCTTCTCAAGAACCAACCTTTCACAAATGAGGACATCAATCCTCTCAGGAACCAAACTTTCACAAGCAATGAGAAAACCAATCATATAAGGTACAAAACTATCACACATAATGAGGAAACCAATCCTATGTGAGATTTAACTCACCCTAGCACCACCCTGCCACCCTGAAATCAATTTAAGAAATATTTTTTACAGAACTAAACTTTTCTCCCCATAAATTGATCTGATAAGTCTCTGGTTCAGTTTCTTTGAACAACTACAAATATTTTTTCTTTTTTTTTTCATCCACACCTCAATTGAAAAAAGAACATTCTTATTTATAATTTTTTTTGTCTAAGTTCCCCTTCCTATATTTGGACACATAAGAGTTACATTTTGGAGATATTTTGGCTAGATCAAACTCCTTTCAGTTACACTTCTGTCTAAATAAAGTATGTGGATGCTTGACAATTACATTTTGGACATATTTTGACTAGATCAAACTCATGTGAGTTACACTTCTTTCTAAATAAAGTATGTGAACACATGACAGTTACATTGTGGACAAATCTTAACGAGATTAGAATATAGTTACAATTGGAGATTCTTTAAAACTAAATCAAACAAACCAAATATTTATATGAATGTGCTCCAATATCTATTGCACAGATATAATAAGATCCCAAAGCTCAAGTCACAAGTCTTCATCCTATCACACTTATCTTGTAGTGTTCTATCACAGTCACTTTGTTCATCTTGTCACATTCCATTCCATTGCTTGCCACACAGGATTTGTTTCGTCACACTCTATTATGTAATTCGTCACACTGGCTCAAGGTTCCATGTAGAGTTTCTTCCATGCAATATGCCACATAATATGTCACATTCCATTTTCTCGCACTAGTTTTGTTTCGACACACTCCACTACACAGTTCGTAGCACTAGTTTAAATCACCTTGTAGATTTTCTTCTGCGCCATTCACCATTCACTGTGCCATTGATCCTTTCCTCCTTCGATCCTACTTCACACTTTTGTTCTCATCCTTTCACGACTTCTTTTTCATGTGCATTACACTTTGTGTCATACTTTCTGCATCATTGATTCTATTCTATGTCATTTATCCTTTTATCCTTCGATCATTCCACACACTTCTTATGTCTATTATTGTGATACAACTGACCATATCCATGATCACTTTGAAATAAATGACAACATATGTGCAATAGAGTTATTAGAGAAAATGTTGTCGTGGTGGTGGGTGACAAATGATATTTACATGGCTAAATTGTAAGGGTTTGGCCATCCCTTCCAAAAAATTGGATCTTAAAAGGATAATGGATGGACATAATGCTAATGTTGTTCTTTTGAAAGAAATCATGTTTGATGATGGGAAGATAGTCTCTGATTTGGAAAAATATTTAGGGAGATGGTATTTTATGTACATTGAATCTAGGGGAGTATTTAGGGAACTTATCACTGAGTGGAAAAATTAAACCCTAAATTACTCCAACTAATGGTCATTTTCCTGTAGTTTAGGAATAATCATGTACTCTCAAGACTTGGGTAAAGAGTTCACCATTTTGACTATATATGGGACCTAAAATGATATTGTTTCATATTGGGGAAATGTATTCAATTGGGGATGGATGTATAAGGATCTAAAAATCATAAGGGATAATCTGGATTTCTCTTGGGGAGCATATGATATCTAGGGTTCCATGACACAAATAGATCTTCTTTAGGTTACTTTTGAAGAAAATTATCTATCCTTTTAGTATGATTGAAATTGAACCATCAAAAATATATCCCACTTGGAGGAAAAAAATTATTATGGATAGAGAGAATAACCAAAAGGAAATACGTGTTTCTAATATCTAATTTTTAACAGGAGAAATTAGTAAATTTTAGGCAATGAATTAATTGTGGAGGGTAATCAAATCACCTGCTAGTGTCGATGGAACTAGTTGATGGACCTCCAAATTGTCTATTTTATGGCCCATACTACATATACATTCAATACATTCTTATCCCTATGTCACAACCTTCATGTAAAAAAATAATCATTTTCATGTCTAATATCACTTGTTTATTTAATTATATATTATTAAATTAATTCAAGTTGAAATGTGACATGTGCCTAATTTTAGAGTAATTTGTGGTTTTTATTTTTGCATATTTTATGTATGAAGATTGATGTGATCTCCAAAGGTTAAGTGAAATAAATAAAATCACCCAGACAATATTGATGTCCCTCATTCATGGCTCCAAACAAGCTTGATGACTGCTGATATTTTTAATGGATGTTGTCCCCCCGACGAAACATGCTACACGATTTTAGGATCTTTTGGGATAACCTTCACCAATCAAGGGATTGATTGAAGCGATTAGATAGGATTCCTTTTCAAGTATAATTAAAAGAATAGTTGATATATTTATCAAGTCCATTATTGAGGATTGTAACTCAAATTCGGAAGAAATGCAGATTTTTGGTTCAAGTTTCTAGTTGTAAATAGTGTTTTTATCTAGAGGAATTCACCCCATTGCTAGATTCATGGTTTGGGCCAACTTTGAAGACAAAATGGAGGTTGAATCCCTTATACATATAATCTGGGTGTTGTTTTACTTTCTGTTGAGAGCTATAATTGTATTTCAACATTTCCATTTCTTAAATTCCTGTACTTTTATTTCTAGCATTCATATACTTGCATGTATTTCATTTATTGTTTTACATTGCTTGTTATTAGAATAATTTATTGTTCACCTTTACTTTCATTTCCTTTCTACACATTCAATTTATGATAATTTTATTTACCTCTCTCCTTTGATTAGTATCTCATCTCATCCTATGACTCCAAGGTGCTTCTTGCTTGATACAATTGGCTAACTAGGTATATTTATGGTTGTTTCCACTATTTCCCCTACCTCTCTTCTCAAATGGAAATTTTTTGAGAATTTCTTGATTTTATTGTAGACTTCCTATAGAAATGTTATAATTCCTGTAGAACTGATGAAAGAGCATCCTACCTCCGAAAATAGCCTTGTTTGACTAGACCTAGGGGGGTCTTCAATTTAATTATTTAATTGTTGAGTTCCTATGTTTTATGGATTTCTAGAAGGATGCATAGGGTTAATATTTGGTTGAGATTATTTGTAATTGAATCTTCCTTGGTTTATCATATTTCGGGAGAATGGATACCTAGAGAAAGCCTAGGGATAAAGAGAGATTTTAGGAATTATTGAGGATTTTTTTGGATCTAAAGGATTCTAGAGATTTCTTGAGGATTTTTTTGATCTGAACCAATTTTGGTATGAGAATACTTTGAAGATTAAATTGTAAGTCTACAATCAATAGAGGGGTGTGTAAAGACATAATTAGGGTGAGAGTGTGAGGCCTAGTGTGGCCAAAGGCCAAAGTAAAGGCTAATATAATGTAAATTAGGACGAGGAACCGAAGGGCCTTGTGTAAAGTTGCATATAGATTCATTAATAGAATATTAGAATTATTGTGTCTCTTTGTAAGAATGATATCGAATATCCTTCATTTTTTGGATGACCTATGTTGAGATATTGATTTCATGTATATCATGTTAGAGTGTTTCTCTAACTCATGGTTGGAGGTTATAGGTGAGATCATGATTAAATCCTCATATCAGAGAAGGATAGATTGGTTCCTCGTTCATCTACGATCATACGAGGTCAATGTTCCAACATGATAATATATTGGGAAGAATTTATAGTTGATTTAGAGTGAAATTAAAGAGAAAAGAGTTCAAATCCCTTCTAGAGGCGTAAAAAATCAGTGACCGTTCGATCAACATGAAGAATCAATCATAAAAAATCAGTGACCGTTCGATCAACATGAAGAATCAATCATGACCATCAATTTTGGTGCCAAAATATTTCGTTGTGTGTTCAAAATGGAATAACATAATTAGATCTTGGATATAGGTCTATCTAGATCATCGATCAACATTCATTCTCCATTCGGAGTCTGATACAATTGTATCAGTACTATCAGAGTTAGTGTGTCAGAGTATGTATCTGGGAGAAAATCCGACGAAGGGAGCCTGATCAACGACAATGATTGGTTTATGATTTGTAGATATTGAATATAGAGGATGGTTAAGGATTCAGGATCCAAAGCAATGTTGAAAAATATCAGAATATAACTTTCGAAGTCGAGAAGGTTTAGCTGTGGGGAACACTTCGATGAAGCTGGAACGACAGATGACCAAGATTAATTTAGAGTGATCCATATTGATTGACCTAGAAAAGGCACATGGAAAGTTAGTTAGGAAGGAATGACCTTGTTTTAATTAAATCAACGGTTCATATTGCATGAATGAAGACCCCGACAAATGGTTCATATCTATTTGGAGGAATCTATATCAGCTGCTACAAAGGAGATGTGTGGCAACATTTTATTGGCTCTCGGAGTAGTGTCATCAGAGTCAAAAAAATCTACGAGCTAGAAGAACTCTGACAGAGTAAGCTCGATCAAAGAATAATACCAATTTGAAGCATAATATATTAACAGTTCAGATGAGGACATGTGTCAGCTGATACAGAACCAGAGGTGACGTTAACAAATGAGAAGTGGAAACGTGGAAATGACATTAGAAAATAGGAAGGTGACACGTGGCATGAATGTGTAGGTTGATCAATGAGGACAGGGTACAACATAAGTAAGATGGTTTTTTGTGACCGTAGATATTGGAATAGATTGACGATGGAAAATTACGATTTGTTTGGAGTCCGACTAGAAGGAGAAAGACCTTCGGAGCGTAAGCTTCAGAATGGATTAATACACGTGCAAGGAATTATTCCGAAAGAAGAGGTTTGAGGTGAGATCGCGAGTGTCCATCAACAAGATGAATAAACAATCGAGATTGATCGTGAACAAAAAAAATTCGCAACCTAATTCATTTGACATGTAATCGGGAGTGTCCATATGAACATGATCAATGGTGAGGATTCAATGTTGGAGCACCACGATGAGAGATATGGATCATCCATCCTATGATGATCAATGGAGAGGATCGAAGGGTGAAATGAGTCTGGTGTCTTGGTGAGTTAATCCATGGCATTGTTTGGCGACCAGTCATAGCCTGAGGACACATAGAGTATGTTCCAAGGGATAAAATATTATCTATATGAGCCCACGGTTATGGAAAAGGGTCCCATGGAGACAGGTTCTTAGTTTTCAAAACTTAAGTTACTAGTACATGTAACAAAGCATTCAAAATTCTATTAAGTCAAGCATTTGGGCCTGAGAGAAAATTAGGAAGATAGTTTGATTTAATTTTATGCACGTGTTGGAATACAAGGACGGGAGGTCATCATTTTTGGTATGATAGCAATGTTTTTCTTTGAATATAAAGGGAATATTTTTAGATTCAAAGTTGCAGAAGGGAGCCTGTGAATATTTGTGTAGACATGAAGAAAAATGAATTGGATATATAATTCCATGGTGGATTACTACATGTATTGATCATATATTTTATGATAATATCTCTAGTAAAGATATAATCTGTGAATGCATGTAACAGAGAGGGATATGGTAGAAGCCAACAACTAGTAGAGCTGTGACAGATGGAAAACATAGCTCTCAAGTGGAGAATTTGTGGCAAGATCTTGCAACAACATATGTTGTAATTACTTCCAGTTGGAGATTGGATGTAAGTGGATAGGATAAGAGGAGTTCTCTAGAGAAAATGAGAAAGAGTGTAGAGCCAAAGAAGAGAAAGAAGTGCTTAGAAGGTTCCAGTGGAGAGAACTAGTAATACCAAGAGGAAACGATCAAGAGAGAAGCTTGAGTGGTATTAGGTAGCAAATGAGGAGACTTGCTAAAGAGTCTTGATGCAACTCATAGTGGAATAGAATAAGTTCACAAGAGAGGGAATCAAGATGACCATTGATGGTCATGACAAAGGTTTAGGGAGAATCCACAACAAAGGAAAGGAAAATTTCAAATAAAATGGCATAAGGATAAAGGTGAGTAAAGATGAATTTGACAAGGATTTTTCTCAGTTGAAGGAAAGAATCGGTGTAGTGATGAAGATGCTACAAGAAAAAAAAAAAGACTAGAGATATGGTTGGAGATTTAAGAAAAGGGTCAAGTGGCCTATTGACCAGATATATATAAGGAGGTTGAGACATAATCTGAAGTACATGTTGGATTATTGGAACACAGAAGAGGAACTAAAGGAATATGAGTATAGGAATTCCTTGGAAGCAGGATTAGGAGTTCACTTTTGTGAACCAGAGCAGGGAAAGATGCTTGGAGAAGAAGATGAGGTTTAAGATGTAGAATTCATGGGGAGATTTGAAAGTTTATTCCAGCACAAGGAATAGAGGATTCTAGAGGCACCTAAAGAGACTGAAGAGACTCATTTATTTAGAACTAAGTATTTTTGTATGTTTACAACAATTACAGGTCATGGAGATAAGAAACCACTTGAAGCTATCCAAAAGGAGGAATTTTTTCATGAACACATAAGAGAGAGAGAGTCTAAATTATATCATATCAGAGGAAGGGAAAATTTGTCTCTTGAAAGTTGTGAAAGAGGAAGTTATGAATGTTGAAAGAATGCAGATGATGAAGGTGTGAAGAAGATAGTTATTTGGCTTGGAGATACTTTAGTTGATCATGATGTATATGTAATCTTAGAAAGATATATGCAAAGCTACAGTGAATCAAGTATGGAGCTTTCCAAAAAGGAGATGAAACTGGAGGATGATGATTATTGGTACATGATCATGAATAAAGGTATAAATTGTTTACATAAAATATGTAATTGTAATAATTTCCAGGAACATAATTTATTTGAGCAATCTCATAGACTGAGCACACAACTTAAAGATATGAAATATTGTTTGAATGAACTTTTCTCTAGTGAAAAGTGTTCTCAAGAAGTCAAGGACAAATATATATGTGAAGTCAAAGAGACGTCAATGAAAATATAAATCTTTTGTAGAAGTTTACAACATAATTGCAACAATAGTGTGTACTAGCAGAGGACAAGACTAGACATTGAAGAGTTATGGAATCGATTGATGAATATTTACAAGAGGAAATAACAGAATAAGGAGAAGAGAATCCTACCAATAAAAATTACTGAAGGAAGCATATAGATTGCACAATGACAGAGTAGATTATGGGATCTAGGAAGATTGCAAGCAACAATTGTACAACAACAAGGTGGAAAGGCAAGTGGACAACAACATAAAGTATAGGATCCATGAGGAATTCAACCATTGGAAATCATGATTAGGAGATCATCAACAAATTTTGTTCCTTTGGATTATGATGCAGGAGCATCGTGCCTCCAAAAAAAAGTTGTTTTTACTAGACCTAGGTGGGTCTTGAATTTAATTATTTAATTGTTGAATTACTATGTTTTATGGAATTTTAGAAGGATGTATAGGATTGAGATTTGGGTGATATTATTTGTAATTGAATATTCCATCGTTTATCATATTTCGAGAGAATGGATACCTAGAGAAAACCTAGGGATAAAGAGAGATTTTATGAATTATTGAGGATTTTGTGGATCTAAAGGAATCTAGAGATTTATTGAGGATTTTTTGGATATCGAAACCAATTTTGGTATCATAATCCTTTGATGATTAAATTGTAAGCCTACAAGAAATAGAGGGATGTGTAAATACAAAATTAGGGTGAGAGTGTGAGGCCAAGTGTGACCAAATTCCAAATTAAATTCCAATAGAATGTAAATCAGGTCGAGGAATAGAAGGCCTTGTGTAAAATTGTATATAGATTCATTAATAGAATCTTTGAGTTATTGTGTCTCTTTGTAAGTGTGATATTGAATATCCTTCATTGTGTGGATGACCTATGTTGAGATATATATTTCCTGTATATGTTAGATTGTTTCTCTAACTCATGGTTACATGTTATAGGTTAGATCAAGATTAAATACTCCTTTCATAGAAGGATAGACTAGTTCCTCATTCATCGACCACCATATGAGGTCGATGACCGAACATGATAATAGATTGGGAACAATTGATAGTTGAGTCATAGTGAAATCGAGGAGAAAAGAGTTCAAATCCCTTCTATAGGTGTCACAAATGAGTGACCGTTCGATCGAGATGAAAAATCAATCGTGATTGTCAATTTTAGCACCCAGATATTTCATTGTGTGTTTAAAATGGATGTACAAAATCAGATCTTGGATAGAGGTCTATCTAGATTGATGACTAACATTCATTCTCCATTTAGAGTCTGATATGATAGTATCATTACTATTGAAGTTAGTGTATCCGAGTATGTATCTAGGAGAAAGTTCGACAAAGGGAGCCTGATCAATGGTGGTTAATGGTTAGAGAGTCACAAAGATTGATGACAGAGGACAGTTACGGATTCAGGATCCGAAGCAACATTGTATACTATCAGAATAGAAATTTCGGAGTCGAGAAGGCTCAACTTCCAATAACACTCCAATGAACATGGAGTGATGGATGTCCAATATTAATTCAGAGTGATCTAGATGGATTGACCTAGAAGAGGCACGCACAAAGTCAGTGAGGATGGAACCAAATCGTCTTAATTAAATCAATGGTTCAAATTTCATGAATGAATACCCCAAAAGAAGGTTCATATTTGTTCGTAGGAATCTAAATCAACCACTACGAAGGAGATGTGTGGCGACATTTTATTGGCTCTCGGAGTAGGGTCATCGAAGTCAAGGAAATATACGAGCTGGAAGATCTTGAATAGACTAAGCTCGATCAATGGTTGAGATCTATTTCGAGCAAAACATATTGGCAGTTTAGATGAGGAAACGTGTTAGTTGATAGAGAACTAGAGGTGACATCAACGAATGAGAAGTGGACACGTGGAATGACATGGGTGAATATGAAGGTGACATGTGGTAGGCACGTGTAGGTTGAACAATGAAGACATGGAACAATAGAAGTAAGACAATGGTTTATGACCGTAGATCTTGGAATAGATCGACGATGGAAATTTCGCAGTGGTTGGAAGTTTGAAAAAAAAAAAATATATCATCAAAGAGTGAGCTTCGTGATGGATTAATACATATACAATGAATTATTCTGAAAAAGGAGGTCTGATATGAGATCCTAACCATCCATACGAAAGAGGAATCAACGATCGAGATTGTTCGCGGAAAAAAAATATCTGCAGCCTAATTCATTCCGATGTGTAATTGAGAGCATCCATCTAAAGGTGATCAACGGTGAGGATTCAAAGTTGGAGCGCCCAATGAGAGACATCCATCATCCTTCATGTGACAACCAGTGGTGAGGATCGAAGGGTGAAATGTGTTTGATGCCTTGGATGAGTTAAGTCATGGATTTGTTTGGCGATTGGTCATAGCCCTAGGACACATGGATTATGAACCAAAGGATAAAAGATTAAGTGTATGAACCCATGGTTATGGAAAAAGGTATCATGGATATAGGTTCTTAGTTTTGAGCACTTACATGATTATGACATGTAACGGAGCATTCAAAACTTTGTTAAGTCAATAATTTATGCCCAAGAAAAAATTAGGAATACAATTCGATCCAATTTGTAGAAAAAATTAGATTTAATTTTCTACACCTGTGGGAATACAAGGACGAGAGGTGATGAAGAACAATTACAATTAAGACGAGAGGTGATGAAGAACTATTATAGTTCTTGTTAAAATCTTACAGTTCTTATTGAAACTATTACAGTTCGAGTAGGAAAAGTTATCTTAGAATTTCTTACATTCAATTCACTTCTTTCATGATGGTTCTAAAATATTAATGCGATGGTATCAATCTATGGTAAGTCATAAGGGGTTAGGCGCTTAAATAGGAACAAATATTTCCAAATTTTCCTTCAAAAATGTGTGATTTTCCTTTATGCAATTTGAATCAATTTCCTTTCAAAAAAACTGTAATTTCCTTTTATGCAATTTATATTAGTTTTCGTTTCATCAAAGTGTGATTTTTAATTTATGCAATTTAAAGTAGTTTTCCTTTCAGTAAAGTGTGATTTGAGTTCAATTTATATTAGTTTTCGTTTCATCAAAGTGTGATTTTTAATTTATGCAATTTAAAGTAGTTTTCCTTTCAGTAAAGTGTGATTTGAGTTCATCAATGTGTGATTTTAATTATTTCTCATTCAATTCATTTAGTTCAATTGTTTCTTTCTTAAGTGATATATCCCCCTTATGAAGTTCTGAGTAAGACCTAGGATATCATCAGTCCCAACAAAGGATAAGGAAGTGGTAGTATCATTACTATTATTCTAGGAGCAGAGGATTTGGGGAGCTAAGAATCAAAAGTAAATAGGTTAAAATTGGGCATCCTTTCTTGTTATTAGAATAGTCTTTCAAGTAGTTAAAAAATTTCACCGCAATTGAATTTCATTTTTCATTATTCATTTTATTTCTTATTTCTTTCATTATTATAGTTAGCTTGTTTCATTTCTAATAGAGAGTAATCCTAGTATAGTTTGCACATATAGTGCCAATACCTCATAAGTTTGTATGAACCTTAGGTTGATATTTAAAGTGAGGAGTTCAACATTATTGTTGAAATTCCTTGGTCCATCACTTTTTGGCACATTTGTCAGGGAGGTTCTAAGAAATTACATTGAGATGAACTTTCATAGATTGAAATATGCATATTTTTCTACATATTTCTTGCAAAAATACTTTTTGAAAACAAATGTAGGGAAGCAACAAATAATGGAAAATAAGAGTAAACATAACCAAAGGAGAATAGTTACAAATTTAAAATCATTAGCTACATAAAGTCAAAATATCCACACCATCCACCTCTAGGTATGCCTCCTAACATCCTTGAATTTTTGTGAACAACTAGAAAAAAAAATTAAAAACATGGTAATGACATTCATCTTTTGAGGGGGAAATGGAAAAACATTAAAAAAATATTTATAATTAATATACACCTCTAATTCTAGTTTCCAATCCAATTGGAATCACTCTATTTTGACATTGTATGAATATTTTACACCCAAAATAGTGACTGCTTGTCCAAAAATCTTCATGGTTCTAGTTTTGCATCTTGATTGTTTCTTGGCATATTTTACATATCAATTCAAGATGTCTTTAAAATTTTTTCTAGTGGAAATATGTCTATGAATACACTTTTCTTTTTCCATTAAAATCATGTCAATCTAACATCAAATGAAAAATTTATGCCTCAGAATGTAAATGTTGGTCCAAGATAGAAAATGAAAACAACTAGGATACATAGGTTGTTTCTTAATATATTTGATATACCAAATCCATGCACTCTCAAATATTGTTTCTATTGCACATTTGTCATGGAAGAGAAATACATCACATCTCTCTTCTTCCATAATCTAACCATACAATGCGAGACAACTAGCTATGTGCAGATTTCAAAGGGTCAACAAGGTCAACTTAACTATCAAGGAATGATTTAAAAGAATTGCATGAATTTCGATGAAGATGATAAAGCACCAAAGGGTTAATAAGTGAAATAAACAACATTTAGTTCTTTGGCACAAGTCACATCTCCAATAAAAATGAGGAGGATTGCAATATTTGAAGAAAATGAAGACAACCCCTCAAGTACAAAAGAAAAAAGGAAAATCTCAAAAAAAAAGAAAAAGAAAATAAAAAATTTCATGGTGATGGGATAGGTCTTGAAAAATTCCTAGAGAGACAAGTTTAGGATTGTATACAAATAAAAGAAAGATAAATGGAAAAAGAGAGATAATTTTCTCATGGTGAAAATTAGCAATAGACTTCTAAAAAAATTGAAAAAAAAAAGAAAAAATTGAAAAAAAAAGGGAAAAAATGAAAAAAAAAAAAATAACAAAGATTTTTTTTACAAATATCCAAGAAAATGAATATCAACCAACAACCTATATCTCCTACACAAAATGAAAAAAATGCCAGTATAATAATAAGGAAGCAAGTTTGCATCATCAAGAAGACGACAACAATGGCCATCCAATAAAAAGTATAGGTGATCAAATCCAACCTACAACCATTATAAGTTAGGTATGAATCTTGCAAATATTTTTCTTACATGGTTCTTCTACTCAACATATCAGAATTAAGGAAGATCTCCTATGAAGGTCAAGAGAAGACACCATCGATCAAAATAAGTTTTCCATACCATAACATTCCAATATCACTTTATATGTTCAAACATAAAACTTATGAGATGAGACTTATTAGATCTCATCTCAAGTCATCAACACCATATCACATTTACCATTTCCATATAGAATCACCATTCATGTTATAAGACCACACCTATTTCTTTTCATATTTTCATCATTTTACTACCAGCTTCATAAACTACACTCTTGTCCATTAATATTTCTTTTTGTTTTTCCCAAAAACACTTCCATACCTCTGTACTAATTCCCAATAGCTTCAAACCTTGGGCAAAAAAATAGTCTACAGAATAATCTAAAAGTTCTACACGATCAACTACATGTTCTAGAAGAAAATATACAACTAAGTTAGAAAAAACTACAAGGTCTATAAGATAATTGAAGAACTCAATAGTCATATCTCACAATATGTTCATCAAATTTTGTAAACACCGATCAACATCTGTACTCTGAAATGTGAAAAAAGAAAAATGCAATGTGTAATGAAATATCCATTACAATATTAAAAGCTCTTATGAAAAGAGAGATACATTTGCCTATAATACAAAACCATGTTCGAAATATGGATCTGGAAGAGGCAAAGAAAATATCGTCTTGTTGGTGTTCAAATACAATGTGAGAGTGTTATTGCGTATTGTTTATTATCTACGAAAATATATAATGTAACAAATAACGTTGAGAAGGGCTGAAGAAATTTCTATGGATTTAATTTA
Organism: Picea engelmannii; assembly: GCA_009831015.1. NCBI lineage: Eukaryota > Viridiplantae > Streptophyta > Pinopsida > Pinales > Pinaceae > Picea > Picea engelmannii. Next base: position 120,205 of record ML792502.1, on the reverse strand, counting down.
CCAGAAACAAAAGTAGAATTAACATGGAAAGTTTCAATTAAACGGTTGTGCAAGGCCTTACAAGGATGGTGTTAAGTTTAATTAGTTTGCTCCAGCGTTTACTGAAATTTCTGTTTCTGACAAATTAAAACCATAGAAATTTGTTCGTTCCTTTGCATCAACTTCGGACATAGAAAGTTATCTGTCACATTATATCTTTAGGGAGAGGATAAACAAAAACGGAATGAAATTTTCAACAGCAGCAAGACAACATTTTTTTGGCTCTCCAAGCTAACTTATTTCGGGCATGTCTTTTGTCTTTTATGCAGATGTATCACTTTTTCAATACGAGCTTTTAAAATCGTAATGGGATATTTCATCCCACTTTGCATCTCTCCAATCTACGTGTTAATGGCATCTTTCATTCCAGTTTGCATCTCTGAATTTAAGTTCTCTTATACCAATTATATATTTAAATTTTTTATATTCTTTATGCATAAATGTCAATGCTTATGTTTATCCGTTTTCTTCATAAAATTTAAAGAGCTATCCAAAAGAAACAACACAGTCCTCAAGGTGAAATATAGATGTATTTTGTGGTTGCAAATGGTCAATGTTTCTATTTGAAGACATCAATAATGTATCAATTGAATTTTTAAAGATTAATTTATATTGTTTTAATTTTTAAATGTTGTTATGTAGATGTAATTTTTTTTGTGTTTTGTTCATACTTAATATAATTATGCTAAAAGGCGTACATCTATTGATAATGGGCATAATTAATGATCTTTTAATCTTAAATTATAATCTGATGGCTAAGCATTGAAGATGCTGGCATATTCTTAGTCGTCCTCCAAAATCAATGGGTCAGATTTATTGTTCATAACTTCCTTGCATTTATGAAGGCATCCGTTAACATGTTTACTTTTTTACATTTACCTAATGGCATTATAAATTTACGGTAAAAATACATTATTGCCACATTCAAATGATTAAGGAAGATTAAAATATATGCAGGCCATGTTTATATCATTAAAAAAATACTCTGCACAGGTTTCATTTCGGTGGCACTCATTCATTTTTTATATCTGAAAGATCGTTTGATGCCATGACCTGTACGTTTTATGTGCGCTCTGTGTTAGAGTCAGCTCAGTTACAGCTCTTGTTCTGAATTGAACCCTTTCGGCGTTCTCCGGGTGCTAGTATTAGTTATGTGAATACATAACCGTAGAGAGCACCTGGTTATTTATTTATTTTATTCTTCCTGTGATTTTAGCTTAGGATAGGTGGCTTAATTGAACAAGGAGATAAATTTTTACTTATCTGACCGAAACTTTTGAAGCATTAGCCTTGCAGAAACACAATAATCTCTAATTCATGGCAAAATGCATGTGTAACTTTTTGCCGAGTCCAGTGCACTGAGACGTTGATCTGCATTCTAGATAACTACACCAAGATTCCTATCACCCTCAGAAAAGTTTGACTTTCCATTGGAAAATGTCTAAGACATTGATCCAATGATTGGGTAACTGTAGGTAACTGAAGATTATACTACTAGCATCCTTGCCATGTATATCCACCCAATTGAAAATTTTATTGTTTATCTTACAGCTAAGTTTCTTCCTGCATCACTAAGCAGTTCGTTGAAAACAATTTGGTCAGCGGTTCTTTACGATTTATTTTGTTTGCTCAATCTAGTTTCTTAAAAAGAGGTTTGAAAACCAGCCATATAATAGGGCGAGAATTCAAAAAGAAAGAGTTTAACTTCTAATCGTTACATTCTTTTTCATAGCCTCTATTCATTTAACTTTGATAACGCTATAACTTCTAACACTGTTACGTTCTTTTTCATAACCTCTAATCATTTAACATTGATAGCGCTATAACACGCATCCGATTTCCATACAAGTACATTGAAAGCGTAACACAAGAGGGGCACTCACCATGTCTGTAGTAACTCTAGACATTACGCACATAAATGACTTGAACTATGCGTGCCATAGTTGAAGCCATGTTGACAAAGAAGTTGAAAGCTATATTCACATGAATGACATGTTCATAATCATGCATGACATGTTAACAAAGAAGTTAAAACCTAATATAGAGGAAATTGCACAATCACTATTCTTACTTAAGATTATATAATGATGATGATTATTATTGATCTCCATTAAAATTTAATTGGTAAGTGACTATTCTTACTTAAGTGATTAAATTTAAGTGATTATAATTCCTAATAAAATATTTTTATTTTTATTTCTAAATATATTAATAATTAAAAAAAATAAAATTAGTGATTTATTTCATATTTCGAAACATGCATAAAAAAATGTTAAAAAAATATTTAAATATAAAATAATTTATATGATAGGAAAAAATTAAAAACTTTTTGAATCTTTAAAAATTTGTATCTAATTTGAAATACATTTGATTAAACTTAAATAATCATATAATTCAAAATACATTTCATTAAACTTAAATAATTTCTCTTAAATAATCATATAGTTGCATGAAGAACCTTAATTTCACTTAAATAATCATATAGTGGCATGAAGGGCCTCTCATCATCATTGTTAAGTGAAATTATGATGTCATCATAAAAAAATATAGAGATCAGCAGTGATGATGAACAAGGCGATCCTATGTGTTGTATACCATGATGTGAGAGTATGAGTATTCAAATAGTTTCAATACTTCACAATATATGTTGAAATTTTCTTTAAATGGATTTCTGAACTATAATGTGACGATATGTTGAAGTTCTCTTTAAATGGATTTCTAAACTATAATGTAATGATAATGTAAGAAACCTTTAAAAAGAAGTTTTAAGTTTTTACATTGAACTTAATACATATAATATTTTAGATATAAAATAGTATGTATATAAATAATTAGTTAGAAATTGCAGATAAATAACTATATAACTAGAACAACATTATAATAATACTAAAATAATATCATAATAACATTAGAAAGAGCACTTTAATTATTGAGAGCAATGTTCACTTACCTCATAAAGAGGGCAACCTCTAGTAGAGAAGAGCTCTATTACAATAATATCCAAGACAAAATTCTCATATCCTCTACTCCTATTTATACTAAATATGTCTATCAAAAGAACAATCTAGAGGAAGATCCTTCTAGAAGTAGAAGTTTCTATTAGGTTTTCTTACATTTGACTTATTCTTCCGTATTGCTAGGTCTTATTAATATTGACCTTTAGTACATGGAAATTTATTATTCTACATATGTGAGGGGTTAGGTCCCTAACATGTTCTCTACTTAAAAACAACCTTGTCCTCAAGGCTTGAGATGAGGAAATTGTTGCAGAATTGTAGTTGGTTCCCAAGTGACATCTACTGGAGTTGTATCTTTCCACTGGGCTGACACTTCCTTGATGGTTCACTGACACAAACGACGCTCACGTTGGTCCAAAACTTCTTTTGGTTGTAGCCAAATGGAGCCTTCTTCGTCCAACTTGAGAAGGTTGGATTGAGTTTGACACTTAGTTCCAATCACCTTCTTTAAGAAGGAAACATGAAAAATAGGATGGAGCTTAGAATGAATGGGAAAAACTAATTGATACGCCACCTGTCTGACATGCTTGAGAATGATATAAGGACCATAAAATTTGGGCACCAGTTTCTGATCCAGATTATTTTCAACATGAAATGAGATCGGAGATATAATAAATAAATGCACAAAGATATCACAGATATTCAATAATATAACAGAAATGTATCAGAGATGCAACCATAAACATAGATATACAGTAATACACGATTTTTATTAATGAAAGAAATGTATAGAGACTGTAAAAATACAGAGTGAAAGACTCGCTAGAATGGTGGCAGTTTATCTCTCAGAAGAGATGTGACGACTACTCACATTCACAAGAAGATGATTACAATAAGGTTTCGAAGGCCTTTTTACAACAAGCATGAATGCTAAAAAATCCATACATCCAAAAACCTAACCCTAGGAGATGAAGCGCCAAAAGTCATGTGGGTCCCATTTGGGTAAGTGAGTACATCAACTTCCTGGGGTCGTAACTTTTGCATATGATCTCTGTTTTAGGCATGTGATAGCTCGTTGGAAAGGTATTGTCAAGGAGATTCATTTTGGGGGCTCAATCATGCTTTTGGCTATCATTGAGAACCTTGATATAAAAAAACCTTCATTTGGGCCCTCAAAATGGCCTCGGAAGTTAAAACCTGCTAAAAATAGTAAATTGCCAAAATTGTCAGAAAACGGTTTTGAGCCATTTGGAAAAGGTGGGTGGCCATCGATATCCACCTGGATCAGTTTCTGACAATGGTCATCCTTGAGGGAATTTTTATTATAAGGTTGTAGTTGAATAAACACTTGATCTCCTTTTGGAAATTGACGTTCAGAGTGAGCTTGATCTGCTTCTTGCTTCATGCAATTCTGGGCCATGACCAAATTCGATTTGAGGGTACATAGAATAGCCTCTCAAATTTTAAGTGTTTGGCCAACCGCCTGGACCTTCGAGACACCTGGAAAGTATGAGAGAACTTAAGGTGGATTTTTTCCATATACCGCTTCAAAAGGAGTCATGTGGGTAGCCGTATGGTAAGAAGTTTTGTACCACCATTCAACTAGTGGTAACCATTGATCCCACTGATTTTTCCTTTCCGATACCAAACACCTCAAATATGTTTCCAAACACTTGTTGACAACTTCAGCTTGACCATCAGTCTGGGGATGATAAGTTGTCCTGAGATGCATTTGGGTGCCTTGTAGCTTGAAAAGTTTTGCCAAAAATTGATGGTCAAAGTTGGGTTGCGATAAAAAACAATAGAATGAGGCATGCCATGAAGCTTGAAGACCTGATCCATGAAACATTGATCCACAATGGAGGTTGTTAATGGGTGTTGAAGAACATAGAAATGAGCATACTTGGAAAGACGATCAACTACCACCATTATGATTGATTTATTTTCCGATTTAGATAACCCTACAATAAAATCCATAGAGATATCCTGCCAAATAGCAGGTGGAATCAGAAGTGGTTGTAGTGTTCCAGGAGATTTTATTGTTTCTCCCTTGTTACGTTGACAAACATCGCATTCAACCACAAAATTGCAAACATCTTATTTCACACCATCCTAGAAAAAAGAACGTTTGACCCAGTCATAGGTTTTGGTAAACTCGGAGTGTCCAATGGTGGGTGTGGCATGAAACTCATAAAGTACCATGGATTTAAATTTTGACTGTTTACTTAAAACAAATGGCCTTTGTATCGAATCTCATCAGTGAGCCAAGAGTACCCTGGGGAGACTAGAGAATTGGCCTGCAATTGTTGTATCATATGCAAACTTTTGGGATCGTGTAGCCATTCCTGGAGAACAGCTTTGAGCCAATATGGTACAATGAAGGAGAGAGAAAAAAGGGACCCTTCATCTTCATATTTTCTAGAAAATGCATCAACAATCACATTGTCTTTGCCTTTCTTGTAAACGATCTCATAATCATATCCAAAGAGCCTAGTCACCCATTTTTGTTTCTCTGGGGAGGAAAGGCGGTGTTCCAGAAAATACTTGCGGCTTTGATTATATGTATTAATTTAGAACCATTGACTCAATAGATAAGGGAGCCAAAGTTCCACGACATGAAAAATATCCAACAATTTTTTTTCATAGATTGATGTGCCCAAATGTCACTTTGATAGTTGTTTTTTGGTAAAGGCCAAAGGTCGACCCTCTTGCATATGGATTGCACCAATAATTCCTTTCCCAGAAGCATCACATTATAGGAAAAAGGTCTTTGTGAAATCATGAATGGATAGGACTGGAGTGGTGCACATGGCCATCTTCAAGGTTTGAAAATCCTGAGCAACTGCTGGAGTCCAAGTGAAAGAATTCTTTTGATGGAGAGAACTGAGAGGTGTCACGATATTTCCATAATTCTTAACAAACTTGTGATAATAACTTTTTAAACCCATAAATCCATGCAATATTTTGAGAGTATTTGGGTGAGGCCAATATTGCATAGCTTCAATATTTTTAGGATCCACCCTGACACCGGCCTTGCCAACAAGATGACTGAAGTACTCGACTTCTGAGGCGCCAAAAACACATTTAGATTATTTGAGGAAAAATTGGTGCTGAGAGAGTAGATGGAGAACTCAATCCACATGAGCAAGATGGTTTGTCTAGGTTTTTCTCTAGATGATGATAGCATCACAGAAAAATAAGACAAAATGAAGGAGAAAAGGATGGAAGACATGATTCACGAGGCTTTGGAAAGTGGAGGGAGCATTACACAAGCCAAAGGACATGAAAAAAAAATCATAGTGAACCTCATGAGTTCTAAATGAAGTCTTAGGAATGTCTTCCTCATTCATATGGATCTCGTGGTATCCAGAACGAAGATTGAGTTTCGTAAAGAACTAGGCACCAGTCAATTCATCCATGAGGTCATAAATGAAAGGAATGACAAATTTGTCTTTAATGGTGAGTTTGTTGAGGGCACGAAAGTCAGGACACATGTTCCAAGAACCTTCTTTCTTAAGGACCATGACCACAGGAGAAGAGTAGGGGCTTGTACTAGGGTCGATAACACCTGCGTTGAGAAATTCTTGAACAATTTTCTCAATTTCATTTTTTTGGGAAAATTGATGATGATAGGGACAAATATTGGGAGGAAGGTTTCCTAGGACAAGGGGAATGGAATGATCATGAATACCACGGGAAAGAGGGAGTCCCTGGGGAGTGGGAGAAACCACTTGATGTTTAGAGAGGATGGATTGGAGGTCCTATGGCACATAGGGTGTCTTAGTGGCTTGTATGGCATGGAGTTGGGAAATAATGCCAAAATGACCTTTTTTGAGCAGATTTTCCATGCGATGGGAACTGATGATTTCTAAGGAACCGATGGTGATGCCTTGGAACACATATTGTTGGACCTAATGGTCAAATTGTATGGTTAATTCCTGAAAATCCATGAGAATGGGACCCAAAGTCCTTAGCCATTTTGCACCCAACATAGTGTCACAGCCTCCCATGTTGATAGAAAACATATCATATTTCATGTGGTACTCACCAATTTAGAGACACACATTTTCACAATGCCCTCCACATTTCATGGAGCCGCCATTGGAAATCATGATTTGAAAATTATTGACGACACATATATATCAATTAGTTTCTTGGGAAATGTGGTGATGAACAAAATTATGGGTGCTTCCACTATCAACAATAATGATGACCTTCCTATGCTTAATGTAACCAATTAGATTGAGGGTTTGGGGAACAGAGAAGCCAATGAGAGAATTTAGGGAAATGACCAGTTATACTTCAGGAAGGTCTGAGGGAGGGGTCATGTCAGTGGGTTCATATGACATAGACACAAGGGGAGACTCAATATCATCTTCCAAAACATTCTTCGAGATGGCCATAAAACTATTTTGTTCCTTACACTTGTGCCCAGGAAAATGTTTTTCATCACAATTATAACAAAGGCCTTTGAGTTGGCATTCATACATTTTGGCCTTGGTCAATTTTTGGATCTTTAGTGGAGTAAAAGGAGGAGTGGGAGTGACTGGTTTAGTGCGAGGAATAAAGGACAATTTTCAGTTTTTAGAAGAGACAAATTGTTGTGCTTCCTTATCTCTTTTAGTAGTGTCCACCCAACTCTAAGGCCGAGCCATGAGGACATGGGTAGGAATCTCATCCTTGAGGCCACTAATAAAACATTCTCGAAAAAAAGCATCAGACATGCCCTCTGTACAAAAATCCAATTGCTCAAAAGGGGATATAAAGTCTTCCACTGTGCTAGAATGTTTCAACCTTTTCAAACGGCCTAAATGGTTGGGGTCAGTGTCAAATCTATCATAAATATCTGCCACAAAGTGTCTCCAAGCCACATACCCTTGGCGAACATTTTTTCTCCATTGCCACCATTTCCAATGTTCTTTATCTAGATGGAGAACACCATACCAGACTTTGGACAACTCACCCGTAATGACATACAAAGAGAAATAATGTTCCATTTGAGTTACCCATCCAGTGGGAATTGATCCATAAAATTTGGTCACATCCACATGCGGAAGGCATATGTCACGTTGAAATTGATGGGGCTGAATATTTTGGGGATGGCAGGAAGTTTCACCTTCGGTTTGCAAAGGTGGGTCAGATGAGGGAATATATGTAGGGATATGTAGCATGGGGAAGATCATCATAGTAAAGGATTTGATTTGGATATCAAGGTCGTGTTTGAGGTCCTCTATTTTGGCGTTGATGGAGGAATGCATGTTTTTATTGACGGTGGAAATATTGGCAATGAGTTGTCTCACTTCTTGTTGGGTTTCTATGAAATTAGAGTGCAAGGCATTGAAGCGAGATTCCATTTTTTTTTAACTCTTGTAGAGTTATACTCCAATATGAAGAATACTACAGTGATGAAATGCACAAATGATTAACAAGAAGAAATGTGTAGTAAATTCTCAACCTGAATGCAGGGGACACAATTGCGCATAAATAGATCTTGTTTTTTCTGTTTTGTTTCCGTCCCAAGGGTTCTATAGATAAGGTTTTTCCATGTGCTATAACTCTTTGATATATGTCTGAGGTCCAATAGTAGTACTCGACCCAATATCTCAGGGAACCAACTAAGGAGGCTAGACCACGCCCTTAGTCATACTACTTGACTACCCATGTACTAGAGAGTATCTTCCCAAGTGTTGTTATCGGTGGAACTATAGAAGTCAGGAAGCTGATCGGTTTATCTATGGAGGGATTTAGGATATCTAGGTTGATCCGTATACAGGTGTTTTTTGATGCGCTACCACTCGAAGGGGTACCAACAAGGGTTACAATGGTGGCCAACAAATGTGCTCTTAAGTACCACTTGTATTTTATTTTTGTATGAATCGCTGACCCCGGGGTTATGCGCGTAACGACATATATTTGTAGTTTAAATACGCCATAATACGTCTCTACCCTGAAAAAAAATTTAACCCACAACTTTCTATAGAGGAAGGTGCTCTGATACCACTTGTAATATTCCAAATATAAAATAGTATGCAGAACATAAATAATTACCTAGAAATGGAAGATAAATAACAATATAACTAGAAAAACACCGCAATAATACCGCAATAATACCAGAATAACACCCAAAAGAGAACTTTGATTACTGAGAGCAATGTTCACTTGCCTCTTCGAGGGGGAAACCTCCAGCAGAGTAGAGATCTATTAAAATAATATCCAATACAAAACTTTTCATACCCTCTACTCCTATTTATACTAAATATGTCTATCAAAAGAACAATCTAGAGGAAGATCCTTCTAGAAGTGGGAGCTTCTATTAGGTCTTCTTACATTTGACTTATTCTTCCTTATTGTTAGGCCTTATTAATATTGACCTTTATTACATGGAAATATATTATTCTACCTATGTGAGGGGTTAGGTCTCTAATAATACATGGAAATATAACACCATTATGTTTTTAATTAGACTATATCTCAACCAATGTCATTATATTTTTGTAAATCCAAAGCCTAAATTGTATATATTTTTACAAAACCTTTTAAGCGAAGACCGATTTATCTTGTGGAGTAAAAAAAAGTTGGGTTGAAAGAATCTAATGTCAAATTATTACATCATTATTCGGTGAGTGCAAATTAATGATGGTCTTGCATGACGTGTTAGTGGCAATGCAAAACTCGAAAAACAACAATCTCTTTACTTGGAGGGATTATTCAAGGTACTTTTCCAATGAATTTGAATATGGTGTAAGAATATAAAATGTAGGAAATTGAATTAGATTTCCGAATATATAACTTTTATTCATAGAAATTGTAAACACCTATGTCAAATTTGATTTTTCATAATAGTGGTATCTTATTTTCCCAACAAAATATAAGGTATATATTTTTGTTCAAACTTGTATAGTTGTAGAGAACCCATTTTTCTTGTGACGTATATTTTTTGGAAATTTATAATAGTAATTTTGTTTTTTCATGTAGGCTAATAAGGTCTTAACATGATTAAAATATTATTTATTTATTTATTATTTATTATTATTTTTCTAATCATAGATATCGGTATCCTCTAGTGCCACATATAACTCATTCAATAAATGGTTAAGTTGACAAAATGTTATAGCAGAAATAACAGATGTATGTATTCTAGTACTTTGATATATGTAAAGACAAAAATAGATTAAAAATAGTAAACAATATTATTTTTTTTAAATTGTACATTTGAAATATACACATCCAACTCTATCCGTGTCTGAAGTTTTGTTAATAAATGAATTGTGCAGCCTATAGAAAAAAAAACATTAAGAACAAAGATATGGAGATGAATTCATAAAAATTGACGTTTGTATATATTTGCGAAACAAAGATATTTTATTCGATATATTATTACAATGATGAGTATTCCATATATAAAGAACATATGGTGACCATCCATGAAAAGATGCATCCCTTGTATAATCAATAACTATTTATTATTATCATTTACTTATTATATATATTGTTTAATAATCAATAATTATATTATTAATTATTAACCTAAGAGAATGTCTTCCCGATGTTGTCCAAACATCAACACTCCATCTTAATGATGGAGACAGTCTGCATCGTGCCAAGCTTGTCTTTGAGTTATAAAAACTTCTCCCTAGACTCATGACACTTATATGTTAGTCTTGGGACATGTCTCTCTCATAATTGAATCAAGGGGGTAATCCTCCTGCATCTCTCCCTCTGAGCCAACTAACTCTCTCTGAGATGAGGCTCACTCTAGGTCTGCATGTGATAGCACCTAGAATCTTGAGTCTTTATCATTCCTTATCAAATTATGATGACTAGGAAAAATACCACACCAAGTTCATTCACCATAGGTACACCCTTATGAGTGAATTTCATCCCGATGCTAGTTCACACGTGGAAATCACCTCGATTCCATATTATTCCTTTTGATGATCAAGGAAGGAATATGCCTGGGCCCATTTACCACAAGTACACCTTTGTGATGAATGTATCCTATCTCCCTTGGTCTGCAACCCAATCTAGGAGTAGGTCATTCTGATGCCAAAACATCAACACTACCTCTTAGTTATAGAGGTATCTTCCAATAATAGTACACAACTACTAGCCAGTGGTACAAAACCACTACTAGTAGCACAAAACTACTTTATAATGACACATAGTCACTGGCAACGATATACAAATACTATAGTAGTACACAACTATTGTCTAGAGATACACAATCTTTGTGAGTGGCACATAACTATTGTAGTAGAAAAAGGTTTGTCACACATGGCACTTTCATGTGGACTTCCAGAGGCTACTCCCTCTAGAAACACTAGGGTCAGCTCCCCATAGTATGTGACGTCAAGGTCAACTCCCTTGACATGTTCCCATGTTCTCTCCACGAGGGATGTTGGGCTATAATCCCAAACCCACTTATCCCTTATCAGATAAGTGTCCTCACAGATCAGCACAACTTAGTCACAGAGGAGTATGATCTATAGAATGTTTGTCACACATTGCACTCCCATGAAGAATTCAAGAGACTAATCACTCTAGAAACACTAGGGTCAACTCCCCATAGTGTGTGATGTCAAGGTCAAATCCATTGACATGGCCTCATGTTCTCTCCACAAGGGACGTTGGGCTATAATGAAAAACCCTCTTATCCCTTCTTGAATAATTTTCCTCATAGATCAACCCAACTTAGTCACACAGGAGTATGATCTGGAGAATGTCTTCGGAAGTTGCAAACATAAAAAATCCATCTTAATGAGGGAGACATTCTCTACCACTCCAAGAATGTGACATAAGTACTCGAACTTCATCCTGGTAAGAGGTTTGGTAAGAACATCAACAACTTGCTCATCTATAGGAAGGTACTTCACCAATAATTCCTTCCTCTGCAGCATGTCTAAGATGAAATCCTACGAAAATCCTTTGAATCCTCGTTGCTTCCATGACTCACATCACTGGATGTGATATATTTTTCCTCTACGATACTGAGTGCTATAGAAGTATGTTTCCATGAATCTTCACTGATATCGAGATGAACCAACATCCTTTGGTGACCTTTATGTCAAATACACTCTTTGTCTGGTCAGAACTGTATATCTTTGTAGCCTCTCTTCATCTTCTGAGACATATCCAATTGTACCACACTGGTACACTCTCTATTTCAACTTATTTTGCTCAAATCATGAGTTGGATCAGGGTGCTTACTGCAAAGCACTATCTGGATTTTTTCTTGAGAGTAGGTCCTCCACTCTCTTTGCAGCTACTCCCTCTGGGGTTCTACAACTATTCCCTCAGGGACTGTATAATTGTTAAATATTGAGACTGAGAGTAGCTTCTTTACTATGTCAACAATTGTCCTCCTCTAGGGTTTCTCTCTGTGGAACAATCTCCTCCACTCTCTTTCCACAATTGTTTCCTTTGCAGCCTCATGTCAATATTGGAAGTATATATTAGACCATGTTGAAATGTGCCTCACATGTATCTCAACACATGCTTCGAAACAATCCAATGTGTTTGTCTCGAATGACTCATGTATTGGCTAAGTGCACTCATCACATAGAAAATATCTAGTTTGGTGTTAACCAAATACACCAATGATCCAATCGGTTGTTTGTACAAGGTCAGATCAATATCATTGTTATCAAAAGCGAACACATTTATTTTCTTCAGATTCGTCACCATTATTGTAGCCATGGGCTTATAGTTCAACATCCCAAACTTATTCAATATCTCAACTGTTTACTTCCCCTAACTCAAGAATATCTCACGAGTTATCTACCACACCCTTAGTCCCAATAACTAGTGCATAATACCAAGGTCCTTTATCTCAAACTCAGAGGCCAATGCATACTTTCATTCAGTAAAAAGGCTCTCTGTACCAAGGAATAAATCATTAACGTAGAGGCCTAAAAATAAGGGATTCATCATTAACAATATTGTATTACAGGTTGTGATCAACAACACTTTTGTTGAATTCCAAACTCATCAGGTGTCCATAAATCCTCTCATACCAAGCTCGATGTTCCTTCTTGAGTCCATACAGGGACTTCCTACACCTGAACACATGAGACTCCTTCCCATGTATCATGAAACCATCTGGTTTCCTGATGTATACTTCTTCCTCAATCTCTCCACTAAGAAAGGTTTTTTCCACATCCATATTATGTAGTCTCCATCTCATGGATGTTGCAAGGGAAATCATTATCTAGATAGAATTGTATTGAGCAACATGAGAAAATGTCTCCTCATAATCTATTCCCTCCACCTCATAGAATATTCTAGAAACAAATCTCATTTTTTTATTCTCGATGCTTCCATCAATTGTGTGTTTGATCTTATAGATCCACCTGGAAGTCACTACAGACTTCCCCTCAGGTCTCATAAAAATATCCCACACATCATTCTTCACGATGGACTAATAATCATCCATCATGACATCTCTCCATACTAGTTGACTATATGCCTCCTTATAACAAGAAGGCTGAGAATAAATAATGTGGCTCATATATGTGGCATGACATAACTATATCATATGTCTCTTTCTCTCTCGGAAGGTAGCACAAGGAATTGCATGTCCTTCTGCCTCCTACAAAGTCTGAAGATCCCATGCATGTCTCTTCCAACCTTATATAATATCTCTGGGAACATCAACTAGAGCTATAGGATCAACGGGATCAATTGTATCAATAGGCTCAATTGTCTCCCTCTGAACTGTTGGAGGGTTAAGGGGATAATGCACCATCTCTTCCAGTCTCTTACTATCAATCTCCATGTGAGATCTTCTAGATATACTGAGGGCTACATCCTCCTCAAAGGTAATATCTCTTCTCACCTCAATATGTCTCTGACCAGGGATGTAGATCCGGTATTCCTTTGAAGACTCATTGTACCCCATAAATGTACCATTTCTTCTTGAATGGTTTAGCTTGGTCCTTTTCTCCTTGGGTACATGAATGTATACATGACACCCAAATATCCTTAAATGTCCAACCTTAGGCTTCATTCATGAACTGTTTCCATACAATACATCACATGGTTCCATCATGGAACACATGTCTAATACATATCGAGGTTCCCTCATGGAACCAATGTCTCACAAGGCATATTGAGGTTTCTTCGTGAAACCAATGTCTTGGTTTCTTCATATGACCATCTAAGGCATGTTAATATGAAGTCCACATTCCCCCTAATAGTCCACATAGGACCCTTTGGGGAGAATGTCTCATGATTCTACCTCAAACATCTCTAGGACACATCGAGGTTCCCCCATTATGGTTGAACCCTCTTTACCTTATTGAAATTGGTTGCACTTCGATGTGTTGTAACCTCTAAACTATAGCACTGGAACATCTTATATTCATTCTTTCAATCCTATATATCTTTCAGACATGAAATCGCATGGATTCTATGATCATTGTAGACCAAACTTGCATGCTTGAGAAGGCCAATTCACTGCTTACACAACTTAAACAAGAATGCGGAGCTATAGGGCTAATGCCAAAAATATGAAAAATTTAATATGTAAGATACAAAGAGAAACTTGTCACTGTGACTGTAAATGCAAATATGCATGCATCGCTCGATGACACAGATTGATGTTACCAACAATTTGAAAATCCCTAGAAAATAGCTAGACAACCCCGGGGGATGAATCTTCCTTATCGTGGATGAGTTTGAATCATAGTGAGAAGATCTATCGATTCTTCCCATGCCATTGGAATACACTACCGAGTTTAACCAAAAAACATTGCAAGATATATGTTACCGGGAACAACAAGTCCAAATACATATCAAATCCCGATAAATTTGGCGGAGATAGGAGCGCAATGGAAGCTTCCATGTTTGTCGCCATCCATTATCTTGGAATTGTAAGCGTTAGAACTAGGGTTGCAATGTGTCCTCGACAATTTCCTATATTTAAGGTATCTTTACTATTACGTGTGGACACATTACCTCTCCTCCCACATCATTTCAATCCATACAAAGTCAACCCATCCTCTTTCATTCCCCATACCCTAAAGTCATGTGGGTGGAGTTTTGTAGGTTTTAATTAGGCCAACTAATTTTTATCTTGTATTCTCTATTCACTTTGTTTTAGAATTAGGACATGCACAATGGGTTTCTACTACTAGGGATCATGTTTTTTTTATAACAACACTTCTTTGAAAGAATTTTCAGAGCAAGCACAACATTCCATGTCACAACATTCTAGCTAGCTCCCTCATTTTCCTAGGCCCTCCCGTGAGGGAATCAATCCGAGTCCCACTCCGATTACCATGCTGATTTTTCTATATGAGAAGATATTGTATTCGATATATTATTAGAATGATGAGTGTTCCATATATAGAGAACATATGGGGACCATCCATGAAAGGATGCATCCCTTAGATAATTAATAGCTATTTATTATTATCATTTACTTATTATATATATTATTTAATAATGAATAATTACATTATTAATTATTGATGTAAGATAATTTCTTCCCGATGTTGTCCAAACATCAACAATCCAGAACCTAAATCCGAGACAACCAACTCAACAAACACGTATGCTAGAATTTTCACTCTCCCTCGAAAAAAATTAAAATTAAAATAGAGCACATGTACTTTAGGAACGTGCGTGCATTTATAAAGAACACATGCATTATTAGAAATAGGAACATGTGCATGTTCCTATTAACACAAAACAATTATCTCTCCCCCCTCTTCCCCCCTCTCCCTCCCTCCCTCTATCTTCCTCTCTTTCTCTTCAACCTCACTCTCCCTATCCCTCACTCATTCTCTCCCTCCTCTCTCTCTCCATATCCCTCTCTTTCTTCCCCCTCTTCCCCTCTCTCTTTGTTTCCCTCTCCCCCCTCTCTCCCCCATTTCTACCCCCTGATCTCTCTCTACCTCACTCACTCTCGTCATCTTCTCTCCATATTCCTCCCTCTCCCAATCTTTAATTCTCTCTCCCTCTCCCTCTCTAAATCCCCCCCTCTCTCTATATCCT
>ML792502.1:79611-95476 GCA_009831015.1 Picea engelmannii | reverse complement strand
ATAGGGTAGAGAGAGAGGGGGAAGAAGGAGACAAGAATCAAAGGGAAGAGGGAGAAAAGAGAGAGGGAGAGGGAGAGAGGGGGGGGAGACAACGAGTGAGAGAGAGGGAGAGAGAATTTGGAGAGAGAGAGAGAAATATAGATGAAGGTAGGGAGAGGGGGCCAGAGGGATGAAGGGAGAGATAGAGAGAGAGAGGGGGGAGAGAGAGAGGGGGGCATAGAGAGATATTTCATGTTAAAATAAAAGTGTCTTCATTTTGGTTCCTAATAACACACATGCGCTTTAGGAATGTGCATGAGTTCCTAAAGTGCTTGTGCGTTAATTTTATTTCTATTTTTTTTTTAGGAACGTGCATGCGTTATTGTACACATGTTTCTCAAGAACACTTGCACATTCTTGAGAACACACACGTGTTTTTGGGAGTATTTCTAAGTGTATTTTTGAATGGAGGTTCGTTATTTTCCAAACCTTTCACATCAAGAAAACACAGAAGTATCTAAAATACTAGAGTGCACATACTAGAAGTATCTAACATATAGAAGTATCTAAAATACTGGAGTGCACATAGAAGTATCTTGAATGTAATATATAATACACACTATGCATGCACATATATCTAATAGAGTATAGTCTAGAGGGTTATTTCAATCAATTAAACTTTTCTTCTATGTAATGTTGTTGATAGAGAGGACATAGATTATAGGTTCATGTTTGGTGAAATATTTAACGGTTACTAGTTTTTATTGTCGTGGTTATGAATGGAAGTTAATCCATCATGAATTTTAATACTTAAAAGTAGAGAGAGACATTTCTCATAAAATTTATTTTTAAATAGATAACCAAACCATTGTGTATATTCACATAGTTTGAAAATTTTCAAAACTTTTCAAAATTTGGTTAAAACATATTTAAATGAATAATCTTAAATGCAGTAAGGAGTGTTAATGTTAATTAAAGAAGTGAATCCATCCGTGCGTCAAATTTTGTGAAGATTGTAATCTTTAAACGTGTGAAGTAAAGCAATGCATACAAATTCTTAAGAAAAAATAAATTAATCAATGGCTCATACACATGGTACACAAAGCTTTCATTGGAAACCCTTAATCCAGAGAAAACTAGCCTTCCTTGGTGTCACACCTCTCAATTCTTCATTGTATTAATTTCCCCATTTGCAATACAATATATACAAAATTATAGGTATTATGCAGGTACTGAAACCCTAATCCCTTAATCCGGGATTAATTTAGAAAACCACTGAAAATAGCGAAAAACACTATATAGAAACAAATATGATGCACCACCCACACACATGAAACAAATATAACACCTACCCAACATTCTCCCTGTTGGTCCTAAATTTTTTTTGTTATTTGATTTTGTTGGTCAGTTGGAGGGTTGGTCTTACCAAGACAAAAACATGGTTGGATTGGAAATATGATATGGTTGTAGGTTCTCCTTGGTTGGTGGAACCAAAATGATAGACAAGTCAGAAAATAGAGGGATGAACAAAGGAAGAACAACAAACAACTCAATGAATTATTTGTTGTAATACGTTCAAGTGTTAAAATAATATTTCAAGGCACTAAACAAGTATACAAACTCAATTAATCCCACAGGTTGCAATAATTTTTTTTTACTAAAGCATTAGTTTTTTTACATGTTGCATATAAAAAAAGATGAGTTATACAATAGTTGAAAGGAAAATGAAATGTACTTTGCATACATAAAAAATTGCATTCAAGATAAGAGAAAGAACACATATATATTTGAACATAGAGAGCATTGTTATCAAATCATATTCACCAGGTATAGATATTTTATCCAATCATATAACAGGTTCAACCAGTTTATATATTGATTTTCTTCCCAAAAACCGAACCCTCAATTCATACAAAAACTGCATATTTATCAAAGTTGTAGAGGGTCTCATCGATGTGAAACTGAGTCTTAAGTCTACATTATCAGTTGGAGAACAACGTATTGACTAAAGTAAATATTGCTGGAGTATAGTAATGTATACTTCAAACTTGACTTAACAAAAAGGAAGTGGTTCATATCAAACACAAATGACCACTTATTATGCCTTAATTTAAACAGTCTTGAACTTAAAACAACTAAAATTGCTACTAATGATAAAACTAAACTGATGCATATGTTGAAGTGAATTGATCCTTGAAAAAAAATGACTAGGATTGATAGAACTAAGTTCTGTATCAAGCACTTGTATGCATGCACATTGTTTGAGGGAAACTGGGAGATAACTTGATAGACCATCATATTCTTGAGGTACACCTTCATAGAAATGTCCTTCTTCAAATTATCTCTTTCAGAAAGAAGCAAGTCTTCTAGTGTTTTTTTGCAGTCTTTGATACTTCTTTTGCAGTCCGGAGTACTTTTTTTCCAATTCTTGGTTGTGGTGTTGCAAGTTCTGGACTTGAATCTTTAGTTCTTGCACTTGTTGGTTGACATCGACCTTCTATGTTTTGAACTCAACTTGCATCTTCTTCTCGTCTTTCTCTGTGATGTACCTTTTTTTGTGAGCCAATACTCTACTTCTTGTTCTCATGTTATATTTGTGTATCACCTCAGGCTCCTTTCCCAGTGTTTCTTTAATGAGACCCTGTACTCTCAAAGTATCAGTTTTAATATCTGGTTTAATGTCCTCTGGAATATGGTAAGGGTCCCCTGCATATGGTTAGGTGCCAATAGATTATTTCTAAATAAAAAGTCCATAATCATGTATTCATTGTTGAGTGGAGTCTGTAGGATACTCTTTTCTCATAGTTATAAATGGAATCTCTACAGTCTCACCCTCATTAGAATTTTATTTCTCCTTTTTACCTATCATTCCCTTAAAAACATTGACTTCCATTTCTTCCATGATGGCAAATTCATGAGTCTCATTATCCTCGATCACAATTGGTTGGGGGTATTTTAATAATGGATTAAAAAAGGCCTTGGAGTTCAGCCTCAATTGGTTTGTAATTCTAGTTTTTTTGTTTGGCTTGTTTGGTTCTTAAATGTTTTGTTCTCCCTTCCTCTTTTTGTCTTGTCTAGATGTAGGGTATGGTTTAGGAAAGTCTCCTATAGGGACATCCTTTCCCTTTACCACTTAATTGTTCCATGAACTAGATCCAAGTTTCCCCCTCATTCTAGTCACAAGTTTATTAAGTTGTTGCTTGATGGGGGTTCTCTTCTCCTCCTCTTTATGGCTAGATGAAAAAGAGCTCTGTGGTGTTTCTAATGCAGGTGGATGTGCACAGGAAGATTTTACACTTTTTATTTTCTTCCCCTTTTTCATAGAAGACCTTAGTTTCATGCGAGGGGACTCTTCCTTCATGGAGGTCTCTATCTTGTTTTCTTTTGAGGGAGTGTTCCTTGGTTTGGGGATTTTTCCCTTATTTTCTACAGGTTGGATAGGCTTCACTGAGCTCCCAGGATCTGGAGAAACCCTGACCTCAGTATTATCTTTACTTGCATCACCCTCATTCTGTGAATTAGGTACCTGTTCTTTCTCATTCAATCCCACAGATTTCAAGAAATAACCCCAAGGCATCTCAAGTTCCTTTAAAGAGAAATACACTAGTAATTTAATTAATCCTTTATGGTATAGGCTCCTGTGAGCATATTTAGGGTGGATTTGAACCCTCCTTCCCATTTTGATTATGATTTTAAGAAGGAAATAGGCTAAATTAAGCTCTTTATATCCACTCAGATGCATAAGGAAATGAAGGTGATAACAATGCACAATGTTGAATCGGCCCTCACCTATTATATACCTCTCCACTGCTTCTAGCGATCCTTTAAAATCTTGTTTTATCCATGATATAGGGATTCCTTGGCTCCATTCAGGGTCTTCATGCTTGGGAACCAAGAATTTATTGCATAGGTCGGGAGGTAGATCAATTTTCTTAAACCACCTTTCCCCACATACAGGGAGAGTGAAAACTGCTCCAATGAAGTATTGTGTAATATGAATCTGGGTATCCCCAAGCTGGGTCTAGAAGCCATCGAACATCTGTGCAAAAATCATAGTTAGGCCTATGTTGTATCTTTCAAATGTGCATAAGAATTCATAACATTCTGCCTTTACAAAAATATTATTTATTTCGGGTATGGCCTCGAAAAGCTCAAGACCCCGTGGCTCAGTCTTGTTCAACTACCATCTCTCTCAGGGACGAACCATGGTGTACATGGTAGTTTTTTTTTCGATGATGCAATGAATGTGAATCTCATCATATTGAAACCGATACCTATGTGTTGTTAACCCTTCGTTCAATTTGTAGCAGCCATGATGAACTAGTACAATTCTTACGACCATGAATGATGTTGTATAATGATGAAACTACATGAAAAATGGTGTGGAGGCACTCGTTTACGATATCACACGTATGAAGGCACCATTCAAATGGTTAAAAATTTAAAATGACACATTAAATTATTAAATAATTTAAAAATTAGCGCACCAACCATATTTGCAAGAATAGCTTGGTTCTTGAAATCAACCATGTTATTCATATAAAAAACTATAACACATGCTATTATCCCATCCAATGATAAGCATAATGATAAGGACTTCAGACTCAAACCATAACAAGTAATTACCCTTCAAGAAAACAAAAATATGGTGCAAAAAAATCATTGAAGAGAGGTAATGATAAAAACTGAGTCATTTAGTAATGTGGATCCAACTTAACCAATAAGAAAGGGAATGATTTTTTATGGAGGTATAGGGTAATGGGAAAAGAGGGGAAAGGTTGCACACTTAGGGGTAGTGATATTAATTTTTGTTTTCCAGCAAACTTCTGGCATTCATTGCATTCCCTTACTGTGGTAAATACATCAAAGAAAAGGGTGGGCCAGTAGAACCCTGCTTTTAGGATCTTGAGGGATGTGGCTTTCAAATGCTAGAGTGCTCCACAAAATCCTTTGTGCATATCTATTGTGACTTTTTTATATTCATCTTCATCAAGAAATTTTAATAATATGCTACCAGGATCCCTCCAATACAAGTCCTGATTTAAAATGTAGTCCTAATTTAAAATGCAGAATTTTAAAGATTTCCATTTGAGAGACCTAGCCCTCGTCTTTTTCAAATATGGTGGACATTATATATGATGAAAAAATTAAATAACATCTCTCTACCAATGTGAAGAATAATATTTTTCAGATACCTGCATGCTTTCCTTTCCAAAATGTATCATGGGTGCATCTGATTGGGTAAAGGTTTGATGTAATTCCAACACCTTACAGTTTGTGTCTGATAACAACTTGGAAAGTCCCTGTCCCTTAACCATCCTGGTGGGTTTTATGTGCATGTCGTACTCCAATAATTTGAAAATCCATTTCCCTCTCTTCCCTTCACTATTTGGCTAGAACATAATATCTTTGACACTTCTTCTATGAGCATAGGTTGTTATCGTAGAATGTAACACATACACCTTGAAGGCCTTCAAATCTTTGACCAACGCATAAGATTTATTTTCTAATATGTCATACTTCATATCAACATATCAGAGAGATTTCCTTAAAAAGGATATGGTTTTTTCATGTCCTTCTTCAATTTTTTGTATAAGTACTGCAACAATGGTTTCCTCAGAAGTGAAAGACAAGATAAATAACTCTTTGGAATAGTCAGGGCTGACCAATATAGGGGTTGCAACTAAATCTTGCTTGATCCTTTGGAATGATGATTTTTCCTCCATTGACCACTTAATAACAACATATTTCTTCAGCATATTAGTGATAGGCATTATGATTTCAACAAATTTTGGCATAAAGCATCTCAAAAAAATTATTCTGCCTATAAATACTGAACAGACTTCTTATTTATGGGGATTTCAATTTCCTGAATGGCATCAAATCTCTTTGGGTCTATATTTAACCCTCCTTCTGATATGATGTGGCTCAGGAGCTTACCCTTTAGCATGGAAAAGTGGGACTTCCCGAGATTCAAAGAGATACCATACCTTCTGCATTTCCGTAAAATATGATTAACATGTTGTAAATGTTTTTCATTGGATTTGGAGAAAATGGTGATGTCATCCAAATATATAACCATGAATTTTTCTTTTTCCCCCATGAAGGCTATGTCCATGGCCCTTTGAAAGCTGGCCCCTGCATTCATTAGTTCAAAGGGCATATTGTCGTGCATGAATGTCCCCCATGGGGTGGTGAATTTTATTTTTTGTTTGTCTTATTCACACACTACTATTTGGTTATAACCAGAGTATCCATCCAGCAAGGAAATATTGTGGGAACCTACTACCCTTTGCAAAATATGGTCCATCTTTGGCAGGGGGTAGCTTTCCTTTAGGGAACACTTTTTGAGATTTTTGAAATCAAAACACAAATCTATTTCCCCACTCTTTTTACTGATAGGTACCAAGTTGGCCACCCAATCCAATTACCTCAAGGACACAATATTTATGGCATCAAACATTCGTTTCATCTCTTTTTCAATATTGGACATCAACATTGGATTAAATTGTCTATTCTTCTATTTGAATGGTTTAGAACTAGCCTTCAAAGGGATCGTGTGTTGGATTGTGTTAGTGTCAAATGTCTTCAAATCCTCATACGATGATGCAAACATATCAACAAAATTTTTCATGAGGTTGACATGCCTGTCTTTTTGTTATGTAGCTAGTGCCTTGGACAGTTTGACTATTTTAGGCTTTTCAACAGTCTCAATGTTGTAGTCCATTACTTCTTCTTCTTGATTTTTGATGGAAGCTTTTATGGAGACATCATAACTGTCAAATAACCTTTCTAGTGGCACTAGACCCCTAGGGATGTGATTTTTTTTAAGTTCCACAATGTTATGGCCAACCACTTTGTTCAATAGATAAGATGTTTGTTGATTTTCAGATTCATCCTCTTCACCCTCTTGATCTATTGAGATACTAGAAAATTCTTCAATGGTATACATAAATCTTTGTATCTCCAAAGCATCAATAAATACTTTCCAGTGCTTTATGTTGACTGGGATTGTTGTCTTGTGTCTGACTTCCACTTGATACTTAAGATTTGGAAAAATGTGAGGTTTGAAGGTACTGACATCCAAGGCCAAATAATATTCCCTTTGATTTTCCTCTCTAGGAATGAAGGATATGTTAAATTCTAAGAAGAAGTTGTCAACAAGGTCCCATACCTCATTCCTATATTTCTTGAGCCTATGTTGTTTATCTTGATAGATGTTTTTGACTTGGATGATAATCAACTCAGAATCACCAAAAAAATTGAAACTATCAATGGCCATGTCTTTGGCAACCCTCAATCCTAGCACTAGAGCTTCATACTCAGCTATATTGTTAGTATTCTCAAATCCCATCTTGTAAGAGAGTGTTATTACCTCCTGTGTAGGGGAAATTAGGACTATACCATCCCCAAAAACTTCCCTTGATGAAGAGGCATCGAAATACATCTTCCACACCTTGTTCTGTTGATCTGTCAGTGCCCGATTTCTACATTTGTTGACTAATATTTATGGTTCATCATCATTTAAATGGAAAACAGATGACTCGATCTCATCCTCAACAACATAAACTGGATGGTTTCTTGGATTATGATGATCATTGATGATGTATGCTAATCTAGCCTCTATGTATATCCTCCTATGTTGTCCTCCAAAAAAATGGATGGTAGCATATGTGAGGTCTATTTGTAATGATCCTCCAACCTTCTTGGCCCATGTTCTAGACAAGAGAATACCAAACTTGGGGGGAATTCCATCCACAATGATGTCCATCACTACACTTTTCATGGGTAACTATGCCAAAGAAACCACCAGATCTCTTATCAATCCCAAACATTTCACTTTTTTAGAGTCAAAGGAGTAAATCTATTGGTAGGACTTGGTGATCTCCATACCTAGTTCCTCCATTATAGCCTTAGGAATGACATTGTGTGAGGCACTTGAGTCCATGAGACAATTATGAAGGATATTTTCGTGGATATTTATATATGTGTAGAATGGTGGAGAGACATCAGATCCATCCTTAATGTGTAGACCCACAGTAATGGCTGTATTTTCATCCTGCAGATTGATTACATCAAGAGTTACAACAGAAGCAGGTGGTTGCAGAAACTTCATAATATATTTTTTCTATGGCTCATTTTTCAACAATTCTGACAAAGGCATGTAAAGATATTTATTTTTCTCAACTCATGCTCTAGGATGAAAGAGGCTTGTAGTATGTCAGCTTCCTTTACCTTAGGGAAAAAAGGTTTAGATGGGGGAGTTTGGTGAGATTTAGTCAATGTACCCTTGCCTGGATTCTACTTGGGAGGAACTTCTAGGTTTTTGTTTTGATCGGAGGTGGTGGCTTTGGGAGCCCTTGTTCTAGGCATCAAATCATACTTATATTGGGGCTGGACTTGAATAACTCCCTCTTCCCTACCTCAATATCCAACTAATTTGACAGTTGGTCTACCTCATAATCTTCTTGCATTAAGTGCATTAAGTGACCAGTATAAAATTAGTTTCATTGAAGAGTACAATAACATCATCCACATCATCACTTTCTATATCCATTTCCTCAATTTGATTGTTTTGGAAAGGAGGTACCACTCTTTGATCAACACCATTCCTCATTTATCTCTAAACATTCTGAGGGGCATCATTCGACCTCCTAGACTGTTTTATATTTATGTTCCCATCTCCTTGAAAAACTTTGTTTAGTTTCTTAGATTCCCATTTCAGCTTATTTATTTCAGATGTCAAATCCTTTAATGTTTTGGTCATTTCATCAATATTAGGATCAGATGTGGTTGGGTTAGAAGAGGTATGAGAATCCTCCCTTTCTTTCTTCTTATCATTATCAGATCTAGTCTTTAACATGACAGATGTTATGATGTTGGACTCAACCTCAATGGCTTGTTCTTGCATGGAAAACAAGGTGGTGGATCTTCTCTCCCTCAACAGAAGGGTTAATTTTGCATCAAAAGAATTGGCATAAGTGATGTTGGGAGATGCTTCAGTTGGTTTGATATCATCTGGGATTCTTCCATACATCTTGTTGAATCTCTTGATGAAGTCTAAAATAGACTCACCATTCTTTCCCTTAAGAGCCCCAAAATCAGTGATGTAATACAAATAATATCTTCTATCTCCCCATTTATTAATGAAATTGTCATCCAACGCATCAATATATGTAACGGAGGCTAGAGGGAGATCTTGAAACCATTTCCTTACCTCCCCATCCAGGCTCTGTACAAACAACCTCATCCACACATCTACATAATCAATGTTGAAGTTGTATGAAAAGTTGTAGAAGGATACTAGATGGTCCAAAGCTGTGAAATCCCATTCCCAATTATATCTTGGAAAATATTTTATATAATCTATGGTTGGGAGTGCATGTAAGCCTATAGGTAAAAAAATGGGTGCATATCGGGCAACAATTATGACATCCATCATGTTAACAACCATTGCTTGGGCAATATGAATCTAAGGTTTGATTGAAGATACATGGGTGGATGCTGAACTAGATGATCAAGTAGAGGTGGGGGTTAAATGAATCTAATATTCCTTGGAAATGTGATTCTTAGGGCTATTAGGTTGAATTTGCTTGTGATAATGGAGAAAAGTAGACTCTTTAGGTGCATCTTTATGCTTGAGGGATGAGGTATATCTCTGAGCTAGGGTTGATTTTCTTAGTTTTCTTTCTGCTCAGAGACTATTGTATCCTTCTCATGGTTAGGATGAGCCCTAGTGGCTTTGATGTGGCCAGATTTGGATCTCTTCAGTGCTTTTTTGGGAGCTAGTATTTATTTTGTGAATTTTACTCAGTGGAGTCTCCAGGTGAAAGGTGGTAGTATGAATGTGTCTGGTCTTTTTTCACCATCAAAGATCATATCTTATTGTTTTCATTCTCCTAGATAAATATATTTTGTCACTCCATTCCCCAACAATGTCTCCATAAGATGTTGCTCCTAATGTCTGCACTTAATTGCTAAAGAGAAGAGTTAGGCCACCTCAAGTTTGGAATGGCTATTTTTTTGGTTATTTAATTTTGTTGGTCAGTTGGAGGGTTGTTATTACCAAGACAAAAACATGGTTGGATTGGAAATATGATATGGTTTTATGTTATCCTTGGCTGGTGGCACACAAATGATAAACAAGTGAGAAAATAGAGGGATGAACAAAGGAAGAACAACAAACAACTCAATGAACTATCTGATGTCAGAAGTTTAAGTCTAAAATAATATTTCAAGGAATTAAACAAGTATCCAAATGAAATTACTCTCGCAGCTTGCAATAATTTTTTTTTTTACTAACAAATTAGTTGTTTTACAGATTTCATATCAGAAAAGATAAGTTATACAATAACTGAAAGGAAAATGAAATGTACGTTGCACACATAAAAAATTTCATTCAAGATAAGAAAAAGTTCACATATAGATTTGAACATAAATCACATTTTCATCAAAGCATATTCACTAGGTATAGATATTTTATCCAATCATAGAATATGTTCAACCAGTTGATATATTGATTTCCTTCCCAAAAACCGAACCTTCAATTCATACAAAAACTGCAAAATTATCAAAGTTGTAGAGGCTCTTGTCCATGTGAAACTGAGGCTTAAATCTAAACTATCAGTTGGAAAACAACTTATTGACTTAAGTAAATCTTGCTGGAGTATAATAATGTATACTTCAAACTTGACTTAACAAAAAGGACGTGGTTCATATCAAAAACGCATGACCACTTATTATGCCTTAATTTAAACAGTCTTGAACTTAAAACAACTAAAACTACTACTAATGATAAAACTAAATTGATGCATATGCTGAAGTGAACTGATCTTTGACAAAAACTGACTAGGACAGATATAACTAAGTTCTATATCGATCACTTGTATCCATGCGGGTTGTTGGAGTCTAACTGGGAGATAGCTGAATATACCAACATCTTTTTTAGGTACTCCTCCATAGCAATGTCCTTATTCAAATTATCTCTTTCAGAAAGCAACAAGTCTTCTGGTGTTTTTTTTCAAGCCTTTGATACTTCTTCTGCAGTCTAGAGTACAATTTTTCCAATTCCTAGTTTTGGCGTTCCAAGGTCTGGACTTGAAGCTTTATTTCTTTCACTTGTTGGTTGTCATCGATATTCTCTATTTTTACCTCAACCCGCATATTCTTCTTATCTTTCTCTGTGATAGAATTGTTGTGGTCAACCAATGATATGCTTCTTGTTCTCATATTATATTTATGTATCACCTCGTGTTCCTTTTCTGGTGTTTCTTTAATGGACCCCTGTACTCCAAAAGTATCAATTTTAATCTCTAGTTTAATGTCTTGTGGACTGTGGTAAGGATCCCCTCCATCTAGTGAGGTGCCAATAGAATCTTGCTCAAGATCAAGTCCATAATCCGATATTCCCTGTTGACTGGATTCTATAGGATACTCTTTTTTCACATTTTCAAATGGCGTCTCTGCAGTCTCACCCTCATTAGACTTTGATTTCTCCTGTTTCACTATCATTCCCTTCAAAACAATGACTTCCGTTTATTCCTTGCTGGAAAATTCAAGACTTTCATCATCTTCAATCACAATTCCTTGGGGGTCTTTTAATGATGGCTTAAAAAGATCCTTGGAGTTCAACCTCAATTGATTTGTAATTCTAGTTTTTCTATTTGGCTTGCTTGGTGCTTCAATGTTTTGTTTTTCCTTCCTGTTCATGTCTTGTGTAGTTGCAGGGGATTTTATAGGCAATGCTCATGTAGGAGAAACCTTTCTCATTACCAATTCATTGTTGCGTGAACCAGATCTAAGTTTCCCCCTCATTCTAGTCACAAGTTTATTAATTTGTTGCTCGATGGGGGTTCTTTTCTCCTCCTCTGAATGGGTGGATGAAAGAGACCTTTGTGGTGTTTTCAGTGCAGGTGGATGTGTGTGGGAATATCTTCCACTTTTTCTTTCCTTCCCATTTTTCGTAGAAGAACTTAGTGGCATGCGATGGGACTCTTCCTTCATGGAGGTCTCTGGATATTTTTCTTTCGAGGGTGTGTTCCTTGTTTTGGGGAATTTCCCCTTATTTGTTTAAGGTTGGATATGATTCCTCGTGCTCCCAGGATCTAGAAAAACCCTGACCTTTGTCTTATATTTACTTACATCACACTCATTTTGTGAATTGGGTACATGTTCTTTCTCTTTCAATCCCACATATTTCAAGAAATAACCCCAAGGCATCTCAAGTTCCTCTAAAGAGAAAGACACGAGAAATTTAATTAATCCTTGATGGTACAAGATCCTATGAGTATATTCAAGGTGGATTTGATCCCTCTTGGCTATTTTGGTTAGGATTTTAATCAGGTAATGGGGTTCATTAAGCTCTTTATATCCACTCAGATGCATAAGGAAACAAAGGTGATAACAATGTACAATGTAGAATCGACCCTCACTTATTATATAAATTTACACTGCTTCTAAGGATCCTTTCCAGTCTTATTTTATCCATGACACATGGATTCCTTGGCTCCAGGCAGGGTATTGGTGATCTGGAACTAGGAATTTATTGCAGAGGTCGAGAGGCAGCTCACCTTTCTTAAACAACCTTTCTCCACATACAAGGAGAGGGAAAGTTTCTCCAATGAAGTGTTATGTAATATGAATCCAAGTATCCCCAAGTTGGTTCTAGAAGCCATCAAACATCTGCGTGAAAAGAATAGCTAGGCCTATGTGGTGTGCTTCAAATACGCACACGAATTCATACCATTCTTCCTTTACGAAAATATCCTTGATTTCAGGTATGGCCTCGAAAAGCTCAATACCCTGTGGCTCGGTCCTGCTCAACTACCATCGCTCTCGAGGCGGAACCATGGTGTATAAGGTAGTTCTATTTTCGATGATGCAGTGAATGTGAATCTCCTCATATTGAAACCAATACCTTTGTGGTGTTATCTCTCTGTTCAAGTTGTAGTAGCCATGATGAACCAATACAGTTCTTATGACCATGATTGATGTTGTATAATGATGAAACTGTGTGAAAACGGGTGAAGAGGTGCTTGTTTATGATCGCTCACATATGCGGGCACCATTCAAACAGTTAAACATTTAAAATCACTTTTAAATTATTAAATAAATTTAAATTTAGCATGCCAACCATATTTGCAAGAATAACTTGGTTCTTGCAATCATCCTTTTTCTACATATAAAACATTATAACACGTGCTATGAGCTCAACTAATGATAATCATGATGACAAGGACTTCAGACTCAAACCAGAACATGTAATTACCCTTCAAGAAAGAAAAAATATGGTGCAAACAAAATCATCCAAGAGAGGTATGATAAAAACTAAGTCATTTATTAATGGGGAACCAACTTAACCAATCAGAAAAGGAATGATTTTTTAAGGAGGAATAGGGTAATGGGAAAAGAGGGGCAGGGTTGTAGACTTAGGTCTCAACACTCTCACTTGTTGTTTTCTTTTCATATATGGGGTCATAGGATTACATAGTCAACAATCGATGGCAGTAATGCCCATTGTTTCTCTACACCAAGAGAACTTCTTGGTGCTCATAGACTTGAGGGGAAGGAGAAGAATATCACATATAACTTGTGCCTAGGGAAAGAAGGGGTAAATCTTTTTTATGGAAGCGTTGAAGGTGGTATGGGAAAATTTGAATGTAGAGGGTCAAAAATAAATGGAAGATATAGGGAATATTAAATTTATTTGGCTCAACAGAAAGAAAAAAAAAATCATGTATGGAAAATAATTTTCACTAGAAGGGTTTTTTAGAGAAAATATTTCCCTTGTTGTGGGTGAAATTGATATATCGATCCCTAAATTGTATGACCTTGGCCAACCCTTCCAAAAAAATGTCTCTTGAAAGGGTAATAATGGATGCACATAACCATATCACGTTTCTTCTGCAAAAACTCATGTCCAAGGGGAGGATAGGAGATCGATTAGAGAGTTAACTACTTAATAGCCTGTAAATAATTTTAAAAGGGTGGGAAAAGGATCCATTGAATGGTAAATAGTTTAAAAGGATAAGGATTATAGGGTATTAATTGAATTTTAGTGAAAACTAGAGGACTTTTATATTAGTGATGGATTTGGATTTATTTTAGTAGAATCAAAGGAAAAGGTAACAATTATGGAGGAAAAAAGAGGAAACTTGTATTTGAAAAAAAAAATAAGTGGATACTAAACAAAAGAGCTTTATGGCTCCTCCTTGGTGATTAGAAAACTAAATATTCTATTGTTGTTTCAATCATAGGAAACACATCAATTCAATCTAGAATATGGAGAGGGTAGATTCTTCAATGGCTATGAGCTTTAAAGATGTTGCAAACAAGGGAGTAGATTTATTTGGGAATATTTATAAGGACAAAGGAAAGTTTGCAATTGCCAAAGTGGTTTGGTTGACCTCCTAATTTCCTATTTTTATAAATTATCAAGAAAATAAAAGTCTACTGGAGGAGGTTGAAAAAGAGGAGTTATTGGTAGTCTTGCCTAGATTTTTTAAGGATAAAATCGTCCTAATGGCATGTTTGTAGAATTATACCTAGGTTTGTTTGATCATATTGGAGAGGACTAACAAGAGATATTGAAGAATATGAGACATCTAGAAGGATTATAACATCTTTCAACACAACATTTATGGATTTAATTCCAAATTCTGATAGTCCATCTTATTTTGATAAGTTTAGGTTGTTTTTCTCTGCAATTGTATCTAGAAAACCATAGAAATTTTCATAGCCAAAAGGGTGAAAATAGTTCTATCAAATTCCATATCCAGTTATTAGTTTGGTTTCTTTGAAGGTAGAAAATCCATGAGATTGTTGGGGTAGCCAAAGAATATATACACATAATAATAGTTAAAAAAATATAATATATGGTGATAAATGTTGATCTCTCAAAATCATATTATCTCGTTATTTGGTTGTACTTGAAGTCAATGCATATACAACTGGGATTTTGTAGGGAGGATCCATCGCTGGGTTGTAGGGAGGATTAAAATGCTCCATATGATATAATTTGTTTCATGAGGAATATGTGTATGTACAATCTAAATCAAATCACAAATTGAGAGATGTCCAAAATATGGAACCAAGAATACTTACATGCTAAGGAGTTGGGCCTCAGAGAAGAGGATGGGATATATTTGAAAAAATTCATTACAAAAATTTAGTCCAACCATGTTAGAATCAAGGAAGAATAGGATAGTTTGGTCTTTCAATCCTCATTGTTTCTAAACACCCAAATATGGATATAAGTCTTTATGTTCATAGGGTGAAGAGGGGATGCATATGTGGTGGTGGATAAAAGTTTGTAGGATCAAATTCCTTTAAAAATATGAAGATAATTTTTTCCCAAAGAGATGAAATTATACTTTTCCTTTGTCAAAAACCTTATAAAAAGGGATCGTCACACATTTGTTAGTGTTAACGGTGGGACGATCTAGGTGTAATGTCCCCACTTTGGGACATCATCACAGGGCAAAGACTTATGATGACCAGAGTAGCCAGATGGATGTTATAGCGAGTATAGGGGTATTTGAGAGGCATTGTGGGGTCCAGTTGGCATTTATCATCATATTCCATCATTATGATCCATTCCACATAGGTTGGCTTTGGTTTCGTTCCATTCCGACGATTTCCATGATTTTGACTATTTTGAGCTATAAGTTAATTAAAATCACTGAAGAGGGCATTTTGGGCACATTACTTGGAGGAACCTCTTAGTGTAATAGCTCATTGGAATTGAGAGGAGAAGCACTACAGGATGGGATGGCTAGAAGTGACTTTCAGTGGCCAGGGAAGCCACAAGGAGAGATAAGGAGATTTTCAGAGGTAAAAAGGTTAATTAATTAATTAAAGTGATTTAATTAATTAATTAAATATTAAT
>ML792502.1:41772-72008 GCA_009831015.1 Picea engelmannii | reverse complement strand
GTAGAGAGAGGGCGCACCAGTTGGGGTTTCCAGCAAGGGGGGCACACCATTCATTGAGGAGGGATTCGTCCTAGCTGAGGAGAAGGGATTCCGGGAATTCCAGGTAGTGGGTTTCCTTTGCAGGTGTCTTGGCATCATTCTTGCTGGTTTTCCAGAGTCTTTTAGTGGAGGATCGATTTGTATTGAGAGTGGGACGTTTTCCCAAAAGGAGGGCGCACCATTATTTGGACGGTAGCTAGATCTAAGGATCTAGTCGGTATTTGAGGATTTGAGCACTTAGGTTCTCATTGCAGCGTCCCGATCTATCATTGTGGAGAGTTTCAGAGCATTTGGAGGCCTCTTTCATCAGGGCTGAATTATCTAGGGCTTCAGTCATCGAGTGGGGCGTACCATTCGGTGGGGGATTTCAGATCTACAGAGATTGAGAGGGATCTTGGAGATTCGGGCACCAGGGTTGTTCTTACCATCACCCAATCTACTGTTTGGCATCTTTTTGGAGGTGATTGGACATCTTTGGCACTAGGGCCGAATTGTCGAGGAGTTTCAGTTATCTAGCAGAGCGTGGCATCTTCCAGCAGTGAGGGGTTTGGCACTTGGCATTGGTCTTCATCCCTTATCCAGCCTTTGGAGGCTTATTTTGTATTGTTGGAAGCATTTTGTAGCAGCTCATACTAGTTATCCATTGTCTAT
The DNA here is from genome assembly GCA_009831015.1 of Picea engelmannii. Taxonomy (NCBI): domain Eukaryota; kingdom Viridiplantae; phylum Streptophyta; class Pinopsida; order Pinales; family Pinaceae; genus Picea; species Picea engelmannii. The sequence goes on along the minus strand of ML792502.1, from coordinate 71,318 downwards.
CATATTGACCATCTGTTGAGCATTCCAGATCGACATCTCCATTGTAGCAGGTTCTTCTATTTTATGAATAAAGAAGAATTGAGATGTTTTGGCTTGTCTATCTTATTGGATATGGTTGAGGTATGTTCCATGGTTATATCTTTTTGTTGTTTGCTGCATACACACATCTAAACACATCTAAACAAGTAGATCAACAAACTGTTTGACGAAATACCACAACCAGGAAAAAGTTTTAAAAAGACACCAAAACAGTGATGATCCTTGCATAATGGCTTGGGATCATTACAGATCGTCGTAGGTTGCACCACAATGGCCTGGGACGTTGTAGCAGTTTCCTCAGTGTTAAGGGTGTGACTATTTTTGTACGAAGGAAAAAGAGGAATTTCTTGAAAGTTCTAGAATAGAAGCTTCAAGGGTGAGGTGGCCTATGATCGGTTTGGATCTGATTCACATCCCTAATCTCATGGGATCATCCTAAGCTCCTCACCCCATCCTTTTAAACTTATAAAAGGAGAACAATTCTCATGGGAAAATCTAGTTGGCTAGTGGTTAGCTCGAAATTTCTTGAGTTTTGTAGCTTGGAGTTTTTGGAGCTTGTATGTTGCCTTTGAGCTTTGCTTTGTTGATATAGATTGTTGATATCAAAATCCGAGGAGAAAAATTGTGTGGGAAGCAAGGAATTTTTGGAAGGGACCTTACAACATCAAGGCATTGGTTGTATTCTCCTTTTCATATCTTCAATACAGTGATAAATTTCTTTCCCATAAAATTGGTCTTATTTTATTGTATGACTCCTTGATCACATACATAGGTTTTGTTGAGTATACGTTGTTTCTTTCACTTCGTTGGCTTGTGTCTTTTTACAGGTTCAACATCCCATAAGACTTGGAATGGAGCGAGGATGACACTAGAGAGGAAAAAAAACATTTAAAAGGCATGTCATTTATCTCTTGTTAGTTAGTATTCTTGATAATTAAAACTTAGGGAAAGTTTTATATTTTGTCTTGTTTTGTTCTAGTTTCAAGGTGAAACTAGGGAGATCTGTTTGCGTCTGCACTTACCAATTTGTCCGATATCAAAATTGGTGACCGTACTGGAGAACATATTTTTTTCCTATTTTGTCTTTCTTTTTTTCTTTGATTGCATGGGTTCTGTTTTTTGAGTCACTGGGAGATTCATATTGACTCTCTCACTATTTAATTTCACTGGAAAACCTTCATGCTTTTTATTTTTTCCTTTTTTCCTTTGATCATCGAACCCTTCTTTGAGAGACAGTGTGACGATATAGGATTGGCATACCCTGACTTTAGACACAGTGTGACGTTGTCGCACTTTACTTTTCTCTATCCCGCGATGATCTAAGATCCTCACACTGTGCTAGCTAGTAGCCCGCGACGATTTTGTGATTTTTTTTTTTTTTGATGGTTTTCCCTATGCAGATCTGTGATAAGTGTTTGGGGTGATTTGTTAGGGGCGATTATAGTCTACTTGAAAAATTTGAATATGGTTTTATCCATCTTTTCTTTGTTTTATCTTGTTGTTTTTTGAAAGATACGATCTCTTGCTTTGAGTGTCTTTTAGTTACAAAGAATTGTTTTTCTTTAGAATTGTTTAGTGAAAGAACACTTCATCTTCTGAATAGTTCGTGTTAAAAGATAAACATTTTTGGGGTTTCTTTGTTTTATAGAGATTTTCTATTGCTTTTAGCTGTCTTTGAAAAAAAAAAAATCTTTCTTTGCATTAGATTGGGGGCATCCTTGCATTTGAAGTAGCAAAATTGCATGGTTTTTGGCTCATTTCTTGAATATCTTGACATTGATGAGTTTAATAAAATTTTGGGACATTGTGCATATGGGAATGACAAACGTTTTCTCCTTCTCGTAATATAGATTTTATTGAAGTGAAATATTTGCATTCTCATTTCTTTGCATTGTTTAGAGTCGGTCAAAACATCATTTAGTCCACACCATTTTCCTCTTGAGTAAACAACAACCTTAAAATAAAGCGCTTATAAAAATTGATTAGACATTTTTATATTTTCTGGTAAAAAACCTACATTAGATTAGGGTGTAGGGATTTGGAATAGGTGTGAAAGATAACTTTCCAAATCTACAAACAAGCATAGTATCTTGTGATAGGGAGAGTTAAATCCACTTGCTACATTTTGTACTAGGAATCCCTTCTCACATAAGGGTCAATCACGAGGTCGCATTAGGACCGATAGAGTTACTCACCCTGCTTTGTTGGTCTTGGTGTAGATATTGTGTGTATAATTGGGGTCACTTGAGAATAAAATCCTATGGGGACCCTCTCAAGTCGATTTCGGGCTTAGATACCCTGCCCTTGCGCATGGATCAGACCGTCAATTGCTTCCCCAAGCATCATTTTCATAATTGGTAACCTTAGTGACCTATCTATTTAGAGTCTTTACACAAGGTGACTATGGAGGGGCAAGTCTTCATGGTACCTGGAATCGACGTTGGCCAAACTCACTCGGGCTCCTTTGAGAGTATACCCATGTTTATGCGTGGGAGCTTGCACCAAGGTGTAAGTCCATTAAGTAGGTCATCAACGTAACTTTTCCACCTTCTCTATCTCAAACCTTTATTATATTTTTCTCGCGACGTTGGATTTCTTCACCAACTAGTGTGTTCATTGTGAGAAGATTTTTTTTGTTTGCTTGTGTCCTAAATTTTTAGCATGTGTTGTTTATTTTCCTTAGCAGACTCTAGGTTGGATATTTATTTAATGGCATCAGTTCCCGGAACTACCAATGAAGCAACCCCTTCTCTGGGGGAACCTTTTGTTTTTCCTTCTTATGGAAACAATGGTCCTCCTCACATCGCTACTTTGAGCCTTCCATGTCTCACATTTTTGGATTACCGGTATGGTTGTTTTCCACTCAGGTAATCCCGAATGTATCTAATGCTTTGGTTTTAAGAAATTCTCCCATATAACATCAACCTCATTTTGATCCTTCACCTTCTTCACCAGTAAGAGATTCTTCACCTTCTCCACTTGAAAGGTCTTCTTCCATTTCATATTCTTCGTTGAGTGAAAGCTCTAAATCTAGTAACCTAGTGAATAAGAAGAAGAAGAAAAGGAATATTAAGAAGAAGAAAAATAAGAAAGGGTCCAAACTTCCAACCACTGCCAAACATGTTAGAAAACTAGCAGTTACTGATAATCGTGTTGGGAGTGTTGATGATGCCAAGATCACCCAAATAACTCGTAAGCCAAAGTACCCTTGCAGGCTTTGTAAGGGTGGACATCTTCTTAATGATTTTCCTGGTTTATCCAAGGTTATAGAAACATGGTATACACACCCTCGCCAGCCCATGTCATCAGTATTTGCACAACATGCTGATGAACTCCCGTCAACTAGTTAGGATATCATTGGGAAGAAAAAAAGTAGACTCAAGTTCCTGTGTATGTTATGCGAAGGGAGTCATGAAACTCATATTTTCCCTCATATGGACGAATACTCAAAATTACTGGAAGACATGAACGTTTCCCAACCTCAACTTCCAGCTTCTTATTCCAAGGTTAATCTCGACCCAACTATAGTTGATGGAATGATCAATCCGGTCCCTTCGTCGGTCAGTTTGGTTGATCAGGTAGTCAACCTAGTCACATCCTTAGTTGAACTAGTTGACCAAGTGGTTGATCTGATCCCATCCTCGGTCGATCCCACTCTATCATTAGAGAGTGAAACCCAAGTGGTCAATCTATTTCCATTCGTTGATTCCATTATCCACTTGGATAATGCAACTCAAGTGGTCGATCTAATCTCATCATCAGTCGATCCTACTCTCCCGCTAGAGAGTAAATCCAATACTGCCCATGGTTTTCTTGTTGATACAGAATCTACCGTGCTATGGGGAATTCCTCCTTCTCCCATGGAACCCCCTCCAAGTAATGAGGTTATCCTTTTTGATTGGGTTGTGCTAACTAGAACTTGTCTTCCTTCTCAAATTCCTTTCAAGATTACCATACAAGTTTGTGGAAGGGATGTTACTCATATGTTGATAGATGAAGGTGTGTCTGTTAGTATTTTGTCCTCTATTGATTAGAATCTTTGGATTATCCTCAGATTTTGTTGGCTACGCATAATATGTTATATTTTAACATAAGAACCAATCAGGCTTTAGGAGTGCTTCCTCACTTAATTGCTCTGATACCAAATGAGACGAACAAAGTTCGCTCACACAAGAATTATCCAAAATACTTGGAATATAACATAATAATCCATGTAGGAATAATGTATAAAATATGAATAGATAAGATATGATAAGATAGATATATGATATACAATTGAGAATGAGGGCTTGTTTATATACCCACGCAGGGGTGCCCTTAACCAATAGTCGTGTCCTTTGAGACATGTCATTTCATTATTAATAGTTATTATATATTAATTAATTATTATGTTATAAACATCTATTTATATGTATATTTATATTCATGACATACCAAATGAGACGAACAAAGTTCGTCACGCACAAATAATCCAAAATATCTGGGGAAAGTTTGCAAAAGAATTATATATATATTTGGTTCTAAATAAACAATTTTTTTTTTCAAGAATTTGATTTTTTCTTGGCCAAAGGCCCAGTTGGTGGTCACAGACCAAATTTCTCAGAGAAACTCTGAAATGATGGGTTTGGATAAAAACCGGATCAGAAAAGATCTGATAAAGATATTGGCCAAAGGCCGGGATCAGAAAAACAAAGATCTAATACCAAATGAGACAAACAAAGTTCGTCACACACAAATAATCCAAAATATCTAGAATATAGTAATCAAATACACACACACACACACACACACACACACACACACACACACACACACACATATATATATATATATATAATAAATAAGATAGTATGAGATGATTACAATTGAGAATGAGGGCTCGTTTATATACCCATGCAGGGGTGCCCTTTACCAATAGTCATGTCCTTTGAGACATGACCTTTCATTATTAATAGTTATTATTTATTATTTATTATGTTATGAATATCTACGGTATATGTATATTTATGTTCATAACATTCCCATAACTTTGGGAGGGAAAACTGTCTTTATTGATGTTATGTTAGTTCAAGACCCCTTGGATTTCGATTTACTCCTTGGGAGAGATTACGTCTATGCCATGAAATCTATCGTGTCCACTCTTTTTTGTGTGATATATTTCCCTCACGATGGAAGAATTGTGACTATTGATCAACTTTCATTCATTGGCCCTGACTTGGCCATCAAATCAATGACCTCCCTAAATGGTTCTTATATGAAAATAGTATCACCCCCGCCATAGGTCAATTATGTGTCATTTTCTCTCATGCTTTCAGCTATCTATGCAAATGAGCTTCTCACTATATGCTCAATCTCTTATGACTTGGATCTGGTAATTGACATGGTGATCTCTTCAGTAGGGATATTGGAGCCTGACCTCCTTACCCCTATCGTGAACCTCGACATGTGTTCTTTCCAGAGTGTGTTTCTTTTATCAAGTGAAGATCTCTTGGAGGCCATGACCGGCTTTTGTCCCTTGACATGGTGTCCTTCCAGAGCACTAACCTCTTGGAAGCTGTGATCAAGAAGAGAATCTTTGAGCATGGTTTTATGATTTTAACCTCATTAAAAAATGAAACCATCTTTGAGCATAGTTCCTATTCCTGTGTCAAGCTCATTAAAAAATGAAACATATTTTCCCCCCTCTCTATTTGAGTCAAGTCCTTTGTATAGTATTTGAAGTTTCATTTCATTCTCCTTTGTAGTTGGATGAAACAAATCTTGGGGGGAATTTTCTTCCAACCTCTGGATTTCATGCTGAAGTTAAGCCACTAGCTTCTTAAGCTGGAGACAAAGTACCAACCATCCCTGGATAATGCATTGGGAAGTCACAAGCATAGTTTTCTTTGGTTCAAGATTGTGTAAAAATGAAACCACCTACCTCAAGCATAGTTTCCTCTGGTTCAACATCGTGTAAAAATGAAATCAGGTCCAACCATAGTTTTGTTTAGTTTTAAGCTTATGTAAAAATAAAATCTATCCCAAGCATAGTTTTGATTTGTTTTGAGCGTTTGTAAAAATGAAAACAATCCTTAGCTTAGTATTTTTTCTTTCTCATGCTCGTAAATCAATGAGAATGTAATTGAGTATAATTTTATCACATTTTCAGAATCGTAAAGGTTATTAAAAAGGAATCCCCTGGAGTCCTCTTTAAGCTCTTTTCAGACTCTCTAAACATGAAAACATGGTCGAGTGATATTGTTATTTTCACGCTCATTAAATTGTTTGAATAAAACATATTTTGAGCGGTAGTTTATCTCTTTTTCGGTCTCATCAGACTACTTTACGAAAAAGGACAATTTGGAGTTTCCTTTAAGTATTTTTGAGACTCTCTAAATATGAAAAACCACTGATTTTACTTTTTTTGGACTCGTAAAACAAACATAGAAATGCCCATATGGGACCAAACCACTCCTTCCTAGGGTTTGTTAAATATACTTCAAAGGACTCATCCAAAGGATGAGCTTATAGTTCAAGCATATGTTATCCTCCTCACGCTTGTGTAAAAATAAAGAGGTACTCGCTAGAAATGGTGGGGGGGGAATTGAGAAAGAAATGTGTCTAAACCTATATTCTATGGAAGAGTCTCTTTTGAACATGACACCCTTTCACTCGCTTTGTGTTTAGGTTGAAAAATATGCTTGTCTCTTAATCATACTCCTTTATAAGATTACAAATTGGTTTGTGATCCCTGTTGTTGAGTCACTATTTCCAAGACAATTGTCGTGTCGTCAATATGTTCAAAGAGAAGTTCAACCCGGAAAACCTTCTATTTCATCAACCATTTCTACAATCTTTAAGCCTTCTATTGCATCGACCATCCTTGAGTCAGTCCTGAATCACTTGTTACTCTGATCTACTTCAAATCTTGTTACCTATTTCGTGTCATTGATGGGGGATACATTAAGGCCTTACTGTGACGAGTATTTTCCTATCAACTTCAACTCATTATCGATGAATTATAATTAGAAACTAATTGGTACCTTGGAACTTGCATGCCTCAATGGCAGGTTTCCTCACTTTCGACAGTAGGTTTTCATCATTGACCCCTGATCGGGAGATTCCGTAGAGTGTTTGACTTCATCTTATTAATTCACATTTGTTGGATTGTACTGGTGTAACTTGGGATTCATTTACATTAATGGTTATTTCCCTCTCACTTGTTAACGATATTCACTGATGAATGGTAATCAAGTGGTTTCTACCATGTTCGACTTCAGCACATGTATTCACATGGTTATATTTGTACTATAGAGTAGTGGATATGAAGACCTTGGATATTTTCTGGCAGATTCAGGTTGCGTTGGAGTATATTCATATTGTACTATTGCATAGATCCACAATGTATGTCTCGTGTCTATGTTCAAATTTGAGTCTTTAACACATAGATCCACACTGTAGTTTTGGTGGCTATGTTCATATTTGAGTCATAATGGCATGGATCAACAGTGTATGTTTGGTGGCCATGACCTGTCTTACTTGACATGGATCTTTGCATGTCGACATTTTTTCTTTGAGTCATTTTTATTATGAGTATGGGAATTCCTACCTCAATGATGATATATTATTGTACTGTATTTCCTTGTTTGTTGGCAAGTTTTTGACCGACGTGTTCCTTGTTCCCTACACACACTCGACAACTTATTTCATCTATCACTCTGTTCTAACTTCATACTTTGGAGGGATCACTGTTACACATTATTTCCATCACCCCTATGAACATTAATGATGCAAAACTATCCTTTGTATTTAGAAGGATCAATGGCCTTAATCCTTGAAGAAGAATGAAGATACTTTTTCCCAGATAGATGAAATTATATTTTTCCTTTGTCAAAAACCTTATAAAAAGGGATTTTCACACCTTTCTTAGTGTTAATGGTGCGACGAACTAGGATCGTCTTAGGTTTCACCACAGTGTCTTGCGACGTTGTCATAGTTTTCTCAGTGTTAAGGGTGCGACGATTTTTGTACGAAGGAAAGAGAGGAATTTTTGTAAAGTTCTAGAATAGAAGCTTCGAGGGTGAGGTGGACTTCGATCAGTTTGGATATGATTCACGTCACTAATCTCATGGTATCATCCTAACCTCTTCACCCCATCCTTTTCAACTTATAAAAGGAGAAGATTTCTCATGAGAAAAGCTAGTTGGCTAGTGCTTAGTTGGAAAGTTCTTGAGTTTTGTAGCTTGGAGTTTTTGGAGCTTGTATGTTGGCTTTGAGCTTTTATTTGTCAATATAGATTGTTGATCTCATAATCTGTGGAGTAGAAATGTGTGGGAATCAATGAACTGTTGGAAGGGACTTTACAACATCAAGGATTTGGTTGTATTCTCCTTTTCATATCTTTAATACGATGATATATTTCTTTCCCATAAAATTGGTCTTATTTTATTGTATGACTCCTTGATCACATACATAGATTTTTTTGACTATACGTTGTTTCTTTCACTTCGTTGGCTTGTATTTTTTTTTACAGGTTCAACATCCCTTAAGACTTGGAACAAAGCGAGGATGACACTAGCGAGGACAAATGACATTTAAAAGGTATGTCATTTATCTCTTGTTAGTTAGTATGCTTTACAATTAAAACTTAGGGAAAGTTTTATATTTTGTCTTGTTTTGTTCTAGTTTCGAGGTGAAACAAGGGAGATTTGTTTGTGTCCACACTTACCAATCTTTTTGATAACATCCATAATGGTGTATATTATGCAAATCAAGTCAAACACAAATTGTCATCTCATTATGTTCTATGCATATTGAAAAATAGATTTGGAATAAGTTTGAAGATTTCGCTGGCTAAAAGGGTTCCGATGAAGAGAATAAATAGAAGAAAGATTGAGAATCTAGTGTGGAAATGAAAATGTTGAAGAATTTAGAGCTTTACCTTTTATGATATCTTGGGGTATATGGATTGGAAGGAATGCAAGGATATTTGTGTCAATTCTAAACTTGTTAAGTAAATAATGAAAAAATATTTTGCAATAAAAGAAAGTCAAATAAATGGCATTCAAAGAAAATAGAAAACATTTTTAACTTGGATACCCAATCAAGTAAACCATCATTACTATAACTTCACTTTTTCTTTTTCTTTTTCTTTTTCTTTTGTCATGTTTTTCATTCATCTACAATGCAATATATATATATATATATATATATATATATATATATATATATTCTCCAAACTTTTATACCCTAATTCTTAAAATAGAATTAAATTACAATGGAAGAAAACCATTTTCTAATAAATAAAACCATTAGGAAAAAATCGTAGACCAAAACACCATTGGTCGAAAACCATGGGAAAAAAACATTTACCCAAAATCCTCCCCGATGCTACAAAGAATATATCACATATCCAATAGTATCCCACTTGTTTTTTTCTTTGTATATATGTGGAACATATTTTTATTAAGTCAACAATCCATGGCACAAATTCCCATTGTCTCCCTACACAATTTTTTTTTATCAATGCACATACACCTTGTCAATGAATCTGCAACATTTGCAAGGTGTAAAATTTATCCAACAATACCTTCTTTCTTTCGACCATGTCTCCCACAAAGTCATACTGCACATCAATATGATTCATTGTTTAGTTATAAGCAAGGTTCTTTGTCAATAATATTTCACTTTTTCTTCCACAATCTAACCTCATAGGTTTTTGTTCATACCCAATCTTTGAACACAATATCTCCAACCATACAAACTCTTTACTTGCGTGAGTGGCTTCCATGTATTCAAATTTTGTAGTTGATAGTGCCACTAGAGCCGGTTTCTTACTCATCAATATGATAACTCTTCCAAACAGTGTAAACACATAACCACTTGTAGATATTCTATGATCTAGATCTCCAACCTAGACAACATAAACAAATCCATGTTAATCTAACACTTTGTCTCATATAGGTATTCCTTGATAGAAGATTGCATATTGTGTGGTGCCACATAAATACATAAAAACCATTTTTACCATTGTCCAATGCTCCTTTCCTAGTTTTGACATATACTTGATCAACTCCCATTGCATGTGAAATGTATGGTTTGGTGCATACCATGGCATACATTAAACTTCCAAAACAATTAGCATAAGGAACACAAGACATATTTTCTTCCTCTTCCAGAGTCTTGGGGAACTATTCTACATATATCTTTGCACCTATAGGAAAAAGGACTTTACCGTTTTACATTCCTTCATATTAAACTTGTGCAAATTGTCTCAACATATTTTATATGATTCAATCAGAGTTTCATATCTACATGATCTCTTTTGATCTCCATCTCCAAGATAAATTAGTATCACTGAAATCATTCATGTCAAACTTGAAGGATAGATGTGATTTCACCTCCTTTATAACCTTCATGTTATTTCCAACCAACAACATTTCATTGGCATACAAAACTACAACAATAAAATATTCACCAACCTATTTGAAATATACACAGTGATCAACCTTGCTTGTCAGAAATCCTAGTCCTAGTACGTATGCATAGAACTTATAGTACCACATCCTAGGAGGATACTTTAGACCATAGAGGGACTTCCTTAGCTTACATACCAACTCCTTCTTACCCTTTACAATAAATCCTTCACCTTGCTTCATGTATATTTCTTCTTAAAAGTTACCATGTAGGAATGTTTTTTTGCATCCATTTTCTCTACCTCATGATCAGATGTTGTAGAAAGAGACAATAGAAATCTAATGGAAGTAAAATTTGCAATGGGAGAAAACATATCATCAAGTTCAATCCCATATACTTTAGAATAACCTTTTGATACCAAGCGAGCCTTGTAATTCTCTACATTTCCCGCTACATTTAGTTTTTTTTTTAACAACCATTTGCTACCAAAATGTTTCCTTCCATCAAGATATCTGACCAAATTCCAAGCCTCAGTTTTTTCCAAGGCCTCCATTTCTTCTACCATGGCCTTCTTCCAATATTTTCTCTCTTCAAACTTTAATAGCTCTGTAATAGATCTAGGTTCATCATTAATACATGAAATAACAATAGAAGAATGGATATAAAGTGGAGTATACCTTACAAGAGGTTCCCTTGCATGAACATACCTTCTCAAAATTAGAGTCTTTGGTTCCAACTCATCAATTGATTCAGTTGATTCTATCTCCTCAAATTATTTATATCCTTCATTATTTAGCTCAAACTCCACTCTCTTTGGTTATAGTTCTTTTGGTTCATCTTCATTCGTGGAACTTATCTCAATTTCTCTAAAGACCACATCTTTATTATACATTTTTTCCTTGTTATAGGATTACACAATTTGTAACATTTCACTCCATCTTTGTAACCAATGAAGATACATTTATCTACCTTATTATCCATCTTGCTCCTCTTTTCCTTTGGAACGTGCACAAAATAATTCCACCCAAATACCTTGAGATGTGAAACAAAAGGTTTATTACGAGACCATAAACCATGTGGAGTCTTCTCAACCAATGTTCAAGTGGGTGATCTATTTGAAGTGGATGATAAATTTACTAGATAACAGGTTGTGGCAACAACATCCACATGTAATTCCTATGCTAATCCTACATCACTTAGAAAAATCTTTGATTTTTCAATTAGTATCTTGTTCATCCTTTCTTCCACTCCATTTTGTTGAGGTGTGGATGGAGTAGTATTTTATCATGCTATACCACATATCTTACAAAACTCTTCAAATTATTTCCCACAAAAATCACCTCCATTATTCGTTCTTAGGACTTTTATCCTTTCAACATCTTGGTTTTACACAAGGCATTTTAACTCCTTGAAATTGGTGAAAACCTATAATTTATTCTTCAATAAATGAAACCATGTATTCCTCAAGAAATCATCTAAGAACTAAACATAGTACATAGATCCTTCTAGTGATGGATATGCAGAGGACCAAACACATCACTATGTATCAATTCCATGATCATTGTGGCCCTAGTAGAGGCATAAGGGAAATTAACTCGATTCTCATTACCATATAAACATTAATAGAAAGAATAAAAATATGATTCACATCCAGACATACCTTCAAACATACCTTTACCTTGTAGTAATTGGAGACCCTTCTCTCCGATGTGTCCCAGTCTTCGATTCCAAAACATTATATTGTCTCTAGAGTGAGAAGGGGATTCAAATTCTTCATTTTTTCATTCAAGAACAATAATATTGTTACACCCTTTAGTGAAACTGCTTTCCAATATCTTATAAATAGTTCCACAACGAACTCCCTTCATAAACACTATTTCCCAAGAAACCATTTTGACTCTCTCATTTATAAATACATCATGTACACCTGCAATAGCCATATTAACAATGGATATCAGGTTCCTCTAGAATGTGTAAAACCCCAAGAAGATTTTTTTAGGATCCCAACAAATCCGCATAAATTTTGTAAAAAGTTATTGGTCCCCATTCAAATCTTGGAAAATCCATATTTTTCACTCTATTTTGACTTGCTTGGTTTGAAGAAGACAACTTGTTGATATCCTTTCTGTGATAGTTGGTGTGGAGTGCTTTGATTGATCTTTAGATCATTTGCGTCATTTGAATCTTTTGGTTTTCTAGATATTCAATGTGTTGTACATATTGATACAAACTTCTTCGAATTCATTATGTAGCTCAAGTTGCTTGAAGTATATATCATTATAACCGTTCGCCAGTTTTGTCTTGGTTTTGTCTTCAATGCATTAATACGTTAATTGAACATTTTGTTATTTTTTAAATAATTCACTAAAATGTTTAATTTTTCAAATTTTTAATGAAGAAAGACAAACAAGAAATTTAAAATTGCCTAAGGAATATATATAATCATTATCCCAACATTACATGCTTTAAATTGTGATATTCAATAATTAATTATGATTTTTATTTCTACATTAATATATATTATTGGTGTGGATATATCTTTGTAAATACATTTATTTAAATTTAATTATTTTATTTGTTTTAAGATATTTTCCTAAGTGATTCTAAATTTTATTAATTACACTGAAAGGCAGCGTACACCTATTGGCAATGGGCACATTTAATAGGTTTTTAGATTTTAATACTTTTTCTATGGACGAGATTAAATATGTCTAGAATATTCTTTGTCGTCACAATAAATGAATGGCTCTGATTTCACCCATTAACTTCCGAGCTGTTATAAAGACATCTGWTTAWAWGTTTAMTTTTTTACATTWASMTAWTCATGYWTAAAAATTCTGTGKTCACTAASTTMTTGSCRCATTTACCTGATTAAAAAATRTTAAGATATTCGCATAAAGTGSTAAGTTCTTGGCGWCTTTGATAGCCACGTTTTTGTGCTAGCATCACGARCTATCATCCTTACATCACCAACGGTCTTCTGTATTGTTTTAATATGCCTTTCGGCCTTAATCAGCCAAGTAATTGTGGCTGTGCTAGTTAATTATCTACTATGATTTGTTTGTTTCAGGRGTTTCCTTTTTTAGATTTGTATCTGGATTGTAGCGTTAATCACTTATTCAAATATATGCATATCGTTCCAAAATTYTCAAGACCATTATCAACGGACTGGATGAATTTGGGAGAAATCAGAATTGACCAACAAACTTCGGATGCCGTTTCTGGAAAAAGAGAAAATCATTTTGCAAAACGATTGAAAACCCACTTGCATAACATGATGATTTACATCCTTAGGTGGATGGTTTTCTCAAAACATGAACCTTTTGGTAGAAATAATTATTTCATGAACAAAACATTTCTCAGATTGGATTTCGCGTCAATTTCCAAGAGGATAACTTCAAACTTAATTTCTGCGCAAACCAAGCTGAATCGCACCAAAAAGGTTGAAAAAACATATGCATAATAGATCAATTTAGATTACTTCCAAGCCATTTTGAAAACAAATGAATATTTTTGAAGATATCATCAATTTTGTAAATGGGTTTGTCCGAGAATTGGCATTTTCCCGTTTTAATTATGTAGCAGATCCATGATGGAGAATCATTTTTTTTTTGTTGCTGGAGGATTCGACCTTTGTTGGGAAACATTATAAAAAATATGATATTATTTTTGTAAGGAAACATTATAAAAAATATGATATTATTTTTGTAAGGAAGGAATGGACAGAAATGAATATTTGGTAGAATTGAACCTCTTTAATCGGGCTGTAAGTTTTACATGTTGAATTTCTTTAACATAGAGACCCAACTTCTTGTTATTATGTTTTCACTGTTACATGGTTTATTCTTAGTTTTTTTATTGACTTTGATTTAAGAAAATTCTGATGATTATAGAATGTCACCTTTTTTTACCTTGTTTCAGAAAGTTGATGTTAACATTTATCATATGTCTATTTTCATTCTTACTGGTTCTATTATTTGAATTTAAAATCAAGTTATTCTCTTATGATTTTCATCTACAGGATATAACTTTGTTATCATATGATGTGTATTCTCTATTTGTGAAACGTCTGTCATTAGTTGAGGATTATAACAAATATGTTCATTGATGTAACAAAATTAGGAGCAGGGTGTTTTTACTTCTAGATTTTATCGATTAATATTTGATTCCGTATGGACATATTTTTCTGATTCATATCAAATGAAGGATTGTTTTATTAATACTAAAGTGAAATAAAACTCGTTAAAAGTAGCCACACCAAATGACTGGGGTTAGACTCTAGAACCTTGGATCGAGTTATTTTCCTTACAAGTGGTCATTTTCACTCATCGAATAATGGCGCTATAAGGAGTGCCATCACCGGTTAGGTTTCCCAAAGTAGAGTTGCATTTTATTTGTTGTATTATGTTTTTATGGCTCTTTGTGAGGAAGTCTGATACTGTATTGAGGCTGCAAGGGCCTTTACATGAAATCCCGAGAAAGGTAGTTGACATTTTTCCAAAGTTCAATATTTCATTAATTGAACACATTACGAAATACAAATCTATTTTATGATTACTAAATGTTGTTCATGATGATGTATCTTTCAGATCGTTACCTTTCACCTTCAAAGGAAAAGTTTCTAGCTGGTTTAATTTTTTACTTTTTAATACAATTCATAGGGGGTGAGAGTTCAAAAATGTTTTTAAAGGAAAAGTTTCTGACTGGTTAAATTTTTTACTTTTTAATACAATTCATGGTGAAATTCATGGTGAGAGTTCAAAAATGTTTTTAAATATGCTTTTGAAGATTATAATGTAACTGGAATTGATCAAAATCTGAGTCATGTGTAGGTACACACTGAAGAATCCATCCGAGATTTTAATACACATTTTTGACAAGCTTATTATAGATTACACAAGGATGACATATCTTCAACAAGACTCACTTTTCTTTTGTATGCTAAATCTCTTCCTAAAACCATATCTATGTTCATTTTGCATGAAGGGATAATTGATTTCAATGAAGCATGCCAGGAATCCCAAGATCTCATTTAGAATATTTTCCACTGAAGAATCTATTGAACATGAGTCAAATTTTGTAGGAATTAATCAAATAAAAAGACAGATTAAGGTTTTATCTAATGAAGTAATGATTTATAAAAGGAAAAAAAAACTCAAAGTTTTGTACAAGATTTAGAAAAGTTTTGTATAAGATTTAGAAAATATAGTTCTAAATATTTGTCCGAGAATGAGTTTCAAAATATTTAAAAAATCAAAAATGAATTTCAAAATATTTGTTCCAAATACACTCTTTCTAAAAATCAAATTTTGAATGAAAAGTCATTTGTGCCTGTCTATTTAAAGGACAAGAACAAACATTTAAACATTAATCAAGAAGATGAAATTTATACTTATCATTTTCAATACTCTAATACATATGTTTTCTTTCCATCGAATAATGATGATACCTTCTTAAAAGAAACATTCTCCACTTTGAAAATTCTAAATGACGATTTTGATGAGTTTCCTTTTAATCACAATCTTGAAAATTTCCAACTCGATTTTTACAATCCAATCAATTTATGATTGGAAGAAACTTTTTTAACAACTTTTTAGGTATTTTTTTTTTATGTAAATAAGAAAAATCGTTTAGCTTTTTTAATTTTTGGATTTTCATTGTTACGATGTCCATTGTTGATGTATGATTTGTTTATTCTTGCAAGTTTCAAGTTACTTCTTTGGTTGCATTGGAAGTTTGCCTTAGTTGTTATTGGTTAAGTAGTGTAGAGTATATTTAGGAGTAGATTAAATTTTGTTTGTTTTTTATATATATATTTTTTACTTGAATAAGTGAAGCAAGGTGTTACTTATAGGACAAAAGAAAATAGTCATTCAAGAAAGTCTTCTTTTGTTTTATTTTTTATTATTTATTTCTTTGATTATTAAACTAAAATAGTCATTACAAGTTGTTCCTAAGGGTGTGTTCTAATGAAGAATATATTTTGTAGGAAATTTAATCAATAAATATTTGTTTTTCAATTTTGAATAATAATTAGAAGGCTTTCTTTTAAAGATCAATTGTAGTTGGTTAAATATTTAAAAGGTTGACTTGTTAATGTGGTACACATGCTTCACTAAAAACTCTTTTTTTTTTGTCAAAATCTTTATCTTTTGTATTCTTGTACATGTAAATCATCCATTATCTAGGAAAATATAATTGCTTCCCCCAAGTATGTCTCCATTTGATGGGCTTCAAACAAATCCCTATAAATCTAGTAAAACTTACATGCTTCACTAAAAACTCTTTTTTTTTTGTCAAAATCTTTATCTTTTGTATTCTTGTACATGTAAATCATCCATTATCTAGGAAAATATAATTGCTTCCCCCAAGTATGTCTCCATTTGATGGGCTTCAAACAAATCCCTATAAATCTAGTAAAACTTTATTGGTCCCCATTCAAATTTGGAAAAACCATCTTTTTCATTTTATGTTGTCTTGTTTCGTTTGAAGAAGATGACTTTTTGATTTCCTTTCTGTGATGTTTGGTGTGGAGTGGTTTGATCCATTCTTTATATTGTTTGCATCATTTGAATCTTATGGTTTTTTGGATACTCAATGTGGTGTGCATACTCAGATGAACTTCTTCGAATTCATTCTGCAGTTCGAGTTGCTTGAAATAGAGATTATTATGACATTTCGTGAGTTTTGTCTTGATTTGTCTTCAATGCATTAATATGTTAATTAAACATTTTGATTTTTTTAAATAATTCACGAAAATTTTTAATTTTTAAAATTTTCAATGAGCAAAGACAAACAAGAGATTGAATTTTTTTTAAGGAATATATATAATCATTATCTCAACATTACAGGATTTAAATGGTGATATATTGTAATTAATTGATTTTTATATTTGTACATTAATATATATTATTGGTGTGAATATATTTTTGTAAATATATTTTTTTAAATTTAATTATTATTATTTTTTTAATATATTTAACTATGTAACTCTAAATTATATTAATTAATGATCTATTATTATTTGTTTGTTTCAGGGCGTTGATTTTTTAGATTTGGAATTGGATTTCAACGTTAATCACTTGTCCAAATATATGCATATCATTCGAGAATACCATTATCAATAGACTAGACAAATTTGGGTGAAATAAAAACTCACCAACAAACTTAGAATGTCGTTTCTAGCAAAAGGGAGAAGAATTTTGCAAAAGAGTTGAAAACCCACTTGAAGAACAACCTTATTTACTTCCCTTGGGCAAAATTATCTCAACAAATGAACTATTTGAGAGAAATAATTATCTCATGAACATGGAATTTATGAGATTGGATTTTGCGTCAATCTCCAAGAGGCTAACTTCAAAATTAATTTTTGAGCAAACTGAGATGAATAACGTAAAACAGTTGAAAACCCCTTTGAAAAACAAATCAGTTAGCTTACCTTCGAGCCGTTTTTGCAAATAAGTGAACATGTAACGAAGGAAGTAATGACATAAGTGGATATTTGTTAGCATTGAACCTCTGTAATCAGGCTATAATTTTTACTTTTTTGAATTTATTTAAGATAGAGACTCGACTTGTTGTCATTGATCTAGGTGGATATTCATGGCTACCAGCTATTCCAAGTGGTTCATATTGACAATTTTTAGTTCAACACGTTCTTCTGTAATTATTTGTAATTGTGGGATCTACACTTATGAGGATTTTTAAAGCCCTACACATCTTCCAAATGGATATTGGTGGCCGCCCACCTAATCCAACTGGATTACTTTGGAAGTTTTCATGTCAACACATTTTTTTGTACTTCCAGGGTCGTTTTGGGGCCCTAAACAGTGTTTTTTTGTCTTTTCAAAGTCAAAAAATAAAGAAAGGTAGAGTTTGATGGCATAATGTGTAGTTCTTAAAAATACCTTTCCAATGGGCTATCACACGCCTAAACCAGAGGTCATATGAAAAAGTTATGACCCTAAGAAGTTGAGGTACCAACTTACCCATCGAGCCCCACATAGCCCCACATAACTTTTGGTGTTTCATCTCCTAGGGTTAGGTTTTTTTGATGTATAGGATTTTTCCATTCATGAGTAATGTTTAAAAGGCCTCTGGAGCCTCACTGTAATCATTCTTCTTGGACGGATGCACGTAGTAGCCACATCTCTTTTCAGATATATCTACCACCATTTGAGCAAGTTATTTTCAGTTTTGCAGTTTTACAGTTTCAACCTATTTTATTTATTCAATAGAAGTTATTTTTCATTGGATATATGTTGTTGTTATCAGTATCTTTATTTTATTGTATTCAGTCTGTTATTTTTTTTGTTTCTCTCATAAATCTAGATCAGCAGTATCAGACCAGTCTGCTCTTCATTTATTTTCTTCATGCATTTCCCTGACAAGATATAGGTCCAAGAAATTGGGACTCAAATTGGTTGAGCCTTTGCAATATTAGCCACACCAAGCCCGAAAAAAAAACATGGGGGACGAGAAAAAAGATGACGGAGAAGGAGATCATTTTTTAATGTTGGTCGAGGAAGCCTTTCTACGACAAAGGAACAAAATGATGGAAAACTTTGCAGAGATCCTTCAGCGATTTCCCACAGGGGATGGATCTTCATCAAGCAGCCATGCAAACCCCTTCAAGGTACAAGTAAATTTTGATATTCCATTATTTGAAGGACTGATAGATGTGGATTCTTTAGATAAATGGTTGAATCTGCTCAAAGGGTATTTTTCATTCAAAAAAAATTCCTACAGGGAAAATATTACTTTTACACTCGTCATGGTCATCCCCCATATTAAGGATTGGTGGGATACTTACTTTGAGAAAAGGTCCATAGAGGAATCAACAATATTTGTGGTTTCCCCCACATGGGATTCCTTAAGGGATTCCATTAAATAACACTACTACCCTGTTGGAAGCTATGGGTACCACTACACAACATGGACCACGCTGCATCAGGAAATGGACTAGACAATGTTGGCACGGAATTGATCATACCAAGGTCCTTCTTAGGTTACCAAAAAAAGGTACCGAGTAATCTAGGGCACTAGAATTTTCATCTCCTTTGAGGAGAAGAATTCTCACCCGAAGCGCAACCAAGACAAAAAGATAGGGAATGGTAAAGAGAATACTTAGGTGGGTTTACATAACCTTCAAGATTCACCATGATCTTGAGCAAGATAGACTAACTACAAAACATATCTGAACTCATTCATACTTGAACTAAAGACACTCAAATTGTGGAAGCAGTTGTAAACATAGACAACATATTGATATTATCAAGCATAAAGAAGTATTGTAAGGAGACAATTCATAAGCATAGCACAATATGACACAATAATTTCAAATCTTTATGTCCTTATTTATATATTATCATCATAGATTCTCAGATGCAATCTAAGAGACACAAATCAATACTCTATTACAAGCTTCTAGCTCTAGACTCATGTCACAGAGCTCTATCTACCCTTTTCCCAAAACCATATACAACTTACAATCACAGAACATTTTCTCCACTACACCCAACTATACTCACACTAACATCCAAAAACCAAACAACAACCCTTTTACAATAATATGCATCTCATATATAGGTTGAGTGGAATCTTCTGGCTTTGGCCTCTATATGCTTTCTTGTTCTGTTGTAACTGTTTTTTCCTTGCTACCATTGCGTTGTCCCTTTCCGCAATTGATTTGTGTTCCTTTACTTGCTCCACTATCCAGCTCTTTTGTAGCTTGCTCTTTTCATTCTTGCGCAACTTCAAACCAAAAACGAAGGGCCCAATAGTCTTCGACCACAAGCCTTGACTCACCCTTGAGTCAATTACTAGTCTCTTTCGCAACTTCTAGGAGTGTATGTTTCTTTCCCTTTTCCTTCTTCTCTGCTTTGCATTGATCTTCTTCTTGCACTTTCTCTTTTTCTTCCTCTTCAAATGAAGGGCCCAACTCTGGCACCAACTCTAAGGCTCGCTTCCCAACTTCCTGGAAACTCCCAATTTTATCCTGCCACTTCCTAGCAAGGAGTGAGGATTCAACGAAAAACTGTTGAGTCGCATCTATGATACATCCTTTGGGATTGGAAGCGACCATAGATTTCCATTGAGAGTCGGTTGTAGCATCTAATTGATGCATTTTCATATGCACTCTCTAAACGACAGGTCGAAATTCATGCAGCTCTTTCTTAGCTACGAATTGTGCTTCAAACAAAGCGTTCAACTCATTGTTTACTTGTTGGATTTGATCGAAATTCTCTTGTTTCTCCAGCGGATCCATGGTAACCAAAAATTCTTCGTTGAGCAACTGGATTCTTGCACGCACCTCCTCTAGATATTTTTTTCGCCTTGCGATAATTCCCATCCAGTCGCTGACTTCATGAAATAACTTTGTGCACTCGATTGTGAGCTTGTGTAGTGTTGCTCGAGCATTGTTACCTTCCAACACTATTTTATCCATCTTTTCTTGCAGCTTTCGAGGTTGTTGCTCTGCTTCTTGTTGACTCTGTTGCAACTTCACTTCCAACTTCTTTGTGCGAATGGCCAACTATGACCATGCTCCTTGGAGTAGCTCGATCTGATGTTCAGGTTCTCCTACATCACTGGAATCTGGCAATTGTGGAGATACTTTCCTTATTTCCGTCTAGGCTTGGTAAGCCTTTCCTGGACTCTTTCCATCATCTTTTTCTCCTATATCATGGCGTATTGTTCCTATGTTCTACGTGCTTAAGAAATTAGTGCTTACACCCTTGTGAACTCTGCAGTCCTTTCAGCCAGTTGGAGCCTCTGCTCTAATTGATCAGTTCAGGCTCTGATCATTCCGACTAGTTGTGCTGCTAGCCACTGTGCAAGGTCATAGAAGGAAGGGGTGGCTTCCCTGGGTACTCGGACCTACAATGGAAGTCAACTAAAATTTGAATGCTCTAAGAGATTTTTCGCCTTCTCCTCTCATGTAGATGGTCCTTGGGCGAGCCTCAACCTCAATGCTAATGGAAGGAACGTTAGAACATTTTTTTTGGCCAAGCAGAGTTGCAACAACTTTGCACACTACTGAGGATTTTGGAGAAATAGCTCCATCTGTTCCTGTACCAATGTTGTGCTTTGTCCTGAGGCCGTCTTAGGTTCCTTATGAACCTCTAGTATCTCTTCCTCTTTGTGGACCTCCACTTCCGGGGTTGCGCTTCCGATAGAACCCTCAACCTTAGTCGTTGAGGAAGTGCATTGAGGACTTAGGACTTGTGGCTTTGGTCCTATTCTCATATTCATTGAAGACATAGTGTCCTGAATGGGCACATAGGGTATAATTTGTTGGTTATGGGCTTCAAAGTTTTGCCCAATGATTTGTAGCCTATGTTCGGGTATTTCTGAGTTTGGACTAGTGATTTCTCGTCTCTTCTCGGGTATCTCTTTGGGATCCAATTGCATGGGTTTTGGGTCAATGGTTTGGGATGGAATGGTGGTTTCTTAAGGTGGAAATTGGGTTGTGTTGGTGATGGAGGTTGTTCAGTGACGATGGTGGTGGATGGAGTGGTTTCAAGATCATGGTCGTCCTATATGTCTATAACATGTGTTACCTGATCCGTTGAGTGAGTGCGAGGAACGGTGGATGAAATGGGATGGGGGTTCAGAAGATTTCTTGGGGATATCCATATCCTCATATTCTTAGCCACTGGATATATTATGAATGAAGCGATGAGAATTTCATTGACATCCTTCCATGTCAACATAGCTTTCTCTCGAAGCTGCGGGAACATGGGTAGTGTTCTCTTCTTATGCTCCAGTGGCTGCGTCTCTTCCTCCTCGTCAGAGTATGTCTATATTGGGGCTTCCTTCTTATGTACCTTTGGGCTTGAGCTCACTCCTACCCCTGCTTCATGATCCTTGTTCTTCAACAGCTCCATAGGCAAAAGATAATGCATACCCGATTTGCGCGGGTTGCATTTTACTCCAGGCCATGACATAACCTCCTTGTCGAAGGCCTTCTCATATAAGTAGAATGGGAGCATGCACAAGTTGAAGTCCCCTTGGTTGGAATACCTTGGCCATATGAAGTTATGGTGGAATTTCATGCTAAATGAAATGTTTCGCATGTTGCAGTTGAGTAATTCCTTCAGAATGAACAACCTATGAGTTGTGTCCAAAAACCTGTTGTACCATTTGGAGAATTTTGTATTATTAAAGGTAGTATTCTCTAAGTCTTCCCTTGAGTGTCAAGGCTCAAACATCTTTTCCAGTCGCCCCTTATCTGCTGGAGATTGGGGTCGTCCTGCGGGTGGCGTCCTCTTCATCATTGCAAACGTGACCAACAAGTAGTTGTAGGTGAAAGTGCCACCCTTCTATTGTGCTTCCTCACAAGCCACCAAGAGTTCCTCCAATATATATTTTCACCAGTTGAATACAACACCATTGATGCAAAAATATGCCACTAATAGAGCATCTAGTGTACATTTTCCTTTGTAGTAAGACCACATGACCTTGATAGAAATTATATACCAATCGGTCCTGATCGTCGCAGGTAGTATGGTTTCTATATTGGTTGTACCCCCCCCCCCCTCTGTGTATGAAACCTCTCATATAGACTGGGCTCCGCCTTCTTGTTTCCATGCTTGTTGGGACCTGAGAAACCTTTGGACACATCCTCTCCTTTGATGGATAGTCTCGTAAGCTGGTGGATGTATTTTGAATGAATTGGATATCGCCTATCCAATCACAGGCTTATGTTGTGTACCCTACTGATGAGAAACTTGTTACACCTCGCGACTTCTCGAGTGGTGCCAAAAACTGACAGATCCCTAAGGTTCATGATGGTAAATTTGAACAGATTGATGAACTCAGGCTTTGGCACAAAATACATTCCTCCCAAATCATCTGGAGCGACACGCCATAAGACATCAATGTTCATATGAGGGAACAAAACTTGGTCTGTCAAGTCAAGATTAAGGAGCTTGACTTTCTTGACCTTCCCTTTGAGATCGCCCATGATCTCAACTTAGGGGTCACAGGGTTCATCTGGTACTGCATCCTTTGAAACAACACTTTTGATTCATGTATCTCTTGGCATGGTGATTCTGAGCTATCAACAAATTCCATAGGTGAAACAAGGATTGGGAATCACGACTGAGGGTCGAGGGATTACATAGGTTTGCTCACGATTGAAAATTTTCAAATCATTAAGTTCTCTCTCGGAAACAATGTGTCCTACACTGAGTTCATAGAACATTATACCCGAGCTTAGCTGGAAATTTCTGTAATATCTGTTATTCATCATTAATCCTATAGACACAACTTGGATCTGAGTTGCTCGATGGGACTCATTAACAGGGTAAATCTATTTGGTGATCTTGACATTTATTATGCAAGTTGGTTAGGGACGTGGCTAATTCCATACCTTACCATTCAATGGATGAGAATCCTGGTGTGAATATCGATGGCATCTTTGTGTATCGTGACATTATGGTTTAACAAATTTCGGGCAGGGTATTGTAGTGGTAATAAAGGCTATGACTAGACTAGGTTCGTGTGGCACATGGACTAGGATTGCATCCATATTCGATCTCCCTCTGACCATAAAGGGGTCCCCATCATATTTAATGAATTTCATTAATAGCTTCGTGGCTCTTGTAATCCTACACTGCTGAGTAATAATTTCGGCATCAAACAACACTTAGACAACAAATCAATTGATCTACATGTCGCGACACAACAATGCACTCTTCGAATTTATTAACTGAATTCATATAAATTGAAAAAAACTCAAATATAAATACTACACATGCTCTTTCGGACTAGAGAAATAGTCCTTTAGATCAGTTCTGAGACACATAGGGTTTCAGGTGAGCGCCATTCACCCATCATGGTTGCAACATACCAACTAGTTGTGTGATCCTGATTGCTCTAGAAGGCCAGATCTCCACAACTATAAATGGTCCCAACCAATGCATGCACAACTTGCCTGGATTTTTATAATATCAACTGTCATAAAGTAGGACCTTGTCTCCTTGTGAAAATTCTTTGGTATTAATGTGTCTGTCATGCCAAGCTTTCTACCTTGCTTTCTCAACTAACTGAAGGAAGTCTGCTAAAAACCTGGTCTCTTCAAGTTTGTTCAACTCCATGAGCCTCTTCGCAACTGATTCACCCTCTAACATGTGTTTAACCTGTGCAATAAATAAACTTGGAGTAATGAATTATGTAGGTACCACAACCTCTTTCCCATAAACTAGCTGAAATGGAGTGTACTTGTGATGTTTCTTTGTTGTTGTCCTATAAGCCGATAAAATTGTTGGGACTTTGTCCTTCCAATCCTTCTTGATTGCGCAACAAACCTTTGTTAATCCTCTCTCTAGAATCTTGTTAAACACTTCCATTCTTCCATTGGCTCGCGAATGGTAGGGGATACTCTTATGATGTTGGATCAAGAACTTTGTTGTAAGCTTTGATATTGTACTACTGATAAAATGACCACCCTGATCACTATTCAGACTCCTAGGACATACAAATAGAGTGATAATATTTTCAAAAATGAACCTAGCAGCTGTATCGGTTGAACAATATTAGACAACTGCTGCCTCCGCCCAATGTGTGAGGTAATCAGTTGTGGTAATAATATACCTAGATTTTGAATGCTTAGCAGTGGGGTTGATCAACCCAATAAATTCAACCGCCCATTTCTCAAATGCTTGTAGAGCTCGAACCTGATGAAGAGGCAATTCATATCGTCATTATGGCTTACCCACTCTTTGACAAACGTCGCAAGATCTAGCATATTCCTTTCCATCCTTAAAGAGTGTGGCCCACCATAGTCCATCTTGGAGGACTTTCTATGCAATGGCCTTTCCTCCAACATGACCCCCCACAAATCCACTGTGGCACTCCCACAGTATGTCTTGTCTTTCATGATCTGAGACACATACCTTGAGGATGTGATCTAGGCCCAAATTATAAAATTTCCCTACAATCAATTGATAGTCCGCTGCTCTAACCACCATATGCTATTTTTGAGTTGCAGAGTAAGTTTATGCGCAAGCTCTTGTAGTTAAGAAGAATGTTATGTCCTCCAGGTATTCTGGTATGGCCTCAACTCAAAATAGGTATGCATCTGGGAGTTGTTCGTCGACTGCTCTTCCACTCTCTCCCAACTCTAATCTAGACAGGTGATCAAGCCCTACGTTTCATCTTCGATGTTTAATGATTACCTCAAATGAAAACTCTTGAAATAGTAATAACCATCAACAAATTATTCCTTCCAACACAGACTTGTTAACTAGATATTTTAGCACAGAATGATTGGTAAAGAACTTAACATGAGATCCTAACAAATAATTTCTAAACTTCTGTAGAATGTAAATCATAGATAAACCCTCATTTTCTGTGGTTGTATAGTTGTGCTCATGTTTCGACAACTCTCAGCTAGAAAAATAGATAGGATGATCCATGGCTCCATCTCCTGGTTGCGCGAAGATGGCTCCCAAGGAAATACCTGATGAGTCTACGTGCACATGAAACTATTTTTCCCAGTTCAAAAATATCATAATAGGTGTTGTGCTGAGATTTTCCTTCAGGATATTGAATGTTTTATCAAACTCTGTGGTCCACTAGAACACTTCTAAATTCTTTAGTATATTCTCCATAGGTGCAGTAATGTTTTCGTATCTTCTGATAAACTTGAGATAGTACCCTGTGTGCCCCAGTGTGGAGAGAAACTTCTTAGTGATTTTAGGAGGAGGCATATTCACAATATCCACAACCTTGGTTGGGTCTACCGGTACTCCTTCTCGACATACTATGTGGCCAAACAAATTTCCTTGTGGCACACAAAAGATACACTTCCTGAGGTTCAACGATATCTGCAATTATCTACATCTATCAAACATCATACGTAGTAGCGCTACGTGTTCCTTGAGAAGACTATATATCGTCCAATAATCCATATAAACTTATATAAAATTGTAAATAAATTCTCAGAAAAATGATATTACAATTGGGGAAAAAACTAGAGGGGCTTTCGTTAGGCTGAATAGAATCACATTGTATGCAAATGACCCCCATTCTGTTATGAATGTGGTATTCATTTTTTCTTCTTCAACAATCCCTACTTGGTGATACCCCTAAACGCCATCTGTAAATGAGTAAGATTATTTCCCCGCAACCTGTTCTAGCACCTCATCAATAAAAGGTATTGGGAAAGGGTCATGCACACATGCAAAGTTAAGGCTCCTATAGTCTACACAAACCCTAATTTCCTATGTGCCTTTCTTTCTCTGGATGACTATTGGGCTAACCCATTATGCTTCTTCCATTGCAAAAATGAGTCCATCTTCCAACATATTTTCTATTTCCCCCTTAAAATTTTCTTTCACTCAAGGGTTAAGGCGATATTGTATATTCCTTATAGGATTTGATTATATTTTTAGTTAAATTTTCATTTCTCACATAGCTCCTTTAATCCCTTTTATCTCTGAAAATGTTTTTGGGAGCAAATCCTCATAGTCTCGCAACAAGATATGTAATTCTTGGCTAGTTTTCTCATCCTAGTAGTCTCCTACCATAGATATTTTAGGTTTCTCTGTAGTTCCTATATTGACTTTGCGCAACTTCAATGGATAATTATAAGAATCGTTAGTCTCGCTGGGTATGATGTTTTGAATCTCTCTGCTTCCTTATGTTTCCTTAATGGCTAAGTTTCTCAATTCTTCTAAATCATTCGGTCTTTCCAAATCCTTCTGAATATTATAAAATTATATAGGTATCTTGTCCAAGTTTAGGTGAAGGTTAGACTGAAGTTATTGTCTATGCTTTTGTCACACACCCACTACGGCATAATAAATTTTTCGCCTTTTCTCGGGGGACAGAATCCCCGAAGTCCTACGGGGCTTAGTGCAGGCTATCTCTTCCCTTTTTACACCTCCATGTGATCGTTGATTATGACCATAGGCCAAACAACTAGGCGCCTTTTCGTATTTCGCAACTTTGTGATATAAGCGAGTCGAGTCTTTTGACTCTGCAATTCCTAAAATGTCAAAGTGTCGAATAGGCTTCGATCAACAATTATCCCCCTGGGCTATGCCTTGGCCCGTAAGAACACTTCTCATAAGACCGAAGTCTTATTCCCTTCGGGACTTATCAATACGAGATCCCAACCTCTTGTCAATGGGACTCATGAATTCCCGATTTCTGATTTCTCAAAATGGCCTTTGTCACATTAGCCCTCCTGGATATGCCCTGATCCAGGTGACCACTCCTCATAAGACCTCCATCCTATTTCTTTAGGGACTTATCAATATGAGAGCCGGACCTCTTGTCAACGGGACTCTCGAATTCCCGATTTACAATTTCTCGAAATGGGTGATCTCGCGACAGGTGGCCTCCCTTAATCGGATGGTCCAGATCTATTTTGGGACTTCCACCATAAAGTGTCCTGATCTCTTGTCAACAAGACCTCCGAAATCCTAAGATGGGTGATCTCCCGACACGTGGCCTCCCTTAATCGGATGGTCCAGATCTATTTCGGGACTTCCACCATGGAGTGTTCCGATCTCTTGTCAACAAGACCTCCGAAATCCCGAAGTCTGAAATCCCAAGATGGGTGATCTCGCAACATGTGGCCTCCCTTAATCAGATAGTCTAGATCTATTTCAGGAATTCCACTATGGAGTGTCTCGATCTATTATCAACGAGACCTCCGAAATCCCAAAGTCCGAAATCCCGAGATGGGTGATCTCGCGAAACATGGCCTCCCTTAATTGGACTGTCCAGATCTATTTCAGGACTTCCACTATGGAGTGTCCCGATCTCTTGTCAACGAGACCTCCAAAATCCCGAAGTCCGAAATCCCGATACCAACTCCTCTTTCGGGACTTTCACCTCTATTCATGAAGGCTTAACCCTCATGCATCCCCTGACAAATCCAACGACTATCGGGTTTTCTAACTAAGATCTGATGGTTCAGATCTGTCCTATGTTGTGCACACTCCTGCTGCTCCCTGGACGTGGAAAACCAACGGTTCAGATACTCCCACGGACCTTGGGGGTCTACAGTCCTGATTTCTTTGCTACTCACAGAGATAAAGGAAAAAGGGTTAAGGAATTTAACGCTCTCGTTTCTTCCTCCATGTAATGCCCATATCATTCTAAGGATTATTTTAATTTCATAAACAATTCATTTTCTAAACGGAGATAATGATTTCACAGCATATATTTATTTTCTCAACAACAATTTTGGTAATTTAGATTTATCACAGGGTAATAACTTTCTGGTAAAAATGAGATAAATGAATAACTTGACAAATACCTGATACTGATGCTAATTTATGTTACCTTGCTGCGTCTGTTCCTGCTGATACACAGATTAACCCTGCCACAAACAAGCAAATAACTGCCCAAAACTACTGTCCTCCCTACCAACTAGGAAAACTACCTAGCTCCAGGATATCTACGGATATCCTGGCCCTCCGTGCCCAAAACCTTCAGCAACTCGGTGCCTCCCTAGATCAAGCCACAGTTCAGAACACTCTGTTCCTTGCTTACAGCAAGCCAACATTCCACAAAATACCACAGGCTCGCAGCCAATACAGTAGTGTACAGAAAATTGCTACTCACAGTAGATACCGTGGTGTAGATCTCTCTGCTCACCACAGAATACAATAGTTCATCGCAAAATACAGAGTCTAGAGGCCCTCTGCTCACCCATCACAATAGATCACAACCAATTATCACAGTGTGCAAAATCTCTCTGCTTCCGGCAAATACAGTGGTCCTGAGCTCACAGCCCCGCAGCATCCATCCCCGCCGAATGGACTGCACATCCCCCTCTTTCCGTCCCTTATTCCTCCCTGCCACCTCACGCAGTAACTCTACCACCAACCCCCTCCACGCGTCCTCTGACCTGCATCCCCCAATAAATTTTATTGCCTCGGGATTTATGGGCTCCCGCACCCTGCATACACAACCCTGTGCATACGTAACTCTGTTGTTATCTCCATTCTTACTGACTGTCTTTTAAATTGGTTTATCAGATCATTGAATGCAGTCTGCAATCAATGTTATTTTATTAATTGTAATTATTTCTTAATTAAATCTTGCTTAATAATCTTTAATCATTTATCAGTTTAGGGGCGTTACATACA
>ML792502.1:18961-34994 GCA_009831015.1 Picea engelmannii | reverse complement strand
ACGAAACTCGCGATATCCCGATACGCGATGCAATCTGCCACCTGTCTTATGTTGACCCTACTGTGGGCCCCCTTGTCCCTTGACTCATCGGGAAATCGCATTTCGCGATTCTGCAAGGTATAAAACTCTCGCTCCTGGGACCTTCGATATCCCGATTCCCGATGGTACGTGTGGGCTCTATCGGGTATCGTGAAATCACGATTTCCAACACAACACTTCCAATGTATGCAAAACCCTGAAATCCCGATTCTTTCAGATCCACCGACACGCGTCCCTCTAATCGAACGGCTCCAACCGTGTCGGGAAATCGCGAATCGCGATTTCATTATGTCTTAGTTTCACGACTCCGGAAACTCCGATATGCCGAACCCCGACTCCTCGGGATCCTCTGACACGCGTCCTCGAGATGAATGGCTCAGATCTCATCGAGAAATCGCGGATCGCGATTTCCTGTTGCACCATTTCTTTACCTTCGAAAAATTCGATATTCCGATCTGCGACTTTTGTCCGATCCCTGACACCTGTCCCGTGTGAACGGACGGCTCAGATCTCGTTGGGATTTTCAACGGAGATTTCCCGATCTCTTGTCCACGGAAACGTCGATTTCCCGATGCCTCCCAAAACGCTGACAAGTGTCCTGCCGAGATCAACGGCCAGGAGCCATTCTTGGGATTTCGAGAACGACAAGGTCTCGATTCTCTGACTTCCCAAAACTCGGATGACTCAGATTTTCCTGATGACTCCTCCTGTGCACGCTAGGGCTTAAACCCCGTGCAAGTTTTCTAGATGTAACGGCTGGCGGGATTTCGCCCGAGATCTAATGACGCAGATCTATTCTCCCGTGTAATAGACAACTCCCTTTGGGATAATGATCAATTGCATGAAACTTCATGCAGTGTACAAATTTCTTTCTTGGCACGGTTGAAATTTACATGGGTCTATAGTTCTTTGAAGTTTTTACATTATTACAATCATCGAGGCTAACACGGGCAACTAGTTTACACTGTTCCTGTGCGATACATGTCTGCTAAGTTTCCCTTGACATTTTCATTGGTTCCAGGTACCTATTCTACCCGAAACTTCATTAACGACATTGCTCAATAAAATTAAGTTATGACTTCTCTTTTCCGTGCTCAATAGCTTGGATACCCTACTGTATCATGTATTAGTCACAATTAGTCCACTGAACATGTATCTCTTACAGATTAAGCGTGGCTAGAGTTAACACTCCAGGTTTCGGCCCTTAGGCCCCAGATTTCGAACTAAGACACTCTGATACCATATGTAATGCCCATATCATTCTAAGGATTATTTTAATTTCATAAACAATTCATTTTCTAAACGGAGATAATGATTTCACAGCATATATTTATTTTCTCAACAGCAATTTCGGTAATTTAGATTTATCACAAGGTAATAACTTTCTGGTAAAAATGAGATAAATGCATAACTTGACAAATACCTGATACTGATGCTAATTTATGTTGCCTTGCTGCGTCTGCTCCTGCTGATACACAGATTAACCCTGCCACAAACAAGCAAATAACTGCCCAAAACTATTGTCCTCCCTGCCAACTAGAAAAACTACCTAGCTCCAGGATATCTACGGATATCCTGGCCCTCCGTGCCCAAAACCTTCAGCAACTCGGTGCCTCCCTAGATCAAGCCACAGTTCAGAACACTCTGTTCCTTGCTTATAACAAGCCAACAGTCCACAAAATACCACAGGCTCGCAACCAATACAGTAGTGTACAGAAAATTGCTACTCACAGTAGATACCGTGGTGTAGATCTCTCTGCTCACCATAGAATACAACAGTTCATCGCAAAACACAGAGTCTAGAGGCCCTCTGCTCACCCAGCACAATAGATCACAGCTAATTATCATAGTGCGCAGAATCTCTCTACTTCCGGCAAATACAGTGGTCCTGAGCTCACAGCCCCGCAACATCCATCCCCGCTGAATGGACTGCACATCCCCCTCTTCCCGTCCCTTATTCCTCCCTGCCGCCTCACGCAGTAACTCTACCACCAACCCCCTCCACGCATCCTCTGACCTGCATCCCCCAATAAATTTTATTGCCTCAGGATTTATGGGCTCCCGCACCCTGCATACGCAACCCTGTGCATACGTAACTCTGTTGTTATCTCCATTCTTACTGACTGTCTTTTAAATTGGTTTATCAGATCATTGAATGCACTCTCCAATCAATGTTATTTTATTAATTGTAATTCTTTCTTAATTAAATCTTGCTTAATAATATTTAATCATTTATCAGTTTAGGGGCATTACACTCCAATATAACGGTCATGACTGACCATAGATCCTCTGATAGGATCTCATCCGTCAATCGATACTTATCCCTACATTTCCATTTCAGGATTTTGCAGATCGGGGTTTCGGGAATTGCGAGTGTGAGAGGACTCGCGCTTAGGTACCCCGGGTGCCGAAATGCCGAAATATCGAGATTTTAAGAGGATCATTCTTCCTT
This sequence comes from Picea engelmannii, assembly GCA_009831015.1. Lineage (NCBI taxonomy): Eukaryota > Viridiplantae > Streptophyta > Pinopsida > Pinales > Pinaceae > Picea > Picea engelmannii. Next base: position 32,503 of record ML792502.1, on the reverse strand, counting down.
GTGAAGGATTACTAAGACTTGTGCCTTCAAATCCTTTTTCGGGTTCTTGGTAAGATTTCCAAGAAGGGTGTCTCTATGGGGAGATCTATCCAGGGTATTCCCTGAGACGAATAAGGGTATAGATTTCCAGAGAACAAACTTGAAGTCTGAATTAGATCAGTATACATATATATATCTATTTATAAAACATAAGCCATACGTAGTCTTTCCATTATAAGCATGCAACCACCACTTCTGGTCAAAATATCACACAGACAATCTTATACTCAAACCATTCATAGATTGCACAGACTATGAGCATACATGTCAGCATATAAATTTCAATATGAAAGATATAACACTTATAAGAAAAACACGAGAGATGATGCAACTGCCGAGAGGGGTGCTCGTTTCCACCCAACCATAGGCTCAGCGACTCCCAAAGGATTTACCACTAGCCAACCCCGAGTTGAGACCACGATGCTACGAGACTGAGTCTTTGTTTGCCAATGACAAAAAATGAAGGTTACTCTCCTTCTTCTCTGCTATCACTCACTCTGTATTTCTCCAGAGTTGTCCGTTTCCTCTTTCCCTCGCATCCCCCCTGAACGCATGCTCTTCCTGCCTTTTCTCCTTTCGGCAAGGTTGTGTGTGGCATAATCTTCCTCGCGGTGGTCAGGTCTGATGACTCTACGGATGGGTGGTTCACCCCCATCCCTCATTAATCATGAGGATCCCTTTACCTACCAACCTGGTGAGTCATTTAATTTGGGGCCAGCAAGCCGCTCTTGGTTCTCCGAGCCAATGAAGTCCAAATACGGTATTGGTTTTGGTGGAAGTTAACGCCACCATTCTAGGTGCCTTCCACCACCTTTCTTTAGCCATCATGGTCTCTGTTTCAGCACATCCCCTCTCAGCAGTCCTGCAATATATATGTATATATATTATTATTTACATTCATCAACCTTTTTCACAAGGTCCATTCACATCACACATTCACATTTCTGAGTTTGCCACAATACTTGGCCAGTATAGTTATTTTTACAGACTGGGGGAAACAGGGTGTTACAGCTTTGCACATACCACTAGGTCTGATTTTCGTTCGCCAATATCTATAAAAAAGAATTATTTAATTCTTTGCAGGACTACTTTAATCTCAGGGTAGTTACTTGTAAATGAGAAGTACTTGCAAAATTGACCTGCCAACGTTTTCCAGTCGTTGGTCTGTCTTATGGTTTCTTCATGCATGTACCAAGATTTCATAATTGAACCTAGTGAATTGGGAAATACTTGAACCCACAAGCAAGATGGTATTTCTACAACTTTCCACTGTCTCACGCACTATTCAATATGTTCTTTAGGATCAGACTATCCATTAAAACATTGCACAACTTGGAAATTCGCCCGCATCTCTGATTCCAGTTTCAAGTTATTTTGAAATCTATATCGGATGACTTGCTTCACATCATCCTAGTTCTCAACTAAGGCTTTTTGATTAGTCCAACATCTAGCAGGGGTGTCCTAGAGGGATAAATACAACACTAATATCCTTTGATCCTCCGCTATCTTTTATTCCATGATGACCAAAAAATTGCCATGTTCTGGGGTACCATCATATATCGGGTGCTCTCTAACCTTAGTTCCAACCCATCTGCTTGCTCTGACATTTGCGCATATTCTTGAAAATATTTCATATGAACTTTTCTCCCAACTGTCAAATTCCAGTTATGAATCTTCGTCCTTTGATTGTATGCTCCTCCAACTTACTAATCCATCAACAATAGGATTTATGTATTCTTCTCTCGTTCTTGTTGTTATAGTGTACAACTGATCCAAGTCTTCTCCCTGCATATTGTTTTATGTTGGCTCTATGTATGGAGGGCCTACATACAGATCCAAGGGTTGAACTACTTTTATTCCATCTGCCTCAAATGTCATAGTGTCTTTCTTTAGGTCAATCACCACATAGTTGTTGTAAGCCCAATCAATACCAAGTAGTGCAGAATAAGGATCCTTATTCTCCATGATTTTGATCACCTCAAAATCATCTACAATGTTCACTCGGGCAACTTATATTTCCACATTCTCCAGTCTTCCTATTGGGAAAACACAATATTTATTGGCCATTCTTAGTTGGATTGGGGAATATGTCAAATGAGGTTTTCCTAAAGCTTCCCAAGTCTTTTTAGGAAGTATATTAACATCATATCCTAGATCTAACATAACATCCTTAATCTCAAATTCATCTAGTTGGGCTGCTAATCTAAACTCTTTTCTATTTCATACTTTCCTTCTCTACACTCTCTTAGTATTCTTGTCAGGAAGATTAGTCCTTATTCTTTTTTCTGGAGATTCTTCATTTTTTAGAACTAGGTACAATGCATTTCTCAACTTCTCTGTCAACTGGTCATTCGCAAGAATATCATAAAATAACTAAAACCAAAGTTCAACTACATTTTGTGGCTGCTTAGGTTATCTCATCGAGACTATAGGGTTTCTAGGTGTAGGGGGTAAAGAAGGGACTTGTGTGATCCTAGGGTAAATGATAGCATGAGAGGGTTTCTCTTGCATCTCTGGGCCAGGGATATTCTGAAATAATTCTATGGATTTTTTAAAGAATATCTTATGTTTCATAGGATCGTACATGTCCTCCTTAGGCAGTGCTTTATGGATCTAAGGTAAATTATCAACATCTGCGCAAGTTTTTCCCCTCCTCGAGTAACGATATTAAGGTTGGGAGGTTTTCCTCTAATAAATCTCTTTATCTATGAAATGATGATATTAGTTTCTCGTTTACGTACTTGATCTTCCCATTTTGCAATTAGTTTTGTGCAGTCTTCAGTTGCATGCCCATTGGTCCTGCAGTGAGAGCACCATGGTCGCCTCATATGAGGATAGTCTCTAGCCATATGGCCTTGCTCATCACAGTTGTAGCATATACTTGTCCTCTTCCCTTGGTCCTTCCTCCTCTGAGGTCTACTCCATCTCCACCTCGAGATCTTCCTGGTCCCTGAGGGGTTTCATTCACCCTGAATGATGTTCGATCTAGTCTGTCTGCAAGTGCATCCAACACTCTACACTGATTGGTAGCATGTGTGGTAGATGTGCAAAACTCATAGTCTGTGTGTTCGGTACTTTTGAATACTTCTAAATAATGTTGTATTGTCTTGACCCATGCCCATGGATTCAAAAAATATCGCAATACTCAACTGATGGTGTTGCTTGAGCTCTTGGAAAGGAATGATATGGGGTTGGGGTATGGAATGGTAAATTTGAGGATACTTGCACAACCCTTCCCGTGGGTCCTAGTGAGGGTCCCATTGGATTCTCAGGAGGTCCCAGTCCCCCCATTTGTGAACATTCATTCACCATATGTCCTTCTGTGTAACATCCACTACACCATACCTGTGGTCGTCCTAGTCTCGGTATTGTTGGCCCTTGACCAAGTTTTGGAGAACCTTCGTCGTATTTGACCATTTTTGGGACTTCGACAGGATGGTCAAAGACAAAGCGCCATGCGAAGTGAAGATCGTGGGATCTCACCCCCTTTTGTGAGATTTTTGGGGCTAGGGTTTATGTAACAGTTATGGGATGTCGCCCCATGGGTTTACCCATGTTTAGGCCCCATTTGTAATGTATAAATAGATATCTAGGCGATGTAAGAAGAGACAAAAGAGAGAACTATTAGACTCATATTAGTGCAAAGATAAAGGCTTTGTGCATACTATGTGTTAAGAATTGCAGAGATAAGTGCAAGTGATTGTAAGAAGCTTGTGTGCAGACTGTGTAAGAAGGCTTTGTGATGTGGCCTAACTCGGGGAAGGAAGATTTGGTCAGGTTCCCGCAGATCTCCTGTCTTATGCGGAGTTGGTATTGTGGCTCTGTGCATTGAAAAAAGATAATAAAGAAGACAAAGAGTTGGTGGATGTAGCCCCACGTTGGGGATGAACCACGCATATCCTATGTTGTGATTTTTTTATGTCGTTAATGTGATTTATGCTTAGTGATGAATATTTACGTATGTTAGATGCATCTGATATAGAATCTTAGTGCTTAATAACTTGAATGAATGCTATATCTATTGATGCTATGTTCTAAATGGTCATATATTCTTAGATCTTGTTGAATACTTCGTTTTTCTGTAATTAGGGTTTTACTTGTGATGTGAATAAAGGATTAAATACTAATGAATATTAACTGCTAAGTTCTCTATTAAAGCATTGTGATCACAGATATGTGTCCTAGTTGGGTTGTAGACACTTGAGTCCTACAACCCACCCTGCCTTTACCTTGGGTGAGACTTCATCTGCTTCACATGTGTTTCCGAAAGGGTCGGTAGTTAGGGTTTTGTTGGTGCACTGTTGAAGCGTTGGACCCTGGGTCTTCCCCTGTGGCAACAAATGGTTCTATTGCTACAACCTGAAACTGTGATTGTTGGGAACTGAGGAAAGGAGAAATCTTTGTGCATAGACATGTTTTTGTAGTGCGCAGTAATCTACTTGACTCGTGAAGCTCGGTGCTAAGAAGGGAATCAGATCTAAAAAAGAGGTAATATCTTAAGGCTTTGTGCTTTGATAAAGGTAAGATAAGTGGAAATTTTCATTTCGAAGGAATGGATCTAGGTATATTTGATAAATTTTGTCCTAGTTTGAAAACTAGGGCACAACTAGAAGAAAAAAGATATGATATGAATAGATCTGATAAAAATAGTGAAAGATATGTTATTCCTATGCATAGAAAGAATTGTTGGACTAACAAGTGGATGAAGGATCCTAGAAAGAATTTTTTGCAGGTCCATCACTATGATTCTAGTGCGCAGTACAGGAAAGGTTGGGGATCATTTAAGAGAAAGAGAGGATTGAGTCTTTGTTATAGTTGTAGAAGACCGAGACATCTTGCTAAGGAATGCCCTGGTAGAAGTCCTATTTTCCTTTGTTGTAAAGCTACTGAACATGAAGTTTTGGATTTCCCTAGAATGCTTGCTAAAGTTGAAAAGATGAATATGAGACAAAAAAATCATGAGGAAGGCCAAGAGACTAAGAATATGCTAAAAAACTAGGAAGAATAAGAGGCTATATTATTGCAGATGAAATAAACAATGAATGATCACAAAGATACAAGTTTATCATATACCTTAAAAGAGAAAGAGTGCATAGAAGCAAGAATAGGAGACTTCGACATAGACTGTGTATTGGATGCAGAAACACAGGTGAACATTATGACAGAAAGTACTTTGGAAATCTTAGGAAATCCTGTTATGGTTCCTTCACTTGGAAGAATAGGATTGCTTAAAGGAAAGTTGATAACCTTATGTTTAATACTTTCCCATGTACCTATGGTTGCTCATGGAACATTGAGATAAGAATAATTTAAGGTCATTAAGTTTGTTGGGAACAACGCTCCTTTTGCACTTTTGTTAGGAAAGACTTGGATTGAGAGAGATTAGATCCGAAGGAGAGAAGAAGAGGAAGCTATAGAATAGAAAAAGAATGAATTAAGGGATTTCAGGGCTAAGAGAATAATGCACTTAATAAAAGAACAGGAGGACAAGTCGAAGCAACCAAGGGCTAGACACCTAGTTGTTGAAGTTGAAAGAATGCAAGGAGGCTTAAAGAACTTATCCATGCAAAAGAGAAGAGCACCTACTCTAGAAACAGTAAGAGAAGAAGTATTATCCTTGAACTTTGGAAGAGACCCTCAATAGTGCGAAGTTATTATGCTAAGAAAGGATAACAACCAAAATGGAAAGAGGAATCTAGAGACGCGGATCATAGGAAAGAAAGCTAGAAATCTCAATAAGAAAAAAGAAAAGCTAGAAAAATTGTAGGAGGTTCCAGAGAAGACTTCATAGAAGGAAGGCTTGCAGAACTTAAACCTCTCCGGAATAGTAGAACAAAATCGACTGGCACTTCACCACGATGAAGCAATATGACCGTTGGAGGCATCCTAACCATTAGAACAATGCTCCAGAAGGGATAGAAACGTAGTTATTGTCGAAACGTTCACCATTGGACCATTGGGACCATGCCATAATGGATGGAATTGTATTGATTGAGGCATTCATGCCCGTTGGAGGAGTATATTATGATGTTATCTATTTATCCCGTCGAATGTTTCACTGAGTAAACTTTCATGAATTGTGATTATCCGAGCCCACTGAGAACTAATTTCTTTCACACAGTGCTTATTGTAACCTCGCCATCCATTCCACTAGCTTGATTGTTTGCTCACTGACCTGAGATATCTGATCTCGAGCGACCTTAGCGCAGTAGAATTTTTTTTCAAAGAAATCCTAATAGACGTCACGGCTAAGAAGGTCCTCTCCACAGGAGTACATGACTCATCGACGAGAGGAGTGCAAGCATCCCCATCAACTTCACATCGATCTGGGCCCTCCCGATCTGTGGAAAAGAAGAAAACTAAGCATCGCAATGATTTGGAAAATGAGAAGCTCATCCCATGAATATTTCCCAACTATATCCCGCCTCTAGCTGGTGTGGTTAGTTGTGATAGCGTCCTGAGGGACTTCGACTACACATTGATTACTGCGTACCTCCCGAAGGGGATACACATAGTTGGACTACAGTTACGACAGATTATGATGATGAAGATCGGTGAATTCAACTTAGGCTACTACAAGAACTATGGAATTCTCACACCACACAAGTACTTGACCAAGACAACAGAGAAGAAGTTGAAGATAATCCCCCAGTCGTGGAATATGGACATCGCGAGGTCCACCATTATTAATGTGATGAATATCCCACACTTTGGAAGACATCAGGAGGTTAATGCGTGTGTTAAACTCCACCTGTCATGCTACCATGGTAGTTACCTATGGTTGGATCGACGCATCATAGTATATCCGATGTTGATCCATCAGATCACTGGATTAAGCATGCAAGGACCAAATCCCCTGGATTTTTACCCAGGGAAGGCTTAAGATCACGCCCTCGCACAACGCATAAAAGAAACCTACGAGGATGTGGAGAAAGGGAAGCAGGGCTACAAGGTAGCCTCCATCCAAAATGGCGCAGTGTGCCTAGCTTGCTAGATGATCACTGGTAAGATCGTTAGGAAGAATAGGCCAATGTAGGTCATGGGGTTTGTCGTCGACCTCGTAGGAAAATGCGTCAAAGGGATGCAAATGAACTAGGTGAGCTACCTCATCAACCAGTTAGAATAGGACAGTCGCGAAGCTCAGGATCAGGGCTACAAGTTCCATTTCAGTTGGCTACTGGTTCTCATTGTCTTCATTTCTTGGGAGATTCTGGAAGGATTGACCTTCCCTGAAATTGAGTCGTATGAACCACTAGCTGCAAATTTCACTATGCTATGGTATTAGAGCGACATGGAGAAGCAATGGCAGTCAAACGCGGTGTTCCACACCTATTATCTACAGATGAAGAAGGCCTTTGAATCCTTCCCTCGCATGATGCCAAACACCCTGCACAGGTTCGGGCCACTTGTGAAGTTCCACGCAGACAAGCACTTCATCTATATCATTGCGCCTGGAGATAAGAAAAAGGAAGTGCTCTAGTCCTATTACAAACTCGAAGAGGAGGACATGGAATAAATAACCAAGGAATGGCCTAGAGAATTCCTTGTACTAGTTGACCAGAAAAAACTCTCTGAACCTGACCTCATCAGAATTCCTGTAGTCACTCATGAAGAATATGATGCACCCAGCAGCAACAGGAAGAAAAATAAGGAAGAGGTACATGAATTGAGCAACACATCAAAGGAAACTACACCAGATTCACTTGAAGGGGAGGAGGTGATAAAGTAGACAAAGAAGAGGATGAAGGGGAAGAATACAAGCAGAAGCAAGGCAAAGTAACACCGCCTAAAGATCCATTGACAGTGACAAAAACATCCAAGAAAAGAAAGGGTTCCCCGACGAAACCTTCATCGTGGAAGAATTAAAAAGCCAATAAACCTCCATTCCACACTATGCTCACAGTGTATGACATTGACCTTATCATTTCCACTATATCCGATACCTCAAAGGAAAGTTTGCAGTGAAGTGAAGCCAAACATGAGACAATTTTTGATAGGATTGAGGTAGATCTCAAAGGGCTACAATAGGATCTTTATTCGATCCACACAGTATCTACTGTGCCATTCTCAGTAGGGGACACAAAAGTAGGAGATGAGCCTGCCCAGTTATTCACATTAGCAGACTCAACCAAGGCTCACCTTCGTTGGGTCTAGGAGGAAAAGGAGCAAGTCACAGAGGCATTAAAGAAAACAAAAGAAGAATCCATAGAGAAATGTCAGGTTGTGCAACAAGAAAAAGATGACCTCCAGGTGAAGTTTGCATAGGATAAAGCGCATATCTAGAAGGAGAAAGAACAATTGCTTGCAGAGAAGATGGGAGTTAAAGAAGCAGTCCCCAGAGCACTTTTCTCTGTGACAGGCCTAACACAGATGGAAGAAGAAACCGCTGAGATCCAGCTGGGGAAGCTCGTGAATCCATTCAATAGCTTCAAGCAAGAGTGGCAGAACTCGAACTTCAATCCATGTGAAGTACTCTGCAAGAAGTGCGAGATCAGAGGGAATAAACTGCTCAGAGAATAGTAGAAAGAATCAAGGCATTGGACTTAGAATTCAAGCAATTTAGCAGTTGAAGTGTGCAGACCTATGAGTGCCTTGCAGAGGACCCAGAACTAAGAACATTGGAGGCACAATTCTAGGAGGTAGAACAACAAGCAGTGATAGTACAAGCACAATTGAGGCTATTTTCAGTAGTCGAGAGGATGAAAAGGTCCCAGGAACAATGCATCATTCAAAAACAGATCCATGCCATCTAGATTAAAGTCATGGAAGTGACCCAGAGGCTACATCCAGTGTACGATGAAGCCTGCACACTTTTTGAGGAGATTGAGGGACAAGGTGCACAACTAGAACAAGTGGTCACCATAGTGAAACAATGATTGGAAGGACCGGTGATCGATAAAGTTATTCAGGATTTCGCCGAGCAGGAGGCTTTAACAAAGCAGTAGGTCGAAGCAACTCGAGCCAATCTCGAGGCCTTCGAAGTAGAATTTCCCAGATCAAAGTGACTCGTGACGAGTCACAGGTGAGAGTTGGGGGCATGTTGGTCCTCGAACAAGTTTTTGAGAACCTTGGTCATGTTTGACCATTTTCGGGACTTCGACAGGCTGGTCAAAGACGAAGAACCATGAGAAGCGGAGATCACGGGATCTCGCCTCCTTTTGTGAGCTTTTTGGGTTTAGTCTTTATGTAATGGGTATGGGATGTCGGCCCATGGGTTTACCCATGTTTAGGCCCCATTTGTAATTTATAAATAGATTTCTAGGTGATGTAAGAAGGGACAGAAGAGAGACCTAGTAGAATCGGCTTAGTGCCGAGCTAGAGGCTTTGTGCATACTATGTGTTAAAAATTGCAGAGCTAAGTGCAAGTGATTGTAAGAAGCTTGTGTGTAGACTGTGTAAGAAGGATTTGTGTTGTGACCTAACTGCAAGGTGTGCATAGATATCATGTCCTATATGGACTTGGTATTCTGGCTCTCTTCATTGAAAGAATATAATAAAGAAGATCAAGAGTTGGTGGACGTAGCCCCACACTAGGGGTGAACCCCATATATCTTGTGTTGTGATTGCTTTATGTCATTAATGTGATTTATGATTAGTGATTAATATTTATGTATGTTATATGCATCTGATATAGTATCTTAGTGATTAATAACTTGGATGAATGCTAGATATGTTGATGCTATGTGTTAAATGGTCAGATATGCTTAGATCTTGTTGAATAATGTGTTGTTCTCTAATTAGGGTTTTACCTGCGATGTGAATAAAGGATTAAAGAATAATGAATATTAACTACTAAGTGTTATGTTAAAGCATTGTAATCACAGATCTGTGTCCCATATAGGTTGTAGACACTTGAGTCCTACAACCCCCCCTGCCTCTACCTCGGGTGAGACTTCATGTGCTTCGCAGGTGTTTCCGAAAGGGTCGGTAGTTAGGGTTTTGTTGGTGCATTGTTGAAGCGTTGAACCTTGGGTCTGCCCCTGTGCCAACAAGTATCGTCAATTATTGAATATTCTCTATAAGTGCTGATATTTTCCCTTGTAGTTGTGTCAAATTGCATCTGTTGGGGGTCTGGTCACTCTCAGGCTCCCCGAATATCCTTCCATGGATTCAATCTTCATTGATTGTTCCAAGGCATATGTCAAAGTGGATGTTTGTTGTTGTGTTAGCGGAATCCATGTTAGAGGTAGCAATCCCTAGATATACCATTCTCTTTGATGTTTTTCATGGATCGGATGTGCTAACCTCCCTATAGAATCTTTAAACTTCTGGCTATATTCCCAGGATGATTCACCTTCCCTTTGTTTAATTTTGTGTAACTCAGACAAAGCTTGTTGTTCTGATTGAGGTAGATTATACTCCACTATGAAATTCATCCATACCTGGTCAAGTGTGCACGCTTGACCTTGCACTCCTGGTACTCATGGCTCAATGGCCTTCATGTACCATTTGAGAGCATGGGATCTCAAATTTGTCTGGAACTCAACCAATTTATTTGCATCCAGAGTCCCTCTGGACCTCCATATTTCTTCACATAAGAAACAATGCTTCTCAACATCCTCGTCTCCCTTACCCAAGAATTCTGGGTATCAAGTAATCGAACCTACCACATTACCATCCATTGTTGATCTTACTATTCCTACCAAGATAAAACCTAACGGTCTTGGTTGTGATCTACCAGGGGATCTCAATATCCTCCCAGTATTCACGCTTCCCATTTGTGACTGACTAACTGATTGTATTAGGTTATCATGCGCCTAAAAATGAGTTCGTATGCGAAAGTTATGACCCCGGGAAGATGAGGTACCAACTTACCCATCGAGGCCCACACAACATTTGGTGTTTCATCTCCTAGGGTTAGGTTTTTGGATGTCTATGCTCTTGGAATTCATGGGTAATGTTAAAAATGCCTTTGGAGCCTCATTGTAATCATTCTTCTCAGATAGATTCATGTAGCAACCACATCTTTTCTCAGATATATATACCACCATTTAAGCAAGTTGCTTTCAGTTCTCCGGTTTTACAGTTTTAGCCTATTTTATTTATTCAATAGAATTTATTGTTCATTGGATATCTATTGTTGTTCTCAGTATTTTTGTTTTATTATATTTAGTCTATTACTCATTTTTGTTCCGCTCATAAACTGGATCAGTTATTATGTTTTCACTGTTACCAGGTTGATTCTTAGTGTTTTTGCTTGACTTTGATTCATGAAAATTATAATGATTATATAATATTACATTTTCTTACTGTGTTTCATAAAGTTGATGTTAACATTTCTCATCTATCTATTTTCATTCTTACTAATTCTATTATTTGAATTTAAAATCAAGTTATTCTCTTATGATTTTAATCTACATGATTTAACTTGGTTAGCATATGTTGTGTATTCTTTATTTGTGAAATGTCTTTCATTAGTTGAGTATTATAACAAATATGTTCATCGATGTAATAGAATCGGGAGAAGTTTTTTTTTTCTTTTTGGATTTGATTGATTAATTTTTTATTTCGTATGGATAAATTTATATGATTTCCATCAAATGAAGGAGTATTTGTAAATCTTCTTTGTAAATATAATTAACTTACAATTAGTTACATGTAACAAAAATTAGCTCTAATTAGTTATTTGTAAATATACTCGATAGGAAACATCAAAGATATTTAATGATTCCCTCTCATAAGAGAAGGAATTATCTAGCTAAAGAAGGCTTAAAACATGTCGGAAGCAGCCACACCAAACGACTAAGGTTAAACTCAAGAAATTTCGATCGGGTTATTTCCCTTACGACAAGTGGTCATTTTTGCTCATCAACACATTTCTAACCTTTCCATATTTCCACTGCAGCTTGATTCTTCCATGTCGTGTGATTTTGGTTGGCCAATCATCTCCTAGGAAGACATGACCATCACACCTTTCATATGCATAGAACCACTCCCTATGAGGAGACTTACAAAAAGAGACACTTGAGTCGATGAACCATACCTCACTTTTTTAATGTGTACATATAGAATCCAAATACACATCCCCTCCTTCTTCTGAGGATAACTTCCCTTCCATGAAATTAGTATAATCTATCATTCTACCTCTCTCAACACTTCTTGATCTATAGTTATTCTTAAAATTCCCTAGTTTACAACAATTCCAACATACTTTCTTTAAACGCTCCCCTAGAGATTTGGACCTACTTTTAGATTTACATTTCTCTCAAGTAAACTTATTTTTTCTTTCTTTGGAATGGCCCCTTACTGTTAGGGAATCTATGTTATGCTCTCTCATTGATTTTCTTCTCATTTTCTTTGATAACAAAGATGCAACTACATTCTCAAACTTTAATGCCGACTATTGATTTGTACTGCTTGTTGTTACAACCAAATTATACCAAGAGTCTGGTAGAGAACATAACAAGGTAATACACTTATATACTTCCTCCAAGTTAATATCAATATAAGTAAATTGACTTACTTGTGTATTGAAATGATTTATATGTTTTGTCATAGAGTGTCCATCTAGCATCCTAATATGAAGGAACTTCTTTCACAGAAACAACTTAACTTTGACTGATACAAGTTCCCTAATTTTTCCAAGAACTTCTTTGCAGTTTCTTCTCCAAAGATGTTCAACAATATTGAATCTGATAGAAAAGGTGAATATTACTCCTCGCCTTTCTTTCTAACTTTTACCAATCTACTTTTGACAAAGAAACTATCTATAGCCACCCATTGTTCCTTATCCACTAGAAAATCCTCCATCTTGAGCTTCCACAACTCAATTTTTTGTCCATTGAACTTCTTGATCTCTGCTTTGTAAGTGTGTGCCATTCTTTCAATACAAAAAAAAATAAAATCACCACTACATAGCTCCCACTAAAGTCAAACCCTCGAAATCTTGCACTCAAACACAATACACAAATATTTTACCGTGGAAAATCAAGATTAGTGGAGCTTCTCCTCTCCTTTTTCTTTTTATTTATTTTTTGTCATATTTTTCATCCATATACAATGCAATATATGGAGAGATTTTCTCCAATCACGAATACCCTATTTGCTAAACCTGAATTAAATTACAATGAACATAAATTGTTTTCTAATAAAGAAAATTGTTACTAAAAAACCATCGACCAAAAAACCATTATCGGAAAACCATCAACCAAAAAACCATTACTCGAAAACAGGCCAGCAAGTAAAAGCCACAACACTGTTGAGATAAATTGTCCATGAATCCATAGATAAGTCATAAAATGTCTTCTTCTTTTTTTCATTTTTTTAATGAATCTCATTCTTTTAGATTTACTAATGGCCCTAAAATTGTCCATCCCTTTAGGAGTAGAACATGGAGTAAACAAGCCACAAGTATTTGGAAATTCTATGGTTGTAAGTGGATGAAAAGACAATATACTTTGAAATTTGTTTCTCTTCTTCTTTTGATCGAATAAATCTTTGATAGGTTTATAGGTGAGTAGCATTTGTTTTCATTATATATATATATATATATATATATATAGA
>ML792501.1:177574-205392 GCA_009831015.1 Picea engelmannii | reverse complement strand
TATGTATATGTATATGTATATGTATATGTATATGTATATGTATATGTATATGTATATGTATATGTATATGTATATGTATATGTATATGTATATGTATATGTATATGTATATGTATATGTATATGTATGTATGTATGTATATATATATTCATTTTCCTAATAAGTTCAAAAAACTCAGCTTTAAATTTTAGGAGAGGAGCGAAATGATTTGGAGCACATATGGAGGGTTGTTAAATATGGAATAATTGTTTAAATTGGATAGAATGAGTTCTAAAATAGAGGCGATGGAAATAAATCAAATATCAATGGTCACGATTATGATCGAGAGTCTTCGGGACAGATCAACGACTGGTGTGCATTGCAGGACTGGAAAGCGCATAGAGGTTAATTCCATAAAGTGGTTCTGAAATGGAAACCATGGGTTTTGAAGGTCAAGACGTGTCATCACTGGGACAATTGCAGAGAAAAAAGTGGTTTACATTGAAATCGTTGACCCGTTTCTCTAAAAAGTTGAATATTATAAAGTTGATGTGACTTTTATTTTATTTTTACTTTTATCTTTGTCAAAGAGGAAACTATTGGAGTTGTTGCAACTGTCACCTTTAGTTGAATTTAGAATTCTCAGCGCCATTATAATCATCATTACCAGGCATTTTTTCTTGCTTCCATGGATCCCATCATGCTTGAAGTATCTGAACAAATAACAGAAAATAATGAAGAATCCCTAATCGATAGAGATAATGATGTTTGTGACCTTGAATTCACTGTTGCCCCTATTTCTCAATTAATAAGTTACCTAGTTGGCGTTAGAGGGAAAGGTTTTCCATTTTTGGAGTCTGTCCAAAATTCTCGCATTCCGTATGTAACTGAATTGTGTTTTCAGTTTCCCAAATTTATAGGATGGTGTGCAGAGAAATACTCGGAGTCAGAAATAGTTGTAATTGATAAAAATGGGTCTAAATTCTTGTGTAAAATTGATGATGTGTCAGTCAAGGAGTCATTAAAAATTCCTAAGTCTTTCTATGAGAATTATGAACCTTTTCAAGAGGAAGAAATGATTAGAGTCTATAGGGAGTTTCAAACATAGATTAAAACTCTGCTTTTAAGAATGATTATCAATCTTGATTAGTTGCCACAAAGTTTGTATTTTCCCTTAAGCATCGATATCATGGTCAATGAGGTTCAATGTGTCTGCTCTTTGTTAAGTCAGGTTTTAGGTCTCAATAGTGATAGATTCATAGTTGAGGTCATGTTAGGTTTCCTTCTCAATTCTTCCAGTCAGAGTCAAGTCAATTTGTCTGCATTAATTTTGATGAGTTCCTAGCTGATACCATCCACAAATAGCTAGTGAAGTTCCACTCTCTTAAACACTTCAGATACTGTACATATCTGATGAAGACTTTTCTCACCAGCACCAATGCGGAGATCCTTGAATAAGAATCAATATCTATTGAAAGAAACATGATGACTTTGGTAATTTTAATCAATAAAGTCATGTTAAAGGCCTGCCAAATGATTTTCAATGTTAAACTACCTAGGGTTATTGAAGAAATGCTAATTCAGCTACAAAATTCATAAGACATAGTAGGATACTAGACCCTTTTCATAAATTCTATAGTAATATGGGTATATGGTTTTCATTAGTTTCATTATTTGTTTCCCATCTTTTTGACCCCCAAAAGTTTTTCTCTAGAGTTCATAAGATAGAAAATCATCTCTGAAACTAAAAATTTAATCAAATGTCATAGAGAAAGCAATATAAAGTTTCCTTTTTTGATTGGCCTATTCATTGTAAAATCTAGAACATGTCTAGAACAGGTTGAGGAAAAACTCAAATTTTTTTTTTCACAAATTCCAAGTAAAAAATATGATCCTCATCAGATCATATCTAGAACGAGGTAAATGAAAAAAAATGCTCCATATGGGCAAGGTTCCAAAAGTTGTAATTAAGGTTCCAAAAGTGGTAATTAAGGTTCCAAAATCTAGTAGATAGAGTAAGAGGATTGTTTCAGAGGAAATGGACATAGACCCTAAACACACTTCCAGAAAGAAAATGAAAACCATCCAGACAAATCAATATGTAGACTTGGAGAATGAAGGGTCTAAAGAACAAAAATGTTTAGACATGGTGGAGAGTGGCACAAGTGTAATTGAATCCAGATATGATCAATTGGAAAGTGAAGGTAGCTTTGGATCCTTCCATATACATAAATACTATTTTCCTCAAGCCACAGAAGAAGCCTACCAGTCAAAGGAATATTTATCTAAGAGGTATGCAGAAAAAAGAAAGGAATTACTAGGTGATATCATGAATCTAATGCATGAGGTAAAGAAATATTCCAAACACAAGTCTTCATTATTCATAGTCAGAGACATAGAAAGAAAAACATTGAACATTTCCATAACATAAGAAGATAAGGTCTCTGAGATCAAAATAAATTATGATAATATCAGTGCCCCATATAAAGTTCAATTCCACAAGCAGGATAATGACTTGATATATTCATATTATTTAAATTTAAATTTCAAAATTTCAAAATTACATCACTAGTTGCCAACCTTGAAAGTTGGCTCAGGCAGGAAAAAGTAGCAAGTAAATCATGACAGATTCAAATAAAGAAACTTGAAGTTGATGGCCCCAAAGAAATGAAATCCTTGCTAGATGAGAAAGACAAAGTGATTCTCATCCTAAAAAAAAAGTTAAAATCCATGCTATAGAAAATCCACATACTGCAAAACTTGTAGCATTAGAATAAGAAAAGGAAGCTTTGAAGAAGAAATCACTAGATTTTCAGGCTAAATTTATGCAACTGGAAAAGGAAAAATTAGAATGGTCAAAAGAAAATACAGAAATGACAACTAGAGTCTTAACTTTTTCTTCCGATGTACCCTCTATTACACCCTCTTCTAGTGACAACAAATCAGGAAATGAAGACATTGTCCAGGAAATGTCTCAGGTTAGCTTAAAGGATTGGGAAATAAAAGAATTGAAAGAGAATATCAAGAAAATGGAACAAGAGGCACAGAAAAGGGATGAAAGAGTATCACAACTTGAAAAGGAAAATGTAGTCCTTCATGAAAAGGTGAATAATCTAAACTCTAGGCTTAAAGGAATTTTTTTTTTACGAGGAGCCATGCACATCATATAGGACTCCATATCAGTTGAGGTTAAAAAAATCAGGACATGTCTAATGTTTGTTAATGATGAGGAGAACATTGCAGTTTTGGCTAAATAGAGATGAAAAGTTGTTCATGAAACTTTATCAAAAAGACCAGCAAAATGGGCCCAGAACACTATCAATCTCCTTAACATAGTCCATTCATCAAGTTTGCAGACAATTTGGGTCAAATATATAAATGATTTGATAATATGGACTAGAAGAATCATAACCAAGAACAACCTCTCGAATTTAGTCTGGAATAAGGTAGCCCAAGTGGAAAAGAGTGTTTAGAATTTTAAGGATTTGTTTGAAGAACTATTTATCAAAGGTCTTCCATCATTTTGGGATGGAAAGGGAAAGTTACATGAATAGGAATCCTTTAATTCACTCTTGACACAAGAGAGGATGGATCACTCTAGGTTTTAAGACATAGATGAAGTTTTAAAGGGGGGAACTGTGGTAGAAAAGTTAGCCATAGATTTTGAAATTTTGAATAAATTTAAGATAATAAAATTCTCCCTTCCTGTCATGTCGTATGCCTCTTTCATTTATTTGAAAATTTTAATAAAAGAAATAATGTATTATGATATTCCTTCTTAATTACAGTGGAAGCTAATCTGAAATTAGTGCTTAGCAATTTCGCACTATGACTTCAAATTTATCAAGACCTTTTTCTGACAATGCATGTGAATGTATAAGAAACCAAAACTTAAGTAATGAAGAGAAATAATAAATAACTCAAAGAAACAAACCATCAACAAAATGTACACCAGAAGTTGATAATGCAATTCGGAAAAATTCCCCTACGTCTCCGGGCCTTTGTCTTCAGTGAGGGAGGCTTCTCTTTTCAAAATTCAATGCTTACAATCTGCATCAAAATTACATCATATAGGTCTCTGACTAAATTAGTTGTATTTTTCTGTGTCTCAGGAACTTTATGCAATAGATGGCACTGAAAAAGGAGTAGTAGAACTCCTCGAAACTGCCTCCAAAGCTCAGCTACTCTTCACTACTCAAGACAACTTGACCTTGGCAAGTTCTTCCTCAACTTGCTTCAATATTATTTTTTGATTATTTCTTTATTAAAAACTCACAATGGATTGGTTTATAGAGCCATGAGGTAGAGAGATCAAATCCCAACAACCCACTTCTTGTGGCACTCAAATTGGGCCAATATCCACCAAGATATGGCCAAAACTGCCCAAAAATCCAATAAAATCCACTAACCGAAAGTTAGAAAACCCACTTTGGAGAAAATAAAGGGATAATCCCCTTTTTCTATGCGCGTGCCCCTAATACTTGATAATATTCTATTGATATTGTCAAGCACCATCCCAAAGGTTTGTGCGTTGGCCCTTTTAACCTGAATCATTGGTCACATGGCGCACAAATGGCGGAACGCCTGAAACCAAGGGCTTAACATATCCCGCAAATATTTGTTTGGAACTGGGTCATGTGGAGCCACCTGAAACCGAGGGATAAGTTCTTTATCCACCTCTACACTGAATTTTCTAGGACCGGAACCCTGCTCACATTGCACACCACCGAAACTAGGGCGTATCCATATCTAAGCTATCCCTTACACACCGAGACATATGATATTTGGTGCGACCAGGGGCTGGGGCTAGGCCCCAGCACTTTCCTCCTCCTCTACACACTTTGGTACAATTTAAATAATTAACAAATGGTTTCGTTAGAAATCACCATCCTTTGGCGGCCCGACCAGCCCAACTCTGTCAAAAATTAGCACTGTGGAAAGGTCTCGGGGTCGAACCCCATAGCTTCCAAAATTTTGCACTATCCAATGATTGTTGGGGTGCCACATGGAATCCCATGCCTATGACACATGGCACCATTTAATTCATTGGATGAATGCCACTTGTAAATTGTTGGATGGTCCACATCATCATGTTTTCCCAGTCAGCAACTGACCACATCGTATCACTGCCACGTGTCATAGTACGAGTGTTCCACGTGTCACCCTTTCAGTGGTGACACGTCTCACCTCCTAGTTGGTGCACATGCTCCTTCCACATCAACAATCCATTGTGCCTTTGCCACGTCAGCCGTACGGCCTTATGCCACATTATTTGTATTAAATATGCCAACTGTGAAGCCACGTCAACTGTACAGTTGTATGACCTGTACAGTCATCTACCATGTGGCACTATACGGACTATACAGTTAGCATTTTTTTGGATGTTTGGGAAAAAGAACAGATCACCATAATTTGATCATACGACGTTTGTTTGAGCCTGTTCAAGTTGTGTTGGGTTCATATTTACGAGGCCTACGCACACGTACGTTTTGAATCCATTCCGAGAACATTGTTTTCTTAGGCCTTTCTGAGCCCCATCAAGCTCCTAGATCTGAATCTGGATCATGCATTCCCACTAAATACCTTTTGGTCCCCAAAAGGTTTATTACATCAACTGATTATATCCTTACATCAATCGACTAATAAAAAACAACCTATAATTAACATTAACTAGACCTAATAAGTGATTTCATAAATCATGTCACTTTTATTACATCAATGAGAACTGACACTAACTTGATTTACATATAGGGCATAAAATATGCCCACTTCCAAGAGGAAGACCCATCGGGCCATCTCAAGCTAGTGGAGTTTTGTGGTCATTCCTCTTCTTCTCTGCAACATCCTTCTTCTATCCTTCTGCAACGTCCTTCCTCTGATCTTCTGCAATTCCCTTCTTATGTTATGATGCAACATCCTTCTTCTGCTCTTGCTCTTCATGCTTTGTGGAGCATTGTAACCCTGGATGTAGCTTTCGATAGCTATCTTCACAATGTCCATTATTTTGACAATGTGAGCAAGTGTTTTGTGCTCGAAGGAATTTGATGGAACCTTCCCCTGATTGAGCTAAATCCCCATTAGATTTCTCTGACTCTTGCCTTGGTTGCGCTAAATTTTCTCTCAGATTATTCTTGACCTCCAGTGCCACATCATCTAGTCTTGGCGTACTCCTTGTCGCCATGATTTTTTTTTTGTATACATTTTGTTTCCAGCAGTCTGCAACACAATGGTTATGACTTCCAAAAAATGTGCATTGAAGTGTTCTTCTGATAAGTTCCATGACTCTATCATGCTCATCAGTAAAGATGGGTGAAGGGGATTTATACCTTTCAACCTTTTTACCTTTCTTCTATGACTCACTATTCGCATCATTGCTGGCTCGAGCTGCTTTGAGGAGTTTGAAACCATTCTGGTGTCAGGTCTCGATGTTGCTCCCAACAATGGTCATCATTGTGTCTGAAATTCCAATAGTGTGTGCAACAAATCATTAGACTGTAATCGTCAGAATATTCTCCTGTGTAACCCAATCCTTCACGGAGTGGTCTTTATCGCACCTCAATCGGCTCAGCTCTGCCTTGGCCATATTTTCCAAGACCTTTCTCTTTCCTATATACAAACCTGGATAGAATTCTCATACCAATTCCTTTGGTATGTTTTTCAAATGTTTCAATATCCTGATGGTCGGAATCCACTTCCTGATCAGCTATAAGAGAATATGCAGTGTAATGAGTACTTTCCACTTGCGAGGAGAATGTTCCCATGGCCTCTCCTATCGACTCCTCCTCAAATGGAGTAGCAGGAATATGTGAATCCTCCTCATTAGATTTCCTATGGAATGGATTAATTACAACATCCCTGACAGGGCTCGGGCTTCTAACAGAAGGGATTCTTTCAACTGGCCTTTCTTCCGTTGCTAGCATCATTTCACAATATTTCCCTGTCTTCCTCAAGGATTTGCACCAATCTTCGCAGCTCAACATTTTCTCCTTGAATCGTTTGGTTAATCTCCTCGAGCTCTTATATTCTGGCCCTCTTCAATATTTTCCCCATACTCATAATTCCTGCAAAAGTCAGTCTGCTCTAATACCATTTGATCTGAAATTAGTGCTTAGCAATTTCACACTATGACTTAAAATTTATCCATACCTTTTTCTAACGATGCATGTGAATATATAAGCGACAAAAACTTAAGTAATGAAGAGAAATAATAGATACTCAAAGAAACAAACCATCAACAGAATGTACACCAAAAGTTGATAACGGAGTTCAACAAAATTCGCCTACGTCTTCGAGCCTTTGTCTTCAATGAGGGAGGCTTATCTATTCAAAATTCAATGCTTACAATCTGCATCAAAATTACTTCATATAGGTCTTTGACTAACTCATTTTTATTCTTATATCTCTCAGGAACCTGACGCAATAAACGACACTGAAAAAGGAGTAGTAGAACTCCCATAAACTGTCGCCAAAGCACAACTACTCTTCCCTGCTCAAGACAACTTGACCTTGGAAAGTTCTTCCTCAACTTGCTTCAATATTCTTTACTACTTCTTGCTTGCTTCAAACCTCACAATGGATTCGTTTATATATCCATGAGGTAGAGGGATAAAATCCCAACAACCCACTTCTTGTGGCACTCAAATTGGGCCAATATCCACCAATATATGGCCATAACGACCCCAAAATCCAATAAAATCTACTAACCCAAAGTTAGAAAACCCACTTTGGAGAAAATAAAGGGCTAGCCCCCTTTCCTATGTGCACCCCCCTAATACTCCATCATATGCCATTGATATGGCTAAGTGCCAACCCAAAGGGCTATGCGTTGGCCCCTTTAACCCGAATAATAGGTCACATCGTGCACAAATGGTGGGACACCTAAAACCGAGGGCATAAAATACCTCAAGAATACTTGTTTGGAACCGGGTCATGTGGAGCCACCCAAAACCGAGGGATAAGTTCTTTATCCACCTCCGTGTCGAATAGTCTAGGATCGGAACCCTGGTCACATTACACACCACTGAAACCAGGTCTAAGGGCGTATCCATATCCACGATATCCCTTACACCTCGGGGCATATGATATTTGATGCAACCAGGGGCTGGGGCTAGGCCCCAGCCCTTTCCTCCTTCGTTACACACATTGGTACAATTCAAATAATTAACAAATGGTGTGGTTAACAAGCAGTATCCATTCACAGTCTGGCGAACCCAACTCTGTCAAAACTTAGCGTTGTGGAAAGTTCTCAAGGTCGAACCCCATTTCTTCCAAAATTTTGCACTATCCAATGATTGCTGAGGTGCCATGTGGCAGCCCATGCCTGGGCCACGTGGCACCATTTAATTCATCGAAGGAATGCCACTTGTCAACTGTTGGATGTTCCACATCATCATGTTTTCCGAGTCAACAACTGGCCAGGTTGGATCAAACCTGCCACGTGTCATAATACGAGCATGCCACATTTCACCCTTTCAGTGGTGAATTGTGTCACCTCCCAGTTGGTGCACCTGCTCCTACCACATCAGCAGTCCATTGTGCCCATGCCACATCAAATGTACAGCCTTCTGCCACGTCGGCTATATGAAATATGAAAACTATGTTTCCATGTCAATTGTATGACCTATACAGTCAGCTACCACATGGCACTATACGGACTGTACAGTTAGCATTTTTTTGCATGTTTGGCAAAACGAAAAGATTTCCATAACTTGAGCATACGACGTCTGTTTGAGCCCATTCAAGTTTCTTTGGGTTCATATTGACTAGGCCTATGCACACATCCGTTTTGAAGCCATTACGAGAACATTGATTTTTTAGGCCTTTCTAAGCCCCATCAAGCTCCTGGATCTGAATCTAGATCAAAAGGAAATAGCAAGATTGGGTAAAATTAAATGTAATTTTCCAAGTCCTAGTAAATGAACATCCAACTGGAAATGGAGTATGGGTCCAGACATCATCCAATCATATTAAGACACTACTAAGGTCAAAGGGGCAAAGATAAGGATAAAGTTGTTGAAATATCTCAAGGATCGTGATTTTCTGAACTACTTTTCTCTATTTTTGTAAATCGGTTTCAAACCAAATTTCATAGGTTTTTATAAATATTGTAACACATAATGTACAAAGGGTGGGAGAAATTTTGATGAATTGAGTATTTTGAGAGTCTTTGTATTGTAATATTTTCTTGGAAAATTAATAAAGTTGGGTGATCCAAGGCTTATGGGATCCAGTCTTGCTTCAGAGATTCATGTGCCAGTGACTGTGTATCATGTTCACTTCAATGTATGTTCTTATTTTAGTTTATTTCTCCATTTCCATATCTGAATGATATTCAATTAAAATATTGTTTCAAAATTCATCATGTTGATGCTCTGTCACATAGTTTAGAATATCAATGGTGTTTTCTTCTACTAAAATAGTTTAAGAAATTTAAAAATCTAATTTATTAAAGTGATGAATTATGTTTTTATTTCTACCTTTTTGCTACAACGTCATTTAAATTAAACCAGCACACAGTTAGTGGCTATCTTGCCTCTGAGGGATTTTTCAATTAATTGACAGATTACCCACATATTAATAAGCTTCAACCTTTTGACTCCATGCCCAATGGATTTCTCACGGGCTTAAACATCAAATCCCATCCAAAACTTTAGTCACAATCCGAGGACCTAACCTCAAGAAACAAAAATCAAATCAGTCCTTTCAGTGACTGATTTGGGAGAGATCCCTCTCTAAGACTGGAAGGGTTAGATTCTAGTTTCTAAACTTGGTTTGTGGTTACCTATGGGTTTCTTTTCTCAGCCTAAATAAATTACAAAGTGCTAACAAAATTGAAGGATAAATTCTATTTATTTTCAATGCAATGCACATTGCATCCAAATGCTTAATGCTTTTATGTCAATATGTCAGGATTTTTGGAAATTCTTTTCAACTTTAATTTCCGTACATGTTCAATGAGGCTTGCATGCATTTGTGTTTGTAACTTTGTATGTATTTTGTGACTAAAGCATATCTTAACCATGAAAAATAAAAATAATATAAATATAGAATGATAAAAATTGAAGCCACAACATACAATTTTAGAGTATTCTCTTATTGTATTGCATAGGGTTCACTCCATAGTTATGATTTCCACTTAATGTGGCTATCTTTTAACATTTAAGGTGTCAGGACTCATTGAAAATGGATTATTCCTCTTATATTTTGTATGTTTCAACAAAGGTCTTCCCAAATGTTCCATCTTATTTTGAAATCCCTAAAAATTGTAGTAGTTTATTTCCTCGAGATTTTATAATTCAGTTTGCTTCTTAAAATGATATGAATATATTAAAGAAGAGTTTTAAGTTTCCATTTTATTATGATTCTTAAATATGACGGATTACAAGCTAAACAAGTCCTCTCACTATGCAACCCTTGTTTCCACACCTATTCCTAGGGACTTGTTTAGCTAGAAAGGTAAAATTGGATTTTGGAAATGTGTATATCATTTATTGAAACATAGTCATGTGTACCCAAATGTTTATGCACACACTTGTATTGGTGTAGGGGCGCCAATGCAAATAGAAAACTTAGCAAGAATAATACAAGTAATATAAACCATCATAATTGGTTGTCGAATCCTCTATCTGTTCATCTTCATGATGTGTAAAGTTTAAGCTAGTATGACTAATAAATATATGAACATATGGAATGAAAACTTGCATGACTCTATTAGCACTAAGTAAATTTCCTAGGCTGAGGGGACAACTTACAAAGGTAACCACAAAACCACTTTAGAACTGAAACTAGACTTTTCAGTTTAGAGAGGGATCTCTCTTGTCACTTGGTTTCTTGGAAGATGGATCTTCTCTTAAATGTTCAATGGCTAGGTTTTGATTTGATGAAAATATTTATGGGGTTTTCTGGCAAGAAGAAAAGGAACTTGTTTGGCAATGGAGTCAACTCTGGAAAAAAATGAAACGGTGTCTGGTAGGTAGAGTTATCAAGGAAGAAAAGGAAAGGTAGGTGATCAACTTTGCATCTTTAATATTTGTTGTGATAAGATGGAAGAAAGAAGAAACATATAAAATCAATCAGAGCACCATAAGAGATGAATTATGATGAGTTAATAAATAAAAGCATAGTTCAAAATTTCTTGAATCTAAAGCACCGTTTAGATGAATTTCAAACCCTTTAACATCTGATTTTAAACATATGAAAGGTTGCATATGAAGGGAAAGAAAACTAGAAAAACATACATGAAAGGAAACACATACTTCAGGTCATCACCACGTGAATATTTGGTATGAAAAAACTCTGGACATATCCACTTGTATTCTTTCAAATTCATAAATTATTACAGTGATCAATACAATTTATCCTTTGTGCTTCTACCAACCATGAATTCATCAAAACCTACAATATTTATAAAACAATTCATTTCATTCAGTTTGAACTAATTACAACAGAATAGAAAATTCCAGTTCACAAAATATGGGATTTGCGGATATTCCTATAGTTTGGTACTTTATCTTTGTCCTTTGACTTCGATTGTATCTTCATTTGATTTGCTTCCTTTTTGTTGATAGATAGAAATACTTTACTTGATCCTCGGAAATTATATTTGGTCTTTCCCAATTTGACTATTTCCTTCCATTGCAAATCCGGAAGGAATCTCATAATCTGTCATTCCTTTCATTAAAATTTCCAAGTTGATACAAGTGGCATACAACATAACAGGTAGACCAAGTTTGACAGTCTTAAACTGATTTAGAATTTTTAACTCTGCACTCAGTTTATCTATTAAAGTAGCCTCTTTCAAACCCTCCTCCAGGGTTTCAAATTTGGAGTGGTCCATTCTTGACTGAGTCAAAAGTGAATTATATTCTTCTTGATCATGCAACTTACCTTTACCATCCCATAATGATTGAAGGCCCTTTATGAACAATTATTCAAGTAAATTGTTGAAATATTGCACACTTTGTTCCATATGTGTTTCTTTATTCGGGACCGATTTCAAAAGATCATGTTTTGCAATAATCCTTCTCTCCCAAATGATCAATGCAGTCTTGTATTTTACCCCAATTGTCTGAATATCTGCAGGAGGAATTGAGTTGAGAATATTAATGGCATTATGTTCCCATTTAGATGGATTTTTGGATAAATTATCATTAACAATAGTGCATCTATGTCTGGATGTGAATGCTATATTATCTTTATCATTTACAAAATTCAAATATGATCTAAATTTAGAAGCCTCAATAGTTATAGAATCCCATATGATATGTTTATCTCCTTGCAGTAGAATTTTACCTCTTAATATTGAATTCAATTTATTAATATTTTTGTGCAAGGCTAATTTTTCCTTTTGAACTTGGGATATATTTTCATCCTTTGTGCGCACTTCCTACTCTAATTTCTCCATATTTTCCTTTAATCCTTTGATCTCTCTTTCTTTTAGACTGATCGATGACATAGCCTGAACAATGTCTTTAGTGGTTGATCCAGTTCCTGTAGCAGGGGCTAAAACCATGGCTCTAGTCACCAACTCAACTTTTTCTTGAGACCATTTCATCTTTTCCTTTTCCAACTACAAAATCTTAGCCTTATAATCCATTGTTTCTTTCCGAAATTTTTCTTTCTCCTTCTCTAAAGCTACAAATATTTTTGTTTGTGGGTGTTCTGTAGCAGGCATCTTAAACTTTTTCTTCAAACTCTGAATTATTTTATCTTTTTCATCTAATAAATACTTCAGACCTTGAGATCCTTCACACTTGAGACTTTTAATTTGAGTCTACCAATCTTTGTTGGCTACTTTTTCTTGTCTTAGTTGTCCTTCTAATTTTGTAGCAAAGGATGTCAACTTTGAATTTTTTAAATTTAAGTTCAAATAATCATAATATAACAAATGATTGTCCTACTTATGGAATTGCACTTTGTCAAGGACACTTATATTGTCATATTTAATTTAATCTTAGACACTTTATCCTCCTCTTCTATTGTAATATTAAAATTTTTATTTTCAGTATCCCTCACAGTGAACAAGGAATATTTTTGTTGAGAAATTTTTTACACTTTAGGAAACAAATCCCTCATTTCACCAAAAGCCACATTTCTTTTTTCAACATATTTTTTAGCTAGGTATTCTCTGGACTGATAGGTTGTATCAGGTGCTTTATCAAAATAATATTTTTGACTGTGAAAGGATCTTGAGTTACCTTCACTTTCAAGCTGACTTCTTTCCTCAATTTCTATAATACTGGTACCACATTCCAAAATGTTCAAATTCACTTGATATATGAGTCCTTCATCTTCCAAATATACAATCTTCTTTGATTGAACAATTTTCATCTTCTTTTTAGCAGTTTTTTCAACATCAATATCCATAGTCTCTTAAATGCTTATTTTGTTGTACACACTGGCTTTGGGAATTTTAATCACCAAATTTTGAGGAGCTTGTTGTGGTTTTACTTGCTGCAAAGGTACTTCCACATCAATACACACTTCCAAATTAGCTAATTTTTCCAAGACTTCAACATACTCATGTTCATAAGGTGCATTTTTATTCATCTATCTTCTCTTGGATATGATCTGATGTGGATCATATTTTCTTCCTTGTATTTCTAAAAACCCAAAATCTTTGAGTTTTTCCTTAACCTGTGATAAACATGATCTGGGCTTAACAACAAAAGGACCAATAACAAAGGGGAATTTAATGTTAGAGGCTCTGTGCAAATTGGTGAAGTTCTTTGTCTCGGATATTATGCTCTTCTTGATGAACTCAAGAGAAAAAATCCTGGGAGTTAAGAAAAAGGTGACAAGTAAGGAGACTCATGAAAACCATATACCCAAATCACTATTGAAGGCATAAAAAGTACCCAATCTCCTACTCTTTTTTTTGGATTTGGTTGTAGTTGAATTTTCGTGTCCTCCAAAACTATAGATAAACATGCACTAAAAATCAAAGAATAGATTCTTGACATGACCTTGTTGATGAATATGAGCAAAGTGATTCCTTTACATTCAATAGATACAAAAGTTGCGTCAGGGATTTCTCCATGGTTACTTGCTAAGAAAACCTTTAACATATATGTATAATATATGAAATGTCTCAAAGAGTGGAAATTCACTAAATGCTTGTGAATGGTGTCAGCTAAGAATTTATCAAAATTAATTCGGACTGGTTGAGTAGACTCTGACTTCAAAAAAATCAAAAGGAAACCAAGCATGACTTAAAAAACATATTTATCACTATATAGACCTACGACCTGACTCAACAGGGAACAAACCCACTGACCTTCAATGACCATAACGTTTATACTCATTGGTAAGGACAAACTCTATGACATTTGTTCAAGTTTAATGATTTGTTGTAGAAATTGACTTTTGAGCTCTAGTTGACATTCTATGTAAACCCTAACCATCTTTTCTTCATTGAATGACTCAAAATTTACGTAAAATGCTTCGGGTATATTGAGTGACTTTTGAATTGATAGACTATCTATTCTACGCAAGACTAGAGACCCATATTTATTGACAATTACCCTTTCTGAATGAGAATATTGCTTAGTGCGCCAACCTACGAATTCAGGAAACAGGAAAGAAATCTAGAAAAGATATGCGACAATGGAGGCCTAGAATGCTTCTAAAAATGGAATATTCTTTCACTTTATATCAGCCAAGTTGCTTCGAGACACAAAAATGGGGGAAATAGTGATATCAGGACCAATTACATCTTCATCTCTGTCAATTAGGGCATCCTCATTACCTTCGGGGTCTTTCTTTGCTGCTAACAATACTATGAGATCCATGGTGACAGGATAAATACCTTGGAGTGAATTGTAATGGTACAAATTTGGGTTATACAATAAAATACCAGTCGCGACAGTGTTCCAACGGTTCCCATGTTTGAAAATAATAAATAATGAAAATGTCACATCAACAATTTATATTTTTCAATTTGCGGAGATGTGTATTCATGGTTTTGGAACAACCCACTTGTCATTCTGCAATCAAGTCGATGGTGACACATACTATGTTTTGGATTGTGGGACCACCCTTCCAAATTTTCCCTCATGCAACTTCAAATTCCGTAATGCTTCCTCCTAGCCTTCGATTCATATGGATCGTGATCAAAGTTTTTTCGGGCCCAATCTAATTTATTTCTTTGCCAAATCTAACTTTTTTGTGCATTTTTTAACCTTAACGTCAATATATATATATATATATATATATATATATATATATACATTTTGTCTCTCTTGTGAACACCCGAATCGTCGATAGTATGAATAGTTCATCGCAACTATCGACCATTCGTCTCTCTTGCAATGACATGTTCATCATAGAAAATAGGATAGGTCGGTCATCTCTCTTGCGACAATCATCTTCGGTTGTCATTATTGTGACGATGACCATTCAACGTCTCTCTTGCGAGGATCATCCTCGATTTCCATTCATGTGACAATCGTCCTAGGATTTTGTTCTTGCGATGATCATATTCATTTGTCATTCTTGTGACGATGACCATTGGGCATCTCTCTTTTGATGACCTACGTAATTCATCTCTCTTGCGATGACCTTAGTAGGTGATCTCTCTTGTGACGACCTCCATAGGTCGTCGCTCTTGCAACGTTATCCCAGGTTCATCGCATTTTTGATGACACATGAAGCGACGTTTGAGGGGCCCAAGACTCGTTGCAATCTCCACGACATAACATCGCAAGGGTGTCGAAATGGTTGTTGTAAAATGACCCAAATTTACTAGAGAGCTAGTTACTTTAGGAGATTCAATGTGGGGTTATCCAAAATTGCACACCCAATAACCTCTTTGCAAAATAAAGGAGTAAAGTTTGAATGGAGTGCTAAATGTGAAGAAAATTTCCAGTGCTTAAAGGATTTGTCAACCAATGCACCTATTTTGAAAGTTTCATATCCAAATGAGGATTTTGTTATGTGCACATATGCATGCAAGGAAGGTCTCGATGGAGTCCTTATGCAAAATGGACATGTAATTTGTTATGAGTCTATAAAATTGAAGGAGCATGAAATAAATTATTCCATGCGCAACTTAGAGTTGGAAGCCATAGTACACACCTTAAAAATGCGGAGGAATTACCTTATGGGAGGAAAATATGAATTGATGACAGACCATAGTGGTATGAAATATCTAATTGAACAACCAACACTAAATGTTAGGCAAAGTAGATGGATGGAATTTCTTAAAAAATATAAATTTGATATCAATCACATAAAAGGAAAAGAGAATAAGGTGGTTGATGAACTCAACAAAAGGGTGTATAAGATGCATGCCATAGCCATTAGTATGTAATGTTATCACACAAACTTTTCATAGTCCTATGGGTTTGTGGTTTCTACCTAAGTATGTGTTTTTCCATGTCTCTCTCTTTTCACAGACCAATTCTTATGTTTTTTCCCCTTCGGCTTGTAAAACCATTTTTGTTTTCCCCCCTCTGTGTTTAAAGTGCCCTGGTCTCCATGCTTTCCCAACCCGTATCCAGTTGTCCAAGTCTTTGTTTACATAGGTCGTAGCCACGGGCTCAAAACACGACACTCAGAGTGGTCCGTTCTGGACTTGAATCAAGCAAAAAGGCAGGTCCAGCTTTCAACGGTGGGAATTCCATGTGGAGTTCAGATTAGGAGCTCGAGGGACTTGGGAATATTAAAAGTTGTGCGAAGTATAGCACAAGAGAAAAAGGCCTGAAGGGAGCATGATACCATATGTCGCATCCGACATATCACCGACTCTGACATATCACTGTCACAAAAAGAAACAAACGCCCCTAGACATAAGGCGTGCAACTAGCAGCTGTAAGCAGAAAACGACACCAGCTGTGAAGTACAGTATAGTCACAGATGGAGGAATCCAATAGTAGAGTTTACTATTTCTGCACAAGAAAGCAGGGCTTTTAGTCTTATGTCTTCTCGAAAGAAGATTAGATAGGCTCCTGGCCGACTGCTCAGGCAGAAACTAGTAATCTCTGTCAGGTGTGTCGCAAGAGTGGAAACCCTGCCTTTAAAGGGCCCGAGACTCTTTATACGGCACTAGATTCTTTACACGGAAAATCACACACAGAGACAAGTCTCTTAAGGCTACCAGGGGGTGACTATATTCCGCCTGACATGACGGATCCCATACTCAGATGACTCAACCAAGTAAAAAAAATAATTAAGATCATCACCGACTACGGAAAGCACACGTACGAAGGACTCAAACAACGACGAACCAACATTCAAGACAAGGTATTTTCCAGGACTCACTTGGCATTAAACACAGCCAATTACTCCATGATACTTAGTTCAAAACCTCACAGATCAGGTGTCGTCAATATCAGCAAAATTTTCGATAGCATTACCAAATAACCCTGCCATTATAAGATGATTATAAAACTTAACATATTGAATACAATTTCTAAACTTAAAAATAACAATTTCAATTTCATGAAAACAACATAAATATCTACATTTATTTATAAAAATAACATAGAATTCTATATTTATTTCTTGTATGCATGTTATGCCACATCAATAAATTATTTAACATTCCTAAATAAACAATTAAAATTTCCCAAATATGCATAAGATAATTTAATCACTCAGCCCAAAATATATTATTAAATTATTAAATATATAATTACCCACATAAGAAAAGATATAAGTACGTACAACACTCCATATATGCCACATCAATAAATTATTTAAAATTCCTAATATAAACAATTAAAATTTCCCAAAATATGCATAAGATAATTTAATCACTCATCCAAAATCTATTATTAAGTTATTAAATGTATATTTTACCCACATAAGAAAATATATAAGTACGTACAATACTCCATATCAAAATTAGGTATTATGTATAAAATAATTTGTACATAACTTATATTTTATGATGAATATGCGTTGTGATTCACTCGACTAGAGATAGTAATTAGAAAGTTATTTCAAGTGATCTTTTGATTGAGTATTTTCCTTCTCCCTGTTGAACTAAACTTGGTAGTGAAATTTAAATAACAATGACGAAAATTAATAATAAAATAACCATTAAACTGAGATGAGGAATAACAATCCGGAAGGCAAAGATCATGACTATTCTTTTAGTTGACACAATCCATTATTAACCAACAACGACGATAGATAATAAATAACAACTTAGCGTTAATGAGAATAAAAATCAATCTCAGAAGTAGTGGTTATCATGATTCCGCTCCAGTTGTCAGAATGAGGTACGCAGACCCAACAATAAACGCAGACGTATTAAAAATGCAGACCATAACGCCCCCTCTGACATAAGAACACCGGGAAGGTAACTACACAGCCCGTTAAATGCATAGGATTTAAATAAAAACATTGGGCAGGAGATATCAGGCAGGATTACCAATCCCCAACCACATAGGGATAAGCGCTCATCCTGTTGCATACGCAGCAGTACAATGCAGGCATAAAACGCAGTTAAAAACGCAGCAAGAAAACACACCCTATGATTAGAACCGCACACAAGGAAAAAATGGAATAAATCACACCTGGCCACTCATACCAGAACTAAATGCACACTGTAATTTATAATCGTAATGACAATAAATCTTTATAAGGCGAACTGCCCAATAATCCACCAACGAGATGACAAGAAAAGAATGACAATAATTAAAAACGAATGACTGAAATTTCACCACAAAAGGGCGTATATTATAAAACAAACTGCCCGCCACCAAATTTCCCACTGTAAATCAAAGGAACACCCACAATCCCACAAAACGCCACTGTATACAAAACTTGCGGTGCCATTGTATAAAATTCGCCCACTGTAAGAAAGCCCATGCAAATAACAAACACCCATAAACAAATGTAAACGAAATCAATAGTCCACGGGTGCCAATCGAAATCCAGAATGCCCACACAGATAGAGGATGAATGCCCCAACGATTTGCCAGGAATTACAACGAAGGATCAAGCTTCACACACGAATGCCAGAAAAAAATTTGTTTTTTTTTTTTAAAACAAAATGAAATGACAGTAACTCAAGACAGAATGTACACAAACGTAATGCCCTCGGTTCAATGAGTTCTCCCACCAAGAACACAAACACCCACAGAAAATATCGGAGAAGGATATCCAGCAAGTGCCGGGGTTCAACAATAAATCGCCGAAATAGAGTTCAAAAATCAACGGAAAGCGCAGAGATACAATCATCCTGTTGACGAGTTAAAGACCATGAGCCAGAGATGAAACATGAATTTTGGAAGGCGTGGGATAAAATTTAACATTCAATCATCGAAGGAAATGGAAGATACCACAATGTCATAAACAAATTTTAACTCCAGCTTACTTTTCCAATACCAAGCAGATCTAACTCATAAATCACAGTTGCATTCTATTCTACCAATTTAAAAAAATCATACCGTAGCCTTAACGTCATCCTCGAATGTCGTCCACGCGCTCCAAGCCGCTCCCTCCGTACCGCTCCGGCTTGCCGACCGTAGAACCCTCACCGGTACCTCCCAGCCAAATGCTAGGGCTACTCTGCTTCCCCCTTAGCCCCCAGAGCCAGAAAGGGACCACACAAGATCCAGAAATAAGACTAGCTTCTCATCTCGCCTCCACGGCTAAGCTACCACTCCAATATAGCTGAGAATTTCCCAACTCCTCACAAGCAAACAGTCAAGCCAAAATCCAGCAGCGTAACGTTATGCTAACCGTTCATCCCTTCTTCCTTCTTTTCCCCTTCTTATATAAAATTTTTGAGACCCACCTACTTTCCTAAATCATTATTAATTAAATTTTTATGACAAACCTCTAAAACTTCACTGTCGTCCAAGTGTCACTAATCCCCATGGTTCTCCAAAAATTCATTTCTTTTTAATAATTAAAAGACTCAATTCCCTCACCCGCCCTTTAATCGCTCCTAAAATTACTCCTAGGGTTCCTAGATCCCCTCTCATGCTTTTAATAACTTTCCTAAAATGAAGTTTATGATTTTTAGTAACTCCTTAAATGTTGATTCCTTTTCTCTTTTTAACCTATGTCTCCTACTTTCCAATATTAAGTTTCCTTTAAAACAAGTTTCCTTATTTCTATTAATTGTTCCTTTCCTCTTTTTTTTATTTTTTTTATTTTTTTATTTTTTTTTAAAACCCAAAATGATAAAGCACTTATTAATATTTTCATTGTATTTCTAAAATCCTAGCTTTTATACTCCCACACTTTAATAATTTTAATTCTTCTTTATAATTTAAAAGCCATGGGTTTCACTTAAATTATCTCCCTCATTACTTTACCCCCTTTAATTTTAAGAAGACTTTAGCTAACACTTAGGAGGTTTTAGTTTATGTTCTTAAGTTTTTTTTTTTTTTTGGAGGGTCTTCTCTTAAGGCTAATCAAAATTTTTATCTTAGAGGTGTTTTAAATTTAGGTTCAGATTTGAGTTGGGTGACAAATAATTAGGGGAGTCGTTTTAAGAGTGTTATTAGGCGTTAAGGTCTTAGGGTCATCTAGGTTGTCTCATCATCACCATCAATGCGACGTTCCCTTCAGGATGCACTACGTGCTCCAAGGGTGAAACTCGCCTCGTTTGCTTCTGTTGCACGACGTGCCCTTCAGGATGCACCACGTGCTCCAAGGGTGCCACTCGCCAACTCGTGTTTCTTTTGCACGATGTGCCCTTCAGGATGCACCACGTGCTCCAAGGGTGCCACTCACCGACTTGACTGTTTGGTAGACATCTATAACCCTTGGAGTCAACACTCCGCCAGGTGAACTTGTGGGAGACTAAGGGATCTAAGGAATAAGGCCCCCACCTTATTGTGTGCCCCTTAGAATCATCGTGAGAGACTGTCGCAATCTGCCCTCACGGCATTGTGGATCCTCTCGAGCTAGGTAATCGTTAACCTACAGTTCGAGCCATGGCGGGAGTGCTAGTAGGTTGTGGCAGGGCTGCTGTCCACACCTCTCCCTCAACCTCTCTGGAACTCGTGTGTGGCCCCTTTATTCCATATGTGAGTCTGGTCGACAAGCTATCGTCAGCCTGCATCATCAACCATCATGTCAGAACATGTCAACAACATATCATCAATCAATAAATATCATGGTAAATAAAACAACTCAAATAGCACACTCCCTGACTCAATCCAGAGTCCAAGGGTTCTGTCGATGCCCCTGCATCCTCCAAGTCAAAAACCCTGCACACTCAAATAAACTGAGTCAATAGCACCTATCTACATCAAGTAGTAAAACATCATGTCGTCTATCAGAATGCACCATAATCATGCATAAATGTATTACTATCAGAAAAGTCCAGATCACTTGCGAGCAAGTGTCCTCAAAGAATAAGTTTTGTAAGTGCGCCAGAGCGGGATGTTACATACACCCCCTCTTGGTCTAAACTTCGTCCCGAAGTTTCTCAGTATAAATGCCAAAATAAATGTACCACAATATCATAAGTACCACAGTGTCATAAGTCTATCTATCAAACAAAAATGGAAACTGCTGGCGCATATCATATGCGTCCTCCCAGGTCGCCGAGTGCGGACTATAACTGTCGCACTGGACCTTGACCTGATCTACCGTTCGACATCGTAACTGTCGAACACGATGATCTAAAATGCAGACTGGCTCAGTCGTGAGCGCTCCCTCGTCCGATACCTGCAAGGAACTCATGTCAGTCACGTGCGTAGGATCACTAATATAATGTCTCAAAACAGATACATGAAAAACATCGTGCATACACCTCAAGGAATCAGGCAAGGCTAGTCGATAGGCCACGGGCCCCTTTCTCTCCACAATCTTGAAGGGTCCTATGAACCTAGGAGAGAGTTTAGCTCCCTTTCCAAACTTGATCGAACTCTTATGCGGTTTAACCCGCAAGAAGACTCGATCACCGACCTCGTAATTACGGTCGACTTGGTGCGCATCGACATAACTCTTCTACCGATCCTGCGCTTCCTTAATCCTTTGTCTTATGGTTTGCATATACTCTTCCATTTATTGGATCACTTCTGGTCCCACCAGGACCCTATCCTCAAGCCGATCCCAGCTCAAGGGCGTCCGACATGGTCGCCCATAAAGGAACTCAAAAGGCGCCATCTTAATGGTGCTCTGGTAACTGTTGTTGTAAGTGAACTCTACGAGAGGCAAGAATTCCTCCCAACGCTTTTGTTGATCCATCACGTACATGCGCAACATGTCTTCCAAGGTTTGGTTCATTCATTCGGTCTGTCCGTCAGTCTCTGGGTGATACGCAGTACTAAAGTTAAGTTGAGTTCCCAAGGCCTCTTGGAAACTCGTCCAAAATCATCCTGTAAACATCGATCCTCGATCGGATATAATCTTTTTGGGCACGCCATGCAGCCTCACAATCTCACTGATGAAAACTCTCGCTATGTCCGGTGCCTGATACTTCGTACGCACAGGAATAAAGTGAGCACTCTTCATCAGAGTGTCTACTACTACAAAAATCGAGTCGTGTCTCCTTGTCGTCAGTGGCAATCCAACAATAAAATCCATCGAAATGACTTCCCATTTCGATTTCGGAATGGCATGTGGTTGAAGTAATCCTACCGGGTGTCTATGTTCAGCCTTTACCCACTGACACTCGAGACATCTAGCCACCAAGTTGACTATGTTGGCCTTCATTCCTTTCCAGAAGAACAAGGGCTTAAGGTCTGCCCTCATCTTCGTAACTCCCGGATGAGCCATGTAAACTGCTCTATGAGCCTCGCTCAGGATCAACATCCTCAACTCG
This sequence comes from Picea engelmannii, assembly GCA_009831015.1. Taxonomy (NCBI): domain Eukaryota; kingdom Viridiplantae; phylum Streptophyta; class Pinopsida; order Pinales; family Pinaceae; genus Picea; species Picea engelmannii. The sequence continues at coordinate 182,679 of ML792501.1, read as the reverse complement.
TCGTTTGGCAGCACGTAAATCTGACCTCTAAACCTTAATAAACCATCGCTGTCAAATGAATATCCCTCATATCGTGGTACCATCATTGTGTTTTGTCCGATAAAGTCCTCGACTTCTTTCTACCAGTCATCGTCATGTTGTAAAGTGAGAATCTTCTCACGTAGATTCGTCTGAAGAGGCAACACTGAAAAGATCCGTGGTCTCCGACTCAAAGCATCTGCCACTCGGTTCACTGTTCCCTTTATGTAAGTAATCTCGAATTCGTACTCGCTAAGCAATTCCGACCAACGCCGTTGTCGCGCGTTCAGGTCGCTTTGCGTGAAAATGTGTTGTAGCCCACAATGATCAGTCTTTAATTCAAATTTTCGTCCAACAAGGTAGTGTCTCCAAACCTTCAAGGCATAAACGATGGCTAATAACTCCAAATCGTGTGTCGCGTAATTCTCCTCATGCCTTCTCCGTTTTCTCGAAATGTAAGAAATCACTCGTCCGTCTTGCATCAAGACTCCACCTAAACCTTCCTTGGATGCGTCAGTGGATACCAAGAAGTCTGCGTCCATGTCAGAGACTTTTAGTATCGGCGCTGTCGTCAACAACTCCTTAAGCCTCCGAAATGCTTCCACGCATTTCTCTGTCCAAACAAACTTCTTGTTTTTCTTCTGCAATTCCATGATCAGACTTGCTATCTTCGAAAATCCCTCGACAAACCGTCGATAGTATCCTGCTAAACCCATAAAGCTACGCACTTCTGTGACATTTGTCCACGCAGGCCATTCCATAATAGCCTCAACCTTGGCTGGATCCACGGCGATACCTTCGCCGGAGATGACATGCCCTAAGTAGTGAATCCTTGATTGATAAAAAGAGCATTTGGAAAAATTCCCATACAATTTGTGCGCTCGCAAACACTGTAGTACCAAGAACAAGTGCTCGTCATGCTCCTTCGTCGTCCGAGAGTAGATCAAAATATCGTCAATGAATACTTGGACGAACTTGTCCAAGTACTCGTGGAACACCCCGTTCATCAAACTCATGAATACCCCTGGGGCGTTTGTCAATCAAAACGGTAAAACAGTAAACTCATAATGTCCAAATCTCGTCTTAAAAGCGGTCTTAGGGACGTCATCCTCCTTGATCTGTAACTGGTGATACCCTGATCGCAAATCGATCTTGGAGAACACCGTCGCACCCTTCATTTGATCAAACAGATCATCAATTCTTGGCAAGGGATATTGATTCTTGATCGTAGCCTTGTTCAGTTGACGGTAGTCAATGCAAATCCTCCATGATCCATCCTTCTTCCGAATAAAATAACTGGTGCACCCCACAGTGACACACTAGGGCATATCAGTCCCAGGTCTAACACCTCCTTCAGTTGCATTTTTAGCGCTTGCAACTCCGGGGTCGACATCCGATAAGGCATTCTCGCTATCAGTTCAGTCCCCGATTTCAGGTCTATAGTAAACTCCAATTCTCTTTCTGGCGGCATCCCAGGCAACTCCTCTGGAAATACATCCGCAAACTCCTTCACCACCGTAAGGTGTTCTAGACCTTCTGCTACTCCCTTTTCATTTAGCACAAGGATTGCATAAATCTTGCACCCCTTGCGCATACTCTTCCGTAATTGTAAGGAAGAGATGAACCTCAGGGATACTCCCTGGTTCCATCCTACAATTACCCGTCTCTATCCTTCATCATCGACCAAGCTCAACCTCTTCGTCTTACAGTTGAGTATCACCTCATGCGTTTCCAACCAATCCATACCAATCACGACGTCATAAGATCCTAAGATTGTGACGTACAAGTTGACCCTCGTGACAAACTCTCCCAGGTTAAGGGCACAGCCTGTAACCTTTCCTCCGACCTTCTATTTGGCTCCCGAAGCCATCTCCATGAAGCTAAACTCATCCTGTTCGACTGCCTTGACCTTAATCCTTTTTAGTGCTGCACCAGAAATGAAACTCTCAGTAGCTCCTGGGTCTATCAAAATACTAAGGGTCTGGTCAGCGACAGTACCTTTCGTCTCAAGCACAGTCGACTGGTGCTCTGCCTGGCGGTTATTCACTGCTGCATGTATCTGATGGGCCTTGCCCATATCTCCCACTATGGCGGGTCCGACTGATCTGGATGCTCTGGTCCTCTCCACAGGACAGTCGCGCTGGTAGTGTGGCTCCCCACACGTCCAACACCCCTTCTTCAGCCCAGTAGTCCTGGTACCCGAAGTAGAAGATGACGACCCACTGGCCTGTAAACCTGGTCTGTTCTGTTGAACAGGCCTAAACTGCTGCTGCTGCGGGCGACGCTGTTGCTGCTGTTGCGGTTCTAGGTAAGGTGTTCGCTGCTGAGGCGGTGGTTGTCGAGGTGTAGTGAACGTGGATCCCCTCTGGAAGCCACGATATCCCGGCGTATGCCTCGTTGGTGTCTGGTGTTGCAGCGTTCCAGATGAACCCTGTCCTACAGGTCTCGCTAGAGTCCTGGTCTGACCCCCGCTAATAAGCTCCTCCTCTGCAATGAGGGCCTTTTGGACAACGTCGTGCAAGGTTTGAGGGATCAGAATCCTAACCTTCGCACGCAGGCTGTCGTTAAGGCCAAACATGAACCCGTTGACCTTGAGCTTCTCAGTGTTCAGGTGTGGAGCATACCGAAGCAGCTCCATAAAACGTGCCTCGTACTCGGGCACTGTACGACCTCCCTGTCGTAAGGCGTTGAACTCATTGAGCTGACGCTCAATGAATTCCTTAGAAATATACCTTTGTCGGAACCGTTCCTCGAACAGTTCCCATGACACATCTTCAACAGCCATGTTTAGCTGCGGCAGGAGCATCTTCCACCATAGAAGAGCGCTCCCCTTCAGTTGAAAGACCGCCATGCGGACCTTCATGTTGGAGGTATAATCGCGAAGTGCGAAGCACATCGCCATATTCTCCAACCATGCCTCGGTGGCTGCGCTGTCCGGGGCACCAAAGAACTGAGGAAATTTTACCTTCTCGAGTTCACGGTGAATGCTACCTGTAACGGCTGGTGTGTGCGGCAGAACCTCAGCAGGTGTCGGCGCCCTGGCCTCATCTCTGTCCAATCTGCTGATCAGCGCCTCGGACATGCGCTGGAAAGATCTCATCATCCCCAAAACATCGGCAACTGCGATCTGCTCCTGTCCAAGGACCTGCTCGCCTCCCTGGGGGTTACACCCCTCAGGCGTGGGTGCTGCTGGAGGCGTCATGCCTCCTCCCCTAGCACCCCGTCATCTGCCTCCTCGACATCCTCTAACCATGATTACCTTCACACACACAATAAACTCAATCAGCAATAGAATAATCAACATAATCATGTCAACAGAAGCCGTAGCGAATCCCAATTTACGGGTCGAACTAGCTCTGATACCATATGTCGCATCCTCCTCGTTACAACAACCATTATAGTAACAGGTGAAATTTTTTATTTTATTTATTTTTTTATTTTATTTTTTTTAAAGTGTGTGCGCGTGTGTAGAAGTAACATCACACTTAACTGTACAACGCCACTCAACAATCAACAAGATGCAACCACGACAAGGCAAAACTGAAGGCACACAACGAGTAACTGCAACCATATACGATCACAGGTATAAGGCGCATAGCACAGCATTAAGACATACTGGGGGTGCACAGTAAGAACACAGAGGGAAGACTCCAGGGTGTTAGGGTTACTATTTCTGCACAGGAAAGCAGGGCGTTTAGTCTTATGTCTTCCCGAAAGGAGATTAGACAGGCTCCTGGCCGACTGCTTAGGCAGAAACTAGTAATCCGACCTAGAACAAGACGCAAGCAAGACGAACACAACAAGACGACTCTGACATATCACCGTCACAACAAGCAACAAACACCCCTAGACATAAGGCGTGCAACTAGCAGCTGTAAGCAGAAAACGACACCAGCTGTGAAGTACAGTACAGTCACGGATGGAAGAATCCAATAGTAGAGTTTACTATTTCTGCACAGGAAAGTAGGGCTTTTAGTCTTATGTATTCTCGAAAGAAGATTAGAGAGGCTCCTGGCCGACTGCTCAGGCAGAAACTAGTAATCTCTGTCAGGTGTGTCGCAAGAGTGGAAAACCTGCCTTTAAAGGGCCCGAAACTCTTGATACGGCACTAGATTCTTTACATGAAAAATCACACACACAGACAAGTCTCCTAAGGATACCAGGGGGTGACTATATTCCGCCCGACACGACGGATCCCATACTCAGATGACTCAACCAAGTAAAAAAAATAATTAAGATCATTACCAACTACGGAAAGCACACATACGAAGGACTCAAACAACGACAAACCAACATTCAAGACAAGGTATTTTCCAGGACTCACTTGGCATTAAACACAACCAATTACTCCATGATACTTAGTTCAAAACCTCACAGATCAGGTGTCGTCAATATCAGCAAAAATTTCGATAGCATTACCAAATAACCCTGCCATTATAAGATGATTATAAAACTTAACATATTGAATACAATTTCTAAACTTAAAAATAACAATTTCAATTTCATGAAAATAACATAAATCTCTACATTTATTTATAAAAATAACATAGAATTCTATATTTATTTCTTGTATGCATGTTATGCCACATCAATAAATTATTTAACATTCCTAAATAAACAATTAAAATTTCCCAAATATGCATAAGATAATTTAATCACTCAGCCCAAAATATATTATTAAATTATTAAATATATAATTACCCACATAAGAAAAGATATAAGTACGTACAACACTCCATATATGCCACATCAATAAATTATTTAAAATTCCTAATATAAACAATTAAAATTTCCCAAAATATGCATAAGATAATTTAATCACTCATCCAAAATCTATTATTAAGTTATTAAATGTATATTTTACCCACATAAGAAAATATATAAGTACGTACAATACTCCATATCAAAATTAGGTATTATGTATAAAATAATTTGTACATAACTTATATTTTATGATGAATATGCGTTGTGATTCACTCGACTAGAGATAGTAATTAGAAAGTTATTTCAAGTGATCTTTTGATTGAGTATTTTCCTTCTCCCTGTTGAACTAAACTTGGTAGTGAAATTTAAATAACAATGACGAA
>ML792501.1:144824-171532 GCA_009831015.1 Picea engelmannii | reverse complement strand
ATTTACCCATAACTATTAAACCAAAACACATTTCCTATTTTTTATTATCTAAATTATCCTTGCCATGAACCTTCCATTACTTGTTGAGTGTTCTAGAGCCCAATCATTGAATTCATGTAAGAGGGTTGGTGTGAGAGTCATTTCCCATAGTTATTGAGAGAATGGGGGATGAGTATAATAAGCTTGGGTAAGAGTCCAAGTCAATAAAGAAAGAGAAATAGATGAAATTCATATTGGTAGGAGACCAAATTTTGCACATTCACATTTTTGCATAGAGATCTATTTTTACATCGAATTTTCAGTGTGGGAGCTTGAAGATAGCTATTGTGGAAAAAAAAATCTACTGATTGGAGCTGTAATTTCATGGAGAAAGAGGTTGTGTGCTTGGAAGTGATGAGCTATTTGGAATTCATCAAAGAAGAAGACATTTTGACTACTTGTTAAATTTGAATTACAACTATAGAATTCTTGAAGTCCCAACAACTAGAATTCATATCCAACCTATGTTGGAAGCCCTAAAGGGGAGTGGAAATGCCCGAGGGAATATGAAAAGTAAAGGGGGATTCCATCCCTTGGGTTGTGCAGGTTGAGGGGAAAAGTGATGGTGGACTAGAATTAGTTGAGATTTTAACTACTGAAAGGGGTCCATTAGCCATCCATAGGGACCTCCATCTCTTATGGATTCATAGCCCTTGTTGGCACAGGGAAATATCCAGGGTTCAATGCTACAATAGCGCACCAACAAAACCCTAACTATAGGCCCTTTCAGCAACACCTGCGAAGAAGATGAAGTCTCACCTGAGGTAGAGGAAGGGGTGGTTTCAAGACTTAGGTGTTTGCAACCTTAGCTGGGATACATATTTGTGATTGTAACACTTATCAATCACCTAGCATAGATTACTCATCAATATTCAACCCTCATGATACTTCACAGATAGCATAGAGCATCACAGTATGTACTTAGATCTAAGATAATTCAGTACTTAGCCACAACAAGATAGATTAGATTTGGCAGATCAAGCATTAAGCATATTACATACCAGATCTAACATTCATTCATACCTCATAAACACAAAGAATAAATAGACCTATGTAAACACATCAAAGAACTTAGAAAAGGAACATACAAACACATCAGGTCAAGGCACAGAGAAAAACACATAGATTTACTGTGGTTCACCCCCACCCTGGGGCTACGTCCACAAAGTCTTCTTATTTATTAGCTTCAGTTAATCAGGTTACAACACAGAGCCATCCAAATCCCTCTTCACATAGGACAGAAGATCTGTGTAGCTCGTTATATCCTTCTTCCTTTCACTACAGCACAAAGCCTTATATAGTCTCTCACAGGGACTTGCACTCAGATCTACAAGTCTTACACAAAATGCACAAAGCCTTGATCACACAGATTCACCCCTTGGCACTTATCCTACATCACATAGATATATCATCCACTACTTCTCTATATGGCCTAGACATCTATATATACATACAAAAGTGGACCTAAGCATGGGTAAACCCACGGGCCAACATCCCTTTCCCACTACATTATCCCCAAAAACCCAAACAAGACCCAAAAAGGGGTCTAGCTTCCACAATTTCCACTTCACGTTGCGCTCTATCTTTGACAAGTTGTCAAAGTGCCAAAAATGGTCAAATATCACCAAGTGTTCCTCAAAACTTGGTCAAGGGCCAACAGGCCCCCAACACTCACCTGTGACTCATCCTGATTCACTCAGGTCTGGGTACGTTTGCCTCAAAGGTATCGAGCTTGGCTCAAGCTACTTCGACTTGTCTTTGTGCTAATGCAACTTGCTCAACGAATTCCTGAACGACCGCTTCGCTGATAGGTCCTTGTAGTTGTTACTCGACTGTAACAACTACTTGTTCTAGTAGTGTTCCTTGGCCTTCAATTTCATCAAATAGTAGGTAGGCCGCCTCTTGTCTCGACTAGAGTTTCTGGGTGACTTCCATCACTCTGTTCTGCGTGGTAAGAACGAGTTGTTGGGTAGTGTGTTGTTCCTAGGATCTCTTCATCCTCTCGATAGGTGACAGGAGCTTGAGTTGCGCCTATACTGTATCTGTGTGGTTCTTTGCTTCTTGGAGTTGGGACTCCAGTTTCTTCAACTTTGGGTCATCAGATAGTTGTTCATATATCTATGTGCTTCTACTACTTAGTTGTTTACATTCTGCAACAAGTGTTTTAATCATCTCGACGAAGCTCTGAGCATTCAATTCTTGTTGGTCGCACACTTCTTGTGGAGTCTTTGGTATGGCCTAAAGCTCTAATTCCATGACCCTTTGTTGAAGTTATTGAATAACTTTAGGTAGCTTTGTCACTTGGCAATCTATGGGCTCTTCGGCCTTCTTCTCTAAGCCAATCACAGAGCGAAATTCTTTGTTGACTTCTTCTTCAATTCCTATCTGCTTTGCAAGCAGTTGCTCTTTCTCTTTTTGGATCTTCTCTCTGTCTTCTTCAATTTTTCCTTGGAGAGCATTCTTCTCTTGTTGCACGGCTTAGCGTTGTTCAATAATTTCCTCCTGTTCTTTCTTTAGGGCCTGGGTGGCCTGCGCTTTTTCTTCCTGAGCATGTCGAAGGTGTACTTCGACTACATCAGCAATCTTGTGGAGCTGAACTAATTCATCTCCCACTTCTTTTGTTCCTTTTGGCAGAGGTGTCATAGATATTGCTTGGCTAGACTGGAGTGCTTGTTGTACTCCTTGGAGCCCAATCTCAATTTGGCTATACATTTGTTCCTGCTTCGCCTCCTACTTCTCTATGATTTCCTTTGAAGCATCATTGACCACTGTAACAATGAAATCAAAGTCATCCAACACAAGGGCAGTTCGCATCTTGGTTACAAGGGTTCTTGGTTTCTTTCTGGAGGAAGATTTCAGAGGTGAGACCTTCCTTTTCTTCGATGAGCCTTCTTCATCCCTTGGTGGTGGTACTTTGACTTTCTGCTGTTTACTTTCTGTGCCTTCTTCATCATCACCTTCTTCATCTAGTGTAATGGAAGTCATCCTTACACATAGGCTATCAACATCCTAGACTTCTTCAGTATTCTTCGTTGTCTTTTCTTTCTTTGTATTACTGGGCCCAATTGTATCCTGCACAGTTCTGGGGTTGTCGATGTCGGACATTTCTATGGGATCTACTGAAACAAGGAGTTTCTCCAACCATTCCTTGGTGATCTCTTCTAGGTCTTCTTCTGTCAGCTTATAATAGGACTAAAGTTGTTCTTGGTGCTCATCAGTGTGTGGGGTCAAGTATAAAATGTGGCAGTCTACGCTGAACTTTATCAGAGGTTGGAATCTCTATAAAGTGTTTGGGGTGATGCAAGGTTCAATCCTTATAGTTTCTTTCAATTGGTTATAGTACACGTGGAAAACGACATTCGATTTCCATTGATTTCTCATGTCGTTCGAGTACCATAATGTACTAAACTTCACGGCTAGTGGCTCAAATGGATCAAGGTCCAGGAAGGTTGCGGCTTCCGGTAGCTCCCATGCAACAAAAGTGATCAGTATCAAGAGACAGCTAAAATGAAATTCATGCCCCTGATCCTGGGCTTCTCTGCAGTCAATCTCTGGTTGATTCACTAGGTACTTCGCCCAATTCATCTGTAGTCCCTCTACGCACTTTTCTGCGAGGTTAACTACAAAGACATATACTTGTGTTGGTCGATTCTTGCATACCAACTTCCCTGCGATCAGTTGGCATGTGAGGCGCATTGCACCACTTTCAATAGAAGCTACCTTGTAGCCTCTTGTGCCTTTCTCAACATTGCCATAGGCTTCGTTGATATTCTGCGCAAGAGCGCGCTCTACGGTCTTTCCAGGATAGTACTCATGGGTATCGGGGCCCTACATGCTAAGCTTGGTGATCCTATTGATCAATGTCGGATCAACAGTTATGCAACGATCTAACCATAGGTATCCTTCGTGGTAACTTGCTAGCAGCAATTTTACACAAGCATTCACCTCCTGGTGTCTGCCGAAGTGCGGTATTTTCATAACATTGAGAAAATTATACTGCGTGAGGTTCATCGTCCATTGCTGAGGGATGAGCTTCAAATTCTTGCCCTTAGTTCTTGTCAAGTAATTATACAAGGCAAGCATGTTGTAAACTTTACGGTCCCCCAGGTTAAAGTCACGAAACTTCAACACTGTAACCTTGTCTTGATCTGTGTGGTAGGTGCATACTCCTTTTGGTAGATATGCAATGACTAGGGTGTATTCAAAGTCTCTAGGGACAATGTCCCTATTAATATCACCGCTCAGAGGGGGTATGTAAGCTGGTAGGATGGATGGCACTAACTTCACATTGGCTATGTCGTCCTTATGCTTGGTTCTTATTTCTGTGTTGGCTCGAGATGTTCCTGCTCGAGGAGTCAATGGGGAGGCTTGCACTCCGCTCATTGATGATGCTTGGAATCTGATGGGCATTCTTCTTTCTAACATGGTTCTCTCCGTCATTGAATCGAGAAGGACCTTTATGACAGATTCTTCAAGTTTGGTGAGCTCATCGGACATACGCACTTGGGAAAGATAATCAGGGTCACGATGATCTCAAAAGATTTCACTAGGATGAACAATCTCCTTGCAATGATCACTATAGAAAATCACTAGTTATGTGGGCTTCGATTCTTCAGTTGGAAAAATTTTTCTTCGGGCACGGTGCAGCGAGCTAAATAGGAAATTCATAAACGATCTATTTGCATGGGTATGAATATTCCATGGGAGTTGATCCATCCGTTATGGCATGGTCCAACGGTTTGGTGGTAATCCTTTAATGCTTTTTTATCTGTTCAGGGTGAAAGTCGAATGAGTATATCGGTCCAACGACTATATTTCTTCGCCACAACGAAGTGTCATATGTCGTTGTTCTAATATCCCGATGAATCTCAATTCCTGTGATTTTTCCTTCTATGAAGTTTCCTTTGAAATCTTCTGTAACTTTTCGATATTGGATCTCTTGTTTCTTAGATTCCTAGCCTTCTTCCCAATGAGATTTGTCTCGGTTATCCTTTTTCCATTCTGATTCTTATCTTCTCTCGACATAGTCACTTCGCGATGCTGAGATTCTTTCTTCAGATCCAAGGGTAATACTCCTTCATCATATGGATTAGGTATTTCGATCTTTTGTGGTTCCTCTAATACTCTTATATCTTCAACATCCAAGTCCCTAGTGTTCAATATCTTAGATCTGTTCTCTTGTTCTTCCATCAAGTAGGCGATCTTTCTAGTCATAAATTCTGTGAGTTCTTGCTTCTTCTGTTCTAGGGCTTCCTTTTCTTCTTTACTCCGGATCTGGTCTTTTTCAATCCAGATCTTGCCTAACAAAGCTATAAATGGGGCATAGTCCTCAATAAATTTAATAACTTTGAATTCTTCCTCTGTCGAAGCTCCATGGGTACTCATAGCTATTCGAGTAATCTTGCCACATAGGGTTACAATTTTTCCTTTAAACAACCCTATTTTTCCTAGTGAAGGAACCATAGTAGGCCTTCCTAGGGTTTCCCAAGTACTTTATGTCATAATGTTCATCTGTGCTACCTCATCCAGAGCATAGTCAATGTTGAAGTCTCCTATTCTTACTTCAATTTTTTCCTTTTCTTTGAAGATCTCTGACAAACTGGCATCTTTATGTTCATCTAGGGCTTCTTTTATTTTCAGCAACATAATCTTTGATTCTTTCTAGGGTTCTTATATAATCTTAGTCTCTTGATCTCCTTTAGAGTTTGCTTGCTCCATATTCAGCTTTTCAAGTCTAGAAATCATTCGAAAATCCAGTACTTCATGGTCCATAGCCTTACAACAGAGGCAACTAGGGTTTCTCCCAAGGCATTCCTTAGCAAGATGTCCTGGTCTTCTGCAACTGTAACAAAGAGTTACTCCTCTCTTTCTCTTCAATGATCCCCAAATTTTCTTATACTGTGCACTAGGATCATAATGGCTAGCCTGCAAAAATTTCTTTCTAGGATCCTACATCCATTGGTTAGTCCAAAAATTATTTCTATGCATAGGTATAACATATCTATCATTATACTTATCAGCTCTATTCATATCAAATGTTCTTTCATCTAACAATGCCCTACTTTTCAAGCTAGGAAAAAATCTATCCAGCATGCCTAAATCCATACTTTAGAAACAAAAATTTTCACTTCTTTTACTTCTACAAGGCACAAAGCTTCCAGATCTAAGAAATTTTAACTATTTTTACCTTTATCAGAGCACAGAGCTTATAGATCTTACTTCTTTTCTTCAGTATCAACCTCTTTTCTGGCAGATCTGACTTCTTTCCTTCAGATCTGTCCTTCCTTCTTCATCACAGAGATTTTCAGATCAAGTGGATCACTATGCACTAAGGCATAGATCCATGCACAGAGGTTTCACAATTTTAGGACGAATCTTTGCAAAAAGCTTCTTTTTCTCAGTTCCCAACAATAAAAGTTTCAGGTCCCAGAAATGGAACCATTTTTTGGCACAGGGGAAGACCTAGGGTTCAACGCTGCAACAATGCCCCAAAAAAACCCTAACTACCAGCCCTTTTGGCAACACCTGTGAAGCAAATGAAGTCTCACCCGAGGTAGAGGCAAGGGTGGTTGCAAGACTCAGGTGTCTGCAACCTTAGCTGGGACACAGATTTGTAATTATAACACTTAGAAATCACCTAGCATAGATTACTCATCAATATTCAACCCTCATGATACTTCGCAGATAACACAGAGCATCACAATATGTACTTAGATCTAAGATAATTCAGCACTTAGCCACAACAAGATAGATTAGATTCGGAAGATCAAGCATTAAGCATCTTACATACCAAATCTAACATTCATTCATACCTCAGAAGCACAAAGCATAAATAGATCTATCTAAACACATCAAATCACTTAGAAAAGGAAGAGACAAACACATCAGGTCAAGGCACAGAGCACAAGACACATATTTAGCATGGTTCAACCCCAACCCAGGGCTACGTCCACAAAGTCTTCTTCTTTATTAGCTCCAGTTAATCAGGTTACAACACAGAGCCATCCAAATCCCTCTTTACATAGGACAGAAGATCTGTGTAGCTCGCTAGATCCTTCTTCCTTGCACTACAGAACAAAGCCTTCTACAGTCTCTCACAGGGACTTGCACTCGGCTCTGCAAGTCTTACACAAAATACACAAAGCCTTGATCACACAAATTCACCCCTTGGCACTTAGCCTACATCACATAGATATATCATCCACTACTTCTCTATATGGCCTAGACATCTATATATACATACAAAAGTGGGCCTAAGCATGGGTAAACCCACGGGCCGACATCCCTTTCCCATTACATTATCCCCCAAAACCCAAACAGGACCCAAAAAGGGGTCTAGCTTCCACGATTTTCGCTTCGCCTTGCGCTCTATCTTTGACAAGCTGTCGAAGTCCCAAAAATGGTCAAATATGACCAAGTGTTCCTCAAAACTTGGTCAAGGGCCAATAGCCCCATCTCAGGGGTTTCTTGTTGTTGAGAATTGGAATAGTAAGGATATGGTTGGGAGGAACGTACTTCCTCTATAGCGGTTTGCACATTTCATTAAGATAAGTTTTCTGATGTGTTATTTTTATCCATGTTAGCAACTAATATATTCACTATGTAATTTACTCTTATTATGTTTGGATATTATTTCTTGTTGTGAGACAAATGATGCACTTAAATCCTTTTCTATGTGGTGGGATGTTGTTTCATGTTATTTAGTTGTTTCTATGCATAGTTTAGAATTTTTTTTTTCATATTTAACTAGCATAGATAGTTTCAAGTGTATGAATGTCATGTTGTTGGTTATTTTTGTATTTATATTTAGTATACAAATTTTTATGGGATCATTTTAGCAGTAACGTGATCGATCTAGGGGCTAGGTATGTTACAAATCCATTGATAGTGGTCAGTATTTCCTTTCACTACATAGGAAAACTATGAAGGACTTCCAATGCAGAAATGGTGTCAGGTGCCTAGGCTAGATATTTAACAATGTTATGATTATCAATAACCTGAGCATTAAGGTTGTGTGTATAACTTCTTAAAAACCATTAAATGGTTGAGTTATCATGTCAACTTTTAGTTTCTCTATTTGTAGAGGTCCAAGATATTCTAATGTAGATGCCTCCTTATCTTTAGATTATGACTTAGGATCATTGTAATTATAAGCGCTAGTCTAGATATCGATGTCCTTCCCACACATGTAAATTTTTTCATTTGAATAATTTCCCCCCTTGTGAGGGACACACTAATTTCCACCTTATAGAGGTGTAAGGTTTGAATTTCGAGCAACCATATAATATCCTTGGGGAGAAAAGGATTATTAAGGATGGTGGGTTGTTGTTTGGTGTCCAACTGGACTAATGATGTTTTATCTTACTCCATATTTGGAAACCAATGATTTAAGTGGTATTCCTTACAAATATTGGAAGGAATTTTGATATTATTGTTTTTCATTTTTACCCCCATCATCATTATTAGTATCATTTCTCATTACAATCCCTTTCTTAGTATTTTTTTTTCTTTCCTTTTTTTGTTCCTTTGGATTGATGTATTCCAATTGGATTAAAGGTATGAACTAACATGAAATTTGAGGATTGTGTAGGTCCTAAGGAATTCACATTTTTTCATGTAGCTACAGGTGTGTTTGAATATAATGGAATTTGTCATAGTTGATTAATCACACCATCAACATGAGGTTCTTGTTTCGTCTTGGTGGGATTTGTTTTAGTTCTTGATGTATCCATCGAAATCTCATATAAAACCCTAGATTGTGAATAAATCAAATCTAACTCTTGGGATTTCATTATTACCTCTTCCTCTATTAATTCCATTGATAGGGTGATATCTTTGGAAATATAAGGAATTAAGGATTTTCCAAACCAATCAATCAAAAATTTGTTAAGGATATCTACTTTGACCATTGTATTTCTCCTCCTCCACTCATGAATGTAATGTACTTTTCCAAAGTGTTGTTAATAGTTTTTTTCCTATATCATAATGGATTGGTAGTTGGATATGTGTTAATAATTCCATTTCCAAGGATGAAATATTATTATGCGAGACCTATGATAATTCAATGTATCACTTCATTGCAATCCATGTCAGGGTTTGTTGGAAAATAATCAATTTAATACTATCATCCATAAATTGAGGAACACCAAAGATGGAAATTCATAATGTGAATCAACAATTCTTCTCCAAATTTACCTTAAACTTTAGGAATGTTAGAAAGAAATTTGGTTGGGATGGGAGGCCAATTGGGATTATGATGCATTGGGTCATTGGTTAGATTAGACAAATTCAATAGATTTTAATTTTCCAAGTTAACGGTGTAAATAGACCTAGGACACATAAAGAACTAGTTTAGAGTCATGTTATCACTCATAAAACTACACCTTGGTATGTTTCCGCCACCAAGGGGAAGGGTGACTGCATCAGATAACTGTGATGAGGGAGGTAATATCCACCAAATGGTTTCCCATATTAGAAAATATTGTTCTCCCTACATGAATGTCAAAAGAGGGAATGAAAATTCTCTTGGTCAAGGGTATAGACGTTATGATGTTTGCACCCCAAAAAGAGAATTATGAAAATGGGATAGTATTTCTCTGTGTCATTATGTTGAAAGATGGGAAATTCATTCTAAAAGGTGGAAAACTTATATTGAAAACCGAAAAATTTATTCTAAAAGGTGGCATTCCAAAAGAGACATTACTTCCACTCTAAGGGATATGTATATTTTATTGTTGGACGAGAATTTTGGATATAGTTTTCAGGAAAATCCTAAGTATGGAAAAGATGCACAACAACAGAAGAAAGAAGAGGAGGTAGGAGAGGAGTGTACAGTAGAGGCTCATTCTGGATTGAAGTGTGTAGTAAAATCATACTTGGTAGTAAAAAGAAAGAGAATAAAGTAGGAAGATAAAACAGGTGAAAAGGAAGGACAATAGTTCAACATGCAAAAGTAGAGAGACGTGAAAAAGTAGGAAGAACAATAGTCGAGAATGAGAAAATAACATGTAGATGAAAAAGAAAGAAAAACATGCATGGACAAAGAGTCAACATGAGTTGTAATTTGGTTTTGAGAATAAGAAAGTAGGGCTTTGAGCCTTATTTTCTATGTATAAATATGTAATGGGTTGGGTATAATAGAGGTTGGTTGCGGCTGAAGTTGTTGTTTTTGAGAGAATAGACTGAGGATGAGAGAGAGTCTATGTCTGAAGGTTTAGGGAGAGTTGCAGAGAGAGGATTTCACTGAAGAGTGGCTATGGAAGATGGAGAGAGATATATCATGATATATCTATTGTAAGCGCAGTGCATAAGCCTGTAATGATTACAAAAAACATAATAAAGAATCCACCCATTGCGGACTTAGCCCAAAATTGGGTGAACCACATTAATTACTTTGTCTGCATATCTTTTCATGTGATTGTTGATGAATATTATGTTTATGCTTATTAGACTAACTAGATTTGTTTATTATATGATCATTAAATAGTAGTTATTGATGTTATGGTGAATATTTTGTGTTGCAATCTACATCATGATGGTATTGCATAAGATCAATAACCAATTAATCAAGGAATAACATACATGGGATAATGCGCACATAATAGATAAGTAAGAATGAATAAGAAGATCCCCTCACATCCCCTCACTACTGCAGAAACTTTCTTCCTGCAACCCCAATAGATGCCTCGGGTGAGACTTCACTTGCATGAAGGTGATGCTAAAAGGGTCAGTGTATAAATGGTTTTGTTGGTTAGATAAGTTGAACCTAGGGTCTTACAACTGCATGCCAACAAATGGTTTTGTTACAAGGACCCAGAATATGTGATTGAGGGAATGTTTTGGAGGACGACAAAGAAAGATATCTCAGAATAGATAGAAGGGAAGGAATGAGAATTTTCTCAAAAAGAGAATAGAAACCCTCGGATGAGAAATGAGAAATGGATGCAGAGGTATGTGTACACAGAGCTACATGAGATTTTCTTTCGTAAATTTTCGATTATTTTGACTGAGTGGTTGGAAATATTAGTGGAGAATACTGGAAGGTACCAAACTGCAATGACAAGGAACTGGACTCCTGAGTTGGTAAAACATTTGAATTATGTAAGTAATAATGCTTCTCGCGTAGTTGATTTCTAGTTGGAAAATATATTCGAAAGTTATATTACAAAATTTGTAGTGGATTGTACCTAGTCATACCATGTTGCAAAGAGGTATTTATTTAAAGGTCTGTGTGGAAGGTTTATGAAATCATTGGGTACATGGATAAATATGTTGTTCTGAGACAAGTGCGTGATGAAAATGGAGTCTGATTGCTAAGGGGATTTGTGCACATATGGGAACTAGGGGATGACAAGAGGATATTTTGAAGGTAAGAAAGAATGAAGGAAGAAATGAAGAAGTAAGGGAGGGACCAAGGATGTACATAATCGAATAATTTGTATCAGAAGAAGAATAAAATTTTGTATTACTACACAGTGGAAGAAGGTACAAGAGGTAAAAGACTGGGAATGAAAAAGGAGAGTCACACAGTGAGCCTAAGGGAATAGAACCATGCGCAATAGTCCAGATTGTAGAAAAACCATACATAGAAGCAGAGGAAGAAGATTATCAATTCAATCCAATAATATAAGAGTCGATAAGTCCTATTCCGACTGGATACTGATTTGACTCCACGACCCCATGTGCATCACCTAGATCATAAATCACATTTGAGGATTTGTCAAAATCACTTACAGTTAGCAAGGGAGGACAAAGTAGTAGTAACCAGAGCAGTGGAAGAAGTGTGATGAGTTAGAGTCAACCAACATCGCTTAGGGGGGGTACTACAAAAAACAACATGGTAGGGGTAGACAACACCCTAAGACTACTTGAGTTATAGGGAGTTGGGTCAAAGGACCCAGAACAACATCTATTTGTATGTGAAACAATTTTGGTAGTGAAGAATGTCCAAGATGATGTTGTAAAAATTGTGCAGTCAGAAACAATATTTAGATGTCATGCACTAGTCCAGTACATGAAACTGCAGAGTACCACACCTACAAGACAAGCAAGGAATTTAGCAGAAATCAGACAAGCATTGTTGAAAGAGTTCAAGAAGCCAAAGCATGAGTCACAATACATTACGGAGTTGAAGGAAATCAAGCAGGTGAAAATTGAATCATTTTGTGATTATGACCAATGTTTTAAGGATTTGATGGGTAGACTGACATTATAGATCCTTGATAAACAAAACCAAGCATGGTTTATTGTAGGACTACTACCATACATTTGTAGGTCATTGATTCAATAGAAGGTTGCATCGCATCCTGAAGTGTTGGAGATTGAAATGAAATTGGAAGCATCCCCGGTAGGAGACAGTGGAGGGACGATATAGGTCCAGATGTAGTTAGCTTCCTTGAAAATTAAACTAGTAGAACTTACAAAAGGGAAGGAGAAACGGGAACAAGTTTGGTGTACCAAGTGTAGGACCGAAGTCCACCATAATGAAGAATGCCTCGCATTTGCACCATATTTGGAAACTGGAGCATTGAATCCATTATCAGGAAGGGGATATTGTGAAATATGTAAGAAATGGGGACATCATTTGACTGAATTTCCATTACTACAAAAATACCAGAGTACACCAAGGAACTTATTTTGCAAATTTTTCAAGTCAGTAGGACGTGAATAGAATGATTTTCTTGCATTCGATTTGATGAGAGAGCGCACTTTGGATATGTATAGGATTCAAGAGGTGGTCCAAAGTATAATAATCAAAGAGGATTTAATATAAGAAACAAAGGAAATTTTGGCAGAGGTCGAGGAAAAGGAAATTGTAGCAGAGGAGGTAGAGGACTGATAATATGTTACAATTGTGATCAACCAGGAAACTTAGCTTGTGATTTCCCAAATCCGTGTAAAAAGTGCACATATTGTAGAGCATTGGAATATGCAACAAAATATTGTCCTCAAATACTTGAGAGGTGGATGGAAAGAGGGAATCATAACCAAAATCCAAATCATAATGTACATAAGATATCAGCTGAGAAACACAAACAAGGACCCAGAATAACAGTTGTTACACGTGGAGGATCTAGAACGGGGGTTGATGCGATGAATGGAGGAAATCAGAATGAACAATGGGTAAGTAAATCATTAGGACCTATGTCAACATTCGACCCTCGGAAAGAAAAGGATATATATCATAGGTCCATAAAAGAGATATTAGGACTAGATTGGGTAGCATCAATATCATTTGTGCCTCTTCTTTGTGATCGTACTATACCAAAAAATCCACTTGAGAAGGTAAGTACTTTAAGAGAGATCCTGATAAGTTGTGTATATTTGATGAAAGATGAAACCATGTTGAATGCAATATGTGACATGATTGGTCATTGTGTACAAGAAAGGTAAATCCCTATCGCATAGAGGGTAGTGAATTAGGTACTGCGCAAAAATAGGAAAAATGAAGAATTCATATTAAGTGTGTAGATTGGGGAATATGATGTGGATAATTTTATTTTAGACTTGGGGTCATATGTTAATGTGTTATCAAATAAAACCTAGGAAATGATGGGAAAACCCAATTTTATTTGCTCTCCTTTTCAGTTAAGGTTGGGGAATCAGCATAAGACAATACCAATTGGCTAATTGACAGGAGTACCTATGAATATAGATGGAGTGCACAATGTAGCATATTTTAAAGACATTGAGATTGTGGATGATAGTCAGCCATATCCAACACTGATGGGACTTCAATGGGCCTTTGATAATCATACAATCATTAATCTAAAAATGATGGAAATGATATTTGAGGTAGGATACTTGAAGGTTATTCCACCATTGGATCTGACAGAAGGGAATAGGTACATAGAGCCAACGAGAGGGAACAAAATTGATAACGTATATAATATGACCATGTGTATGGATGATTATGTTAAACCCAGTGAATATGGTGCACTAATATGGAGAGCATTAGCTCATGTGTGTCATGCTCAGAGGAAGTTCTGGAGCATTGGTAGCAGACAGGGATGATTTTAAGGATAGAAATTTATTTTAAAATGTAGAAACCTTGGCGAATATTACTAATCCTTCATATGCCAACTATAAATGTTTGGCGATATTTTTTTTAAAGTATTCAAATTTCAAAGGATTTTATATAGTTTTTATAAAATTTTGGCGATTTTTAAGGTAAAATAATTTTATCCTATAGAATTTGGGCGAATTATTTTTATAATAGCGAATCTCGTTTTTGGAAAAACCATGGAAAATTAGCCGATGAGAGAAATTTATCCCCTAAAATCATCCATGGTAGCAGAGGATGCATGAAGTATCAACTAGATGATGTGAATGCATAACTCATTCATTACACTGGATTGGAACAGAGTTATGTGATCCACCTAGGTATGCCATATTAACTTATATAAGCTCATTTATAAATGTATTTGAGTTGTAGGTACCCGGACAAGAAATATGTTGGCACTAGATGTTTTCCTGAAATCTACTCCAGCTAGATGGTGGGTTGCACACAAAGAGGTAATGGAATACTGGTCACAATGCAGAAGACTAATGCAATTGGGATTTGGTACCAAGTTGGAGAATATTTTGTAGAACTATGCAGGGATAAGTGACCCAACAGATCATATTGTGTAGTGTAGAAACATATGGGGATTGATAAGGAAGAAGGAATGAATGTACATGTTTATACATACATTGGATACAATCCTGAAGAATTGGTACATGGAACTGGAAATTCACAAAAAAAAAACAAACTAGGATGAGTTGATTCAAAGGTTTAAGGTAACTTTTACTTTTGAACATGAATATCCATTAGTAGATGCATCCCTACAATTCATTCGAACCAATATATTTTTAGAAGAATGGTCGATGGAGTTGGTATCTATGTGCAGTGCGCACAAAGATTCTATGATTGTCCATGAATTACTGGAGTGTTACAATGTCACTAAAGAAGAACATGATGAGGAAGATCTAATGAATGTGCAAGTACTTGAAGTTGACGGGGGATGCGCAGTAGAGGAGAAAAATATTTAATATGGTGGATACACACAACCAATAAAGACATGGAAGGTAAACATTGGGATGACATAGAATCCAAAGTTTGTGTAGATAGGAGATTAATGGAATGATGAAACTATGGAGAAGATTGTAGATTTATTGCGTGAGTATCAAGATTTATTTCCAACTACATTATCGGAGATGAAGGTGATAGATGGTGAGTTAGGAGAGATGAATATCCCTTTGAAACCTAGTGCTAAGCCAATGTGACAGATATCGTACAGGTTAAATCTGAAATATAAAGAGAAGATGAAAGAAAAGGTAGACTAAATTTTGGACGCAAGGATTATTGAACCAATGGTAGAATAGGGATGGATAAGTCCAATAGTGGTACAAGATAATAAAATATGGTGAATTAGGATTTATGTATACCTAATGAAGTTGAATGGTGCATGCATGCATGATCAATTTGCAACATCGTTCACAGATGAGGTACTAGAGACTATAGGAGGGCATGAGGATTATTCTTTCATAGAGGGATTCTTAGGGTACCATCAAATAAATATTGTGCATGAAGACAGGTATAAGACTACTTTTGCAACAGAGTGAAGAAGTTATCAATACACAGTAATGCCTTTTAGACTGAAGAATGCACCTGTAGGTTTTTCAAGAGTTGTGATTATAGCTTTTAAGGAATTTATCCATAAGTTCCTTGAAATGTACTTAGACAATTGGATTGTGTTTAGTCTACTGAAGGATCACATAGAATTACTTATGTTAATGTTGGATAGGTGTATATAATGTCATATTTCACTAAACTTGAAGAAATGTATTTTTTGTGCTCATTTTGGAATTTTGTTGGGCCATGTGGTATGCAAGAAAGGCTTATTAGTGGATCCTGCCAAGATTGCAGTGATTCTAGATTTACAACCACCCACGTCAGTTAGATAATTGAGAGAAACCCTTGGTCATAAAAGATATTACAAGAAGTTCATTAAGGGTTATGTGCATATTAGAACACCTATGGATAAACTATTGGAGAAAGAATAGAAGTTGCAGTGGAATGAGGAATATCAAAAGGGTTTGGATACATTAAAGAAGAAATTAGTCACCGCACCAATTTTGATCTTCCCATATTGAAAGAAGGAGTTCCATTTTCATGTAGATGTGTTGTCCATATCTTTGGGCACAATACTATCTCAACCAGGGTAAGGTGAAATAGAAATAGATCACCCAATTTATTTTGCACGTAGGAAGTTTTCCATAGCAAAAAAGAATTATACTACCCCAGAATGAGAAGGATTGGAAATGGTATATGCGCTACAAAAGTTTAGACATTATTTTTTGGGTTGTGATTTTAAGATGTATACACACCATTTTGCACTAAAATACGTAGTGAACAAACTAGTGTTGGGGGGGAGAATATGCACGTGGTTACTGATGTTTCATGAATATGATTATGAGATTGTTGTGAAACCAGAGAAGTTGAATGCAAGACCAACTCATTTATCTCACATACTATCAGGAGAATATCCAAGGAACCTAGATGACAGTGAAGGAATATCCAACAATACTAAGAGGAGGGGGGGGGCGGGGTGAATCAGTATTGCCTACTTTTTCTTTTTATCTTCATCCATATTAATCACACATATTAATTATTCAATTAAACAATATATGATGAACAACAAACCCTTATGAACTTAATATTTTATTGTGGAACCTAACAGGGAAAACCACCAACTCTTTTCTCATTAATAAAAAGTTCTTTTACAAAACCGTTTTCAAGCTACAACTTGATGGAGAGACATTCCCCAAGTTTCTTCAGCTACGAATGAAGGGATGCTACCACATCCCATTTACCAGCTACAAATAGAAGGATTCACCCACACCCTCATTCACTAGCACCAACTGGTAGGAGGCTTCGACCCCCTGTTTAGTCAACCACAACTAACAAGGAAGCACCAACTCCCTCTGTTCACTAGCACCAACTGGTAGGAGGCTTCGACCCCCTGTTTAGTCAGCTACAACTAACGAGGAAGCACCAAATCCCCTTCATGCTCCAACCTACCCTTGCACCACCCAACCACCCTTAGTTTATAATGCAATTCATTCTCTTTTGTACTTCACTAAATTTGACTCATACAGCCATTGTTGTATTTCTACTTGTCTATTGCAACCTTTGATTGTATGGTCTTCTGTATCAAGTATTGGATTGCATAATTGTTGCTTTGTCTTATTTTGTTCTTAATATTCAATAAGACATTGACAGGAACCTTAGAACAAACAATTCTTCATCTTGGACTCTGCTCCTGCTCCTGATCTTCTAATATGAACCACAGAGACGTTATCTTCTCACCACTTTTTCTCATTTATATAATCTTCAAACAGGTGTGAAATTTAAAACATCGTGTCCCTTTATTTGAACCATTGCACCTTTTCATTTAAAATGATAATCTAAACTTTAATTAATATCATTTTTCCTTTTTATTCATGATTCATATTTTCATGATTTAATTCTCTTTTAATCATGACTATTTATCGGTTCATTTTTGTTTGTCATGAGTTGATCACATTTTAATTATCTTTATTGTGAATACCTTTCATAAATTGATCACAACATGGATCAATTTTATCCTTTATACTTGTTCACAGATCTCTGTTAATTTCACAAAGACCAGATACTATGGAGGTGCTTCCTTCAAGCCATTTCATATAACCTTGCGTCATAGGACCATGAGCTATAAAAACTATAGAGACATATTATCATTTCCTTTAAAAATGATTTATAGCATATGACCAATAGCAGTGACCTCACGTTAGGCGAGACAAGTGTATGAGCTCTTTACCATATCAATGGTCATGATTCATTGTCCCGATGATATGGATGACTGACAGGATTTTGGCGTTTAGACATTCGAGTCTTCATGACTTCACACTTCAAAACTCTTAAGATGTCAATCTACTAACGTGTGTCCCTTTCGCAATTTTGACGTTCGGGACTTCAAGATATTAGAGTATTTGCTTGCTATGAAAAACTCCCGAATTATAAACTCCCGACATGACGTAAACCTACTGACATCACTTGATGACTTGGCACGTTCCAAGTAGCTGCCACATGTCACTCTGATTCGTGACTTACATGTGCCTAAAATGCCAATTTCAACTTGACACTTGTCATTTTCTGACTGAGCCAGATGTCCTTGCTGACGTGCTCTGCTGACGTGGTCTGTCATTGACATCACTCAAGATGACATGGACCTGGATATGTGTCTTCCTCCTTGACTTCGGAGCTTTGAATTTCAGGGTTTTGAACACCTCTCATCGTTGATTCTCTGAATCACAAATCCACGGTTCCCGAGTTCTCGATATTCCATTTTTCGATATCCGATTTTCCAATATCCTCTTGCGTTGGATCGATGGTCCATGACCCTCTATGATCCAATGGTCCAGATCATATCGCGATTTCACATTTCGCGAGTTCATGCAACATTGTCTTTGACTCTCCTGATCTGTGAGTCAGAAAAATTCCAATCACTTGCCACGTGTCCTCTTGATCCAACGGATCAGATCATTTTGCTGCTTTGGAGTGTTAACTAACTCCTGGGCTTATCCTCCTTGCAGATCCAGTGGATCCGATGACTGACGTGTATTCTTTAAGAAGCTCAATGGTCACGATCTTTCAATGGTCCTCAAGCCCATGGTCACACAAATGACCGATGTGCGTTGTATCATATGATCAACATGGTCAAACTCTTGATCGGACGGTTGTTGAGCTTCTCATTCTGATTAGATGACTTCTGAGGCTTCTCGCATTTTCTGCGCACTGACCAACTGTTCAGTATTTTCACTGATCTCGACGACATCTCTACAGTATGTTCTTCATCCAAATATTTTGATCAATGAATCATTGTTGATCCTATCGTGATCAACAATAGACACAAAATACTTATGTACTTCTGAGCTTTGATCTTCATACAGTTCGCTTATGTTGTTTGCTCCTCCTCGTGAGCTTCCGCTGTCTATATCTCCACACAGTTTGACATCTTCTACTGACTGATATACCTGTAGATAGTTTTGATCTTTCGACTACCTATTCGCTCTTCCTCCTAAGCTTGCATTATTGATCTCTGCATTTGATATCTTCTTATTGACTGATATATTGTTGACATCAATGACAATGTCATCTGTCATTTAAAAACAGATCATCACTTCAATTTTTGACATCAATGACAATCTCATCTGATGTATTTCATCATTATAGATCATCACTTCGACTGTTGACATCAATGACAATATTTCCAACATATCTTGTCATATGCACAATTATTTGTAGTTAAAATGGTGGATGACTACTTCACAGACATTGTGCAATTTCTAAGTACAAGAATGGCCCCATCAAACATGATAGTTGCACAGAAGAAACAATTAGTGGTTAAAGCAATAGACTATTAGTTAATTGCAGGGAACTTATACAAGTTAGGTGTCAATGGAACATTGAGACGTTGTGTGCTAGAGAATGAAAGGCCAATGATACTCATGCAAATGCACGAAGGGATTGCAGGAGGACACTACATAGGAAAATAAATTGTTCAAAAGATTTTGTGTGTGGGGCTCTAGTGGCCTACACTTCATAAGGATGCTAAATAATACTATGAGGCATGCAATGTATGTCAAAGGGTAGGAAATTTGTACAGGAGGGATGTGATTCCTTTACATCCACAGGTTACATTGCAAGCATTTGATAAATGGAAAATAGACTTTGTTCGACCAACTAACCCATCAACATGAATATCAAGAGCTAGGTACATAATCACTGCAATGGAGTATTTGACCAGATGAGCAGAAGCAACACCAGTATTAGAATGCATCGTAGAGACAATTGTACGGTTTCTATTTGATAATGTAGTCACATGTTTAGATTCTCATGTATATTGATCAATGATAAAGGAACACAATTCTTGAATAAGATGATTGCAGCATTGACTGAGAAATTTCAAATTCATTATCGGAAGAGTACGCTATATCACCCTCCGACCAATGGGATAGTAGAAACTTTTAATACAATTTTGGAGAATGCTTTGACAAATATTTGCAATGTAGGAAGACATGATTGGGACTTAAGGGTTCCTACAGTATTATGGGCATACATGACTATAAGAAAAACGTTGACAGGAAAGACATTGTTTAGGTTGGTTTATGGCCAAGAATTAGTGATGTCGATGGATTTTATTGTACCTAACCTATGTGTTGAAACAATTACTGATCTTTCAGATTATGGTACAGTAGAGGATATATTGTCGCATTTGGTACAACTTGAGGAAGATCTCTTTGTTGTAGGATTCCATCAGCAAGTTCTGAAGGCAGGAGAGAAGGCATGGCATGATAGACACATTAAACATAAAAAATTTCAAGTAGTGACTTAGTATTACTGTACGCCAGTAAGTTTATGTAGCATCCAGGAAAGTTTTGAATGCATTGGTTAGGACTATATGTGATTCATCATGTGATGGAAGCAGGTGCTACGTAGTTGGAAATGCTAAATGAAGAACCTCTGGGAGGCATGGTGAATGGAAGTTGGTTGAAACTCTATAGAGAAGGTTGATTGTATGTGCATTAATATGAACTACACAAGAACACATGTATCATAGTAGTTGTATTATAGCAAGAAGGTAAAATACAAAAAAACAAACAAAAAGTAGAAAAAAGGAAGAAAACAAACAAAAAATAGAAAAATGAAGAAACAAATAAAAAGTGGGGAAATAAGAAGAAATACAAAGGTCAACAAGAAGAAGTATCAAGCAGAAAAGGGAGTGTAACATAGATAGGAGAAACAACAACATGGAAGTATGGGCACAAAATTTCAGCACGAAACAAGATCGTTAAGGTCATTAAAGCACAAAAATGATAGTTAAAAATTAGTAATGACAAAACATACTAGAGACGTGTAGTCATAAATATAATACGTCATCGAAGATCGAGAAAGACCAACATATCAAAGGAAAAATATGGTGAAGGATTTGGCATTAATGCCACGGTAAGGAAATTATTGATTGCAGACTCTAACCAGATTCAACACTTCTATTGGGTGCAAAAACAATTACACAGCTAGAGAAGGGTAATAAAAGTGCATAAGGGCCCGACAGGGAAGGTTATTTTCATTTGAAAATATATGTGAGCATATAGATCATATAGATACGAACCAGAGATGAACCACAACCGATGCCGAGAAAGTAAATAAATCAGTCACATACAACAATGAACCACCAAAAGTTAGAGCACCAACAGTTGCAACACACAGGAAAACAAAAATACCATCGATTTTGCTAGTGTTCATGGAAACACTTGGATCTTCGGACTCACAACAGAGCTTTCACAGGGACTATATTACCACCAAGAAAGGACATCGCACCATATGTTAGAGTACCCAAAGATGGAAACTACCCATTGGTTATGTCGGAAATACCACCTGGTATAATTGTCAAAGGGGACATGCTAGGAAATACCACTACTTTGAAGTTTGTATACCATGACATAACGGATGAACAAAATTTTCTCGATCTTGCACAAGAGAAATATTTGTGCAGCAAAAATGTACCAGGGATAAGAGAAATATTTCTTGAACCACAGAGTTGGGAAGCAAGATTAGATAAATCAGGAATATTAAATATGTTGGAGATCCCACATTTTGGTCAAAGTCTCGAAATAAATGCCTATGTCAAAATGTTACTAAGTTGCGTCCATGGAGGAATTTTTTGGATAGACCCACTAGTATCTATTGATACACAACTAATTGTGCAAATCACAGATTTTTCAAAAGCAGGAGAGGATCCGACAACTTTATTCACAAAAACGGTGGGGGAGAAAGCACGATCAAAAACTATAAAGGATAAGTTCCACACTTTTAGAGGGAAGAGGGGGTTGTATCTCACAAACATAATTGATGATGTTTTTCACTTTGTGACGCAGGTATTGGCTTGCAAATTACCGAGGAAATGCCAGAAGGATGAGGTGTCGGTCGCAGTGATCACAACTGAGGAAAAATGCATAGAGGGGATCCAAATGAATTGGGCAACATTTATGGTGAATTAGGGTTTGGTAGACTACATATAATCCCAGGAGAATGCAATGGAGTTTCATTATTCCTCGCTTCTTATCCTGATCACACTAGTTGGCTCGAAGGAGCCTGACAATTACCAATGTTTGAAAACAACCAACATAGGTAATGAATTTGTGTGATATGCAAACCTATGGCACACGATGAACAAGAGAAGACAAATATATAAAAATTTCACATTATACGTCTACTTTGAAATGATTAGGCATATAGTAGAGCACACACCATGCATCAGTGCCCAGTCTGTAGAGACTAACTAGGATATTGTGTGTTTTAAAGTAGCGATGCACCACATGTACATTCAATCCAAAAGGGGCCCTACATGTCGGTGGCTGCCAACAAGCTACAATTTGACGGTGGAGGATGTATTCTTGATCGCTAATGACTGGGAGGAAGACTGGAAAGTTCCAGGGGAACAAACAGAGCACCCTAGTGAAGAATAAGAACAAGACAATGATGAGGAAGAACTAGATGAGGGACAGGGAAATGAGAAACAAAATGGTGCAAGGAATACGTTGAGGACATGACCATCAGTAGAATATGCACAATAAATAGTTCTAAAAGTAGGGGTCAAATGAAAAGACAAGGGGAAGGGTTGATTCGTAACTCCATGGAAAAATATGAAACAACACAAAGTACCACATGTCTATAATATGACAAAAGATGATATGGATAGAATCGGCTACCAGGTGTGGGGTGCCGCAGAGAAGGAAATTGAAGAAGCATCATGGAAACAAGAGGAGCAACACCAAAAGGTGCAGGACCAATTGATGACAATACAAGAACTATTGGAGATAGTGAGGATAACACCAGAGAGAGACTTAGGTGAAGGACGATCAAAAAGTATGATTGAGGAAGAAGGGACTACCACTCCATTCCAATAAAAGTTATCCGATGGGCATAGAGTGTTAGAGATCATGTTACATACAATCGAGTTCTCGACATAGGAATTGCAAGAGAAGGTGAAATAAATAATTCATCTGAACTTAGTTGTTTCTCAGATGCCTACAATAGTACTGCAGAGATTTTACATTGGTATTATGTAGGAGAAAAGGAACCACACAAATTTATCATGCAGAGAACTGATCAAGGTGATAGACGGGAAGGAAGAAATCCAACAAAAGTATAGAAATGCTCTGCAGGAGAAGAGCGAGGTTGAAGAAAAGATGGAAAGAGTGTTGAAGGAGAAGAATGAGGCCAAAGATAAGGCTGTGAAATCACTAAAAGAGAAGGAAGAGGTTAAGAAAATAACACAGCAGATACAAACAACCATCCAGAAGCTCTATAAGAAGATCCCAAAAGTACCAATGGTCGTAGACTCAGCCACAATGGAAGAGAAGGTCTCAAGAATAGGTGAAGTCATCAAGGGCTTCCGCACTAAGATTGGAGACTTGGAATTATGGAACATGCAAGGAACGCCTCTTTAGGAAAAGGAGAAAAGGACTAGGACAATGACAACCTCAGTGGAAAAGATTAAGAGTCTAGACCAGGAATGCGTGAGGTTGTGTGATGAGAGTATGTAGATTTGGACATAACTCACAGTGAATCCATAACTAAAGGAGATCAAGGATATGATAAGAAGCACAAAGGAACATGCCCAGAAAACCAATTAAAGCATCAACACTCTACTGCATACTGAACGGATGACAACCATCCTTGAAAATAGACATAAATACAATGAAGTAGAGTAGATGTAGGCAGAGAAGAAGAAGATTGTGTAGAAATTGGAACCCGTGCAGAATGAAACACTTAAGATAATAGGGGAATTGGCCATTGCGCATGGCATGACAAAGAAAGCAGCACAAGAAAATGAGGATAAACTCATGACCTTGACTGCGCATATCGTCGAGGAAACCCTCCAAATATTCATGGAGGCATGGAGGAGTGCGACAAAGAACGAAACCCTAAAAAAATTCATGGAGGAATGGAGGAGCATAACACAACAGGAATGAGCGGTTTGGGACAAGCCAGAAGTGACTGTTGGGGGCTTGTTGGTAAGGAATTTTGGATACATTTTTTAAGAAAATCCTAAGTATAGAAAAGAAGCACAACAACAAAACAAATAAGAGAAGGCAGGAGTAGAGTGCGCTAAAGATGCATTTCAAATTGAAGTGCATAGTAAATGCATACTTGGCAACAAAAAGAAAGATAATAAAGCAAGAGAATAAATAAGGAAGATGAAATGGGTGAAAAGGAAGGACAACAATTTGGCATGCAAAAGCAGAGAGATACGTAAAAGAAGGAAGAACAACAATCGACAAGGTAAAAGCATCATGCAGACTCAAAATTGGGAAAATCACGCTCGAACAAAGAGTCAACATGAGTTGTAATGAGTTAGAATGAGTTATAATTGGTTTTTGGGAATAATCAAGTAGGTTTTTGAGCCCTAGATTCTATGTATAAATACAGAATGGGTCAAGTAGAATAGAGGTTGATTGTGGTTGAATTTATTTGTGTTGGGAGAATAGATTGAGGATGAGAGAGAGTCTATGTCTGAAGGTTTAGGGAGAGTTCCAGAGAGAGGCTTTCACTAGAGGCTAGGAAAGATGGAGAGAGAGATATCATGATATATCTATTGTAAGCACAATGTGCAAGCCTCGAATGATTACAAAAAACATAATAAAGAATCCAGTCATTGTGGACGTAGCCCAAAGTTGGGTGAACGACGTTAATTACTTTGTATTGTTGTATTTTCATGTGATTGTTGATGAATAGTATGTTTATGCATGTTAGACTAGATATGTCTATTATATGATCACTGTGCAACAGTTATGTATTTTATGGTGAATAGTTTATGTCGCAATCTGCATCAAAATGGTACTACATAAGATCAATTACCAATTAATCAAGGAATAATAGACACATCATAATGCACATAGAGTAGAAAAGTAAGAATGAATAATATGATCGCCACATATCCCCTCACTACTGCAGAAACTTGGTTTCTGCAGCCCCAATAGACACCTCGAGTGAGTCTTGACTTACATGTAAGTGATGCCAAAATGATCTATATCTAAAAAAATTTGTTGGTTAGATAAAAAAAAAACTAAGATCTTACAACCGCATACCAACATATATATTTAATAAATAATAAGGAAAAAAGACAATAAATAAATAAGAAAAAAAAAAATAATAAATAAATAAAGAGTGGTAACTAAAAAGTCACCACTCTTCATTCAAAATCAAATTCCCCCTTCAATGTAAAGACATCTCATATTTACGTCGAAAGGCGTACACCTATTGACAATGAGCACATTTAATAGGTTTTTAGTTCTTAATACGTTTTCTATGGACGAGATTAAATATGCCCAGAATATTCTTAGTCGTCACAATAAATAAATGGCTCTCATTTCATCCATTAACTTCCTAGCTGTTATAAAGACATCCGTTTGTATGTTTACTTTTTTACATTTACCTAATCGTGTTTAAAAATTACTGTGTTCACTAACTTATTGCCACATCTACCTAATTGAAAGATATTAAAGTATTCTCACAGCGTTTCTACTGGTGGTTGGGTTTCTGCGCTGGCATTACCAGCGATCGCCAATCATAGCCACGTTTAACAGCCGTAAGCCGCAGCTTTCGACATTCACCAGCCGCAAATTAACCGCTGTACCAATTTTATATAGTTCATGCTTGGACCAGATTTTCTCTTACATTGATATTACAACGACCCACTAGCCACCGGTCATACCATCAACACATCGTACAATAAAATAAAACTCAACTTAATACAATAATATTGATGATCGTATTGCAATGAAAAAGTTAAAAAAAAAATAACATAATCACATTACCAAAGGAATTTTGTAACATGTTTCAACCATAAAATATACTTCTTAGTGCAATAATATTGATAAGGTTAGTGAAATGAAAACTTACAACAATTGTTATTATATCAAATCTGTTAAAGGGTTACTGGATTAAAGGAATATGATATGAAGTATCATTAGAACTCTAAACTACTTGAAATATGAATTCAAAAGTCACATCATTGTAATTATATGTATATCATATGAATGAATAATATTCAATTAGAACTCCCAACTACCTTTTGAATCCAAAAATCACATCATTGTACTTATATATATCATATGAATGAATAATATGTAATTCATGCTTATCTACTTTTACTTACTCCAACCGTACGGTAAGAATATTTCGGCCGAAATACTTTTCGGCCGAAACGTTTATTTTTTAACGGATTCCGTTAAAAACTAGGTTTCGGCCGAAAGAATATTTCGGCCGAAAACGTGAAAATGGGACTGTTTGCAGGAAACTGCAAATTCTCTCCATCTTACTTCATCTTTGGAGGTAGCGGACTCCTACAAATACTCAGAATTTAGTTTGAGAATTGATACCAACATTTTTAAAATTGAATCTACTTTCATTGGGTATAATTTGTTTTCATTTTCATTTTTTTATCTAATTTTATTTAATTTTATAAAAAAATCACTGCATAATATTTTTAGGTGAGATTATGATTCGGTGAAATGAAAAAACCGTATCTTTAAAAATACACAACGAAAAATTATGGAAAAATTATATTCATAATTGTTAA